>VZDJ01000398.1:41515-57020 GCA_008694505.1 Cyanoderma ruficeps
AATGGTAGGATGGTGGTCCAAATTATGAAATTGACTACAGAAGATATAGCTGAGATCAATCCAGAAGTATGGGCAGAAGAAGGGAAATATGGCTATCAAGATATCCCACCAATTAAGATAAAAATGCAACAAGAAACCCCTCCCATTCGGGTCAGGCAATATCCTGTATCCCCAGAAGGCAGGAAAGGATTGGCCCCAGTGATTGAACATCTGTTAGCAGAAGGTATCCTGGAACCATGTATGTCACCTCATAACACCCCCATACTAGCTGTTAAAAAGGCAGAAGGCAAATACTGGCTGGTCCAAGACCTGAGAGTGGTAAATAAAAGGACTATTACTAGACACCCTGTAGTATCCAATCCTTATACTCTCCTAAGTCAAATCCCAAGAAAACATGCCTGGTTTACAGTCATTGATTTGAAAGATGCATTTTGGGCATGTCCGTTAGCTGAAGACTGCCGGGACTGGTTTGCATTCGAATGGAAATACCCCACTAAAAAGAGAAAGCAACAACTGAGATGGACACGGCCTAGTCCAGGGGTTCACAGAATCACTGAATCTTTTTGGGCAAGCATTGGAAGAGCTATTAGAACAATTCATTCCTGAGTGTGAAATACAAATCCTACAGTATGTAGATGACTTGTTAATATTGGGAGAGGAAAAAAGCAGAGTGAGAGAGACCAGTATCCGGCTTCCCAATTTTCTTGGGACCAAGGGCCTAAAAGTGTCCAGGGACAAACTGCAATTTGTAGAATCCAAAGTTACTTACCTAGGGTACATAATCGGGGAAGGATACAAAAAGCTGAGTCCCAAAAGAATATCAGGCATCATATCTATACAGGCACCAAAAACTAAGAGAGATGTAAGGAAACTCTTAGGTCTTTTTGGGTATTGTAAATTGTGGTTAGACCAGTACATACAGAGTGTAAAGTTTCTTTATAATAAGCTAGTAGACTTTGAACCTTTAAAGTGGACAGCTGAGGATGAGAAGCAACTAAGTGACCTCAAAGAGAAGCTATCTTCTGCACCAGTTTTAAGCCTACCTGACCTTAAGAAAGAGTTTGAGCTGTTTATAAACACAGAGGAAGGAATCGCTTATGGGGTGTTGACTCAAGAGTGGGGAGGGTCCCGAAAGCCCATAGCTTACCTGTCAAAATTGCTAGACCCAGTAGCTCGAGGGTGGCAAACCTGCCTACAAGCCATAGCAGCTGCAGCTATCCTGATAGAAGAAACCCAAAAGTTGACTCTGTGGGGAAAGGTTAGAGTTCATACTCCTCATGATCTTAAAGTAGTCCTGAGTCAAAGGGCCCAGCATCGGCTAACAGATTCCACATTATTGAAATATGAAATCATCTTGATGGATACGGGTAACTTAGAATTAGTTACTTCAAAAAGTTTAAATCCAGCCCAATTTCTATTGAGGGAACCCTTACCTGAGTTAGAACATGATTGTTTGGAACTTGTAAATTTACAAACTAAAGTAAGAGAAGATCTGGAAGACGTACCTCTACCATATGGAAGGATGTTATTTGTTGATGGGTCCTCAAGGGTAATAGAAGGAAAAAGAAATTCAGGATATGCTGTAATTGCAATAAGAGAAAGAGGAAACATGGAAATTACAGAGAAAGGGAAACTACCTCCCAGCTGGTTGGCCCAATGCTGTGAAGTGTATGCCCTAAAAAAGAGGATTGGATTTGCTAGAAGGGGACAAAGGGACCGTTTACACTGATTCGCAATACGCCTTCGGAATAGTCCATACCTTCGGAAAGATCTGGGAGGAGCGGGGATATTTGAACTCAAAAGGGAAGAATCTGGTACATGTAGAATTAATAAGATCTGTATTAGAATCCCTGCCTAAGCCTGTAGAGATAGCAGTAGTACATATAAAGGGACATCAGAAAGGGGACACCTTGGAGGGAAGGGGAAACCAACTAGCTGATCAGATAGCCAAAAAAGCAGCTTTAGATCCAGAAGAGCCAGTGAAAATTCTAAAATTAGATAACATACCACCTAGAACAGAGAAGAGGGAGGAACCAATATTCAGTGAAAAAGAACTAAAAGCAATAAAAGAATTGGGACTACGCCAAGGGGAACAAGGGGAATGGCTTACACCCGATGGCCGCAAATTTTTAAACAAGGCCCTAGCCCAAAAAATACTAACTGAAATACATGGATTGACTCATTGGGGAACCCAGGGGTTGTGCGACCACTTCTTAAGAGAAAACCTATGTATTGGGATATACGACCTAGCAAAGGCTATAACCAAAGGGTGTATAATTTGCCAAAAGGTCAACCAAAAAGTAATGAGAAAAACAGCCTGGAGGGAGAGAACTAACCCTGAGACCCTTCCAAAATGCACAAGTAGACTTTACAGAGATGCCTCCTATCCAAGGCTACAAATACCTACTAGTAATAGTTGACCATCTTACTCACTGGGTAGAGGCTTTCCCAACTAAAAAAGGAACAGCAGAAGTGGTGGCCAGAATACTATTAGAACATATTCTTAAGTATGGGCTGGTCAAAAACATTGATTCGGATAGAGGACCACATTTTATTGCCCAAACATTACAAGCAACAGTCAAAGCCCTGGGGATGAAATGGAGATTGCACACTCCATGGCACCCCCAGAGCTAGGGAAGGATGGAGAGAATGAACAAAACCCTAAAGAATGTATTGACCAAATTAATGGTTAAAACCCAGATGAACTGGCTCAAGTGTCTACCCCTTGCCCTCTTAAGAATTAGGACAAGACCTCGATCAGATCTTGGAATTTCCCTATATGAAATGATGTTTGGGCTCCCTTTCCTGATAACCCCCTATAGCGTGGGAGATTATTTAGAGGGAGAGGCAATAACACGTAAATATTTAAAAACCATTGGAAGGACATTAGAAAATCTCAGGAAAAAAGGATATCTTCCCCAAACCTCTCCTCTTGATACTAATGCACATCAGATTAACCCTGGAGATTGGGTATTGATTAAGTCGTGGCATGGCACCACATTAACTCCCAAATTTGAAGATCCCTTCCAGGTGTTGCTTACTACCCATACCGCAATACAGACGCAAGAGAAAGGCTGGACCCATATCACCAGACTTAAAGGACCAGTACCACCTCCTGACGATAAACTGGACCCAGCAGTATCACCCACCAACTCTTCCGAGTGGGTTGCGATCCAAAGCTCCCACAGACCTCAAAGTAACCTTCAAGAAACAGCTGAAGGCTAGTTGAAAAAATCATAGACTGAAAACTACTATCTATTACTGACTGTTATTAGTTGTTATTACTGTTATGTTAATAATTGTTGTTAGTAATTATTAATAATTATTGTCGTTTGTTGCTGAAATACTAGTTGTTGCCACAAGGAATTAAAATAAAGGACCCGCATCTCTTACAGAGCATTACCCAAGGGGTTACTAAATTAATAAGAAGTGGGGACAAAGAAAGGGCTCTGTTATCATTCCCAGAGAAATCCCCAGACCCAAGAGGCAAGACTGGGTGAGGCCAAAAAGCAGGTGAGCCATGAAGCCCGCCATACCAGAGATGGCTCATACGGGACTCTTGGGAGGACTAATGTTAGTCCTACTCATGGATAACATCATAGAGGGAGCAGGAAATGAATGCACAATGTGCTATCAGCCTCTTTATGATGGGGAAGATCTCGGGTCTCTAATTAGAGTCCATACGAACATAAAACCCACTTGTTTTAATCGTTCCCAATTAGACACCTGCCAAGAGGATGGGAAAACATATTGGATTACAAAAAAATACAGCCTCGTTTAGGCAATGCCTGCTTGGAGAGTGCCCTGTAGGAGAAGAGTGGTTCTGTTTTGAGCATGAGGGATTGGATGGCATAGTAAAAGAAAAACCGTTAATAATGAGAAAAAGAAACCTAAATTAACCTCTAGGAAAGAATCTGTTCATAGACTTGATAGAAAAGATCAGCAAAGAACTAAACCTTACAAACTGTTGGGTTTGTGGGAACACCCAAATGTCAGAAATTTGGCCATGGGAAGGAATCAGTTTGGGACCATCAGAAATTTTAAGATGGAAATTAATGGAACAAAATCCCCAAGTTATAGGGCAGAGGAGAAAACAGCAGTGGAATTTGAAATCAGAAGTGATCGGTTAAGAATGCATCAAAAGAAGAGGGAAGAGGCGTACAACCCAAGTGGGAACAATGACTTGCAAAAGATACCTAATAATAAATGATTCTGATAGTCATTGGGTCCCTCGAGAACCAAATCTGTATTGGTCCATCAAGAAAAAGGAAAAAGGGTGTATTTACCATGAAGAATATGGACTGTACGAATGTGCTAGAAAAGGAATAGACCCTTTTTGGGGAGTGAGAGAAATATCTAAATATTGGAAATACCCTACAAAAGTACAAGATAATTTCTGGAAAGCCTCTGAGTACCTATTTTGGATCTGTGGGAATACAGCATTCAGCCATCTCCCAGGGGACTGGGGAGGGAGTTGCACTGTAGGGATTATTAAACCCACTTTCTTCCTCCTCTCAAAGGAGTCGGCATCAAATCTAGGAGTGCCTCTCTATGATGACCTAAAAAAAAAAAACAAAAACCTGAAAGAAATGGCATATAATTAACATAGAAAGTACCCAGAACAGGAAAGGAAAAATCTGGACCCCAGAAAAAATAGTTAAAACTTACGGGCCAGCCACCTGGGCCGAAGATGGATCTTGGGGATATCGTACCCCAATTTGTACATTGAACAAGATCATTAGACTCCAAGCAGTACTTGAGATTGTTTCCAACAAAACAGCCCTTGTTTTAGACCATATCGGCGATCAGTTAGCCCAGACTAGAGCTGTAGTCTACCAAATCTGACTTGCAGTAGATTATTTACTAGCTGACGAAGGGGGAATCTGTGGCAAGTTCAATTCTTCAGAGTGCTGCTTGGAGATCGATGACAAAAGTGAAGTAATCAAAAACATCTCTAAAGAGATACGTAAAATTGCATACGTGAGTACCCAAGATTGGACTCCCCTAGGAAATTCTGATTGGTGGAATGATTTTTGGTCATTTAAAGAAGAGTGGTGGAAGAAAGCGGTGTCTATCATAGCAAGTGCATTCATAAGTTTTTTGTTCCTGTTGTACCTACTCCCATGCCTAATACGAACAGTAACATCCACAGTTCAAGCAAGTCTCCAAATCCCAGGAGTAACTGATCAAAAGCAAACCAAAATAATAACAGAACACAAAACTGCCTGAAAGGTATGACCAATACCAGAAGTTGAAAAAATTATATTCCGAAGAGCCAGAAACTGCAAATTGATGCAGGCCAAAAGGCCCGATCAAAAAGATAGAGGGGGGATATTGTAAGAGATAAAATACAAGTTTCTGAGTTCAGTTAAGTAGAGTGCCTTCTCAGTTGGATACTGTTTACCTTGCCTGTGGTAAGGCTTTTCTCTGTTAAGTACCGTTTAGCACAGACCTATTGTTATTGTAATTGGAAATACCTTTCCTAAATGTTTTCTCTGTTAAATGTTAATTACCTGAGACCATATTGTATCTATTGAACTGCCCCTGCCGCCCCTCGCTGCTTCTCCCTGCTGCTTTCCTCATGGCAACTGATTACACCACCTGACATGCAAATGAAAAAGCTCCAAGTGCTCATGGAACACTATTCGGACATAAAACCCCTAAAAACAACGAGCCAACACAAAACCAAAGACAAAGAATGACCACTCTGGGTCGGCAGGACCATAAGGAACCTCACACCAATCAGAGCTGGATTCCACCTTATCACCATAACTTCAACAGCACTTGACCAGACAGACCCGCCTAGACTACGAGGCCAAAAGGTGTCTTCCCAGGATCTATCCCAGGGACTCTCGTGAGGAGGAAGGCCCAGCTCTGCCCTGTGGCAAACCTGAACACCTCCTTCTCTGTGTCGCCCATTGGGAGCAGCGGCGGTGTGCGCAACCCCTCGACCCCCCACCTAGAGCTGATCTTAATAAACACATTAAAAAGGAACTGGTCTCCTTCTTCTCAATAGTAGCTTAATTGCGTTGCTAGCCGAGGCTGGGTATGTCCCACTTTAGGGACAGAAAGAGAGCAGGCCAGAAGCATCGCAGTGAGGGGACAAACTCTTCTGCTTTATTTACAATTTAACTACTTTATACATTTGTACAGAGGTGCAGAGATTGGCTACAGAGGTCGCCACCTCTCAACCTGGATGGTCGACATCACCATCAATCATTTCTTCTCTCAGAGGAGAAGAATGCAAACATTGTAAGAATAAACATTGTTTACATGAAGGCTACGTGAGAAAGTTCTACAGAAAGATAAAAGACAGAAAACTCAGGGCAACATAATTGTGCTTAACTCTATCAACCCTTAATTTATATTAAATATAAATATAACCTTAAGTATAATTCATAGTAACTGCAGCTTTACTAAAGAAAAAGAGACAGCAACCTATAGTTTGTTAAACTGCTATTCAACTTTGCAGCATTTTGCAGATGTCTGTACAATATATTCAAGCTTCTTCTATTTCCTTCTGTATTATTTTTTTGCAAGTTTCTGGGTTGTTGGATTACTTTTGCTCTCTTCTTTGAGATTTCTGACAAGGTTTTTCATCTTTTGAAGCTGGCTGCTCTTGGATCTTTTCAAGTTGCAGGTTATCTGGAATTGATCACGTTGTCCTTCTTGGCGGCGGCTCAGGAGGGATGCCAGGCAGGGGCTGGGCCGGGCTCGGCTGGCGAGGCAGCACAGCTCTGCCCCTGCTCTGGGTCTCTGTGTCTCCGGCCACTGCGGAGGAAGAGGCGAGCACTCCTTTTTGAGTTTCCCGACAAGGCACAATTAAAAGCTGTTCATTTGCTACGTCAAAATCTCTCTCTTTAATCATTTTTTGTCTCACTTCAGCCCAATTAATTAATTTTAAACTGTTTCCTGAAAAATATAGTGATTTAAAATTTGAGGGGTCTCTTTCTGAATTCAGTGAGCCTGCATCTTGCAAATTGGTTCCCTTTTCCGGGAAAGAATCATCTCTGTGCTGCACATGCGCAGTGCTGGCGGGGGACAACGCCTGATTCTGTACCATGTTCAAACTCCGTTTGGTTGGGGGGGCCGCCCAGGCCGGGGGGCCCGCCTGTATGGCCGAGGGGTCATCCGCAAGGCTGAGCAAGCCACAGGCAGGGCCAATGGAACCAGCAAAAGGTTCCCGGGGACCAAGTGTGGGGTCAGTCATGGGCTCAGTGGGGTCGAATGCGGCTCCGACTTCGGCAGGGCTGCCTGCGGTTTCTGCGGGGGGGGCCAGTCGCGACTGCTCGCTGGAACCTCTAGCTTGCTCATAACTTCACGGCATGCAGGGAGCAAAGAAGCTGTAACTTCATCTGTCTTTATGTAGCTTCCATAAGATTTTTAATTACCCAGAGCAATAAATCTTTTATTTCTTGCCTCACCTTGCAGAGTGATTCTTCTCTTCTTTTGGTGTCAATCTAGCTGTTATAAATGAATCAGCCAAATTGAAAAATAAAAAATAAAATTTATTTTCGCGTGACAGTGAACACAGAAAAAACAAACAAAAATTACAGCCACGAAAAGGTCAGGTCGATCCCGGGAATGGACACTGGGTGAACGTGAGACTGGCCTCTAGCGCACTGGTCTTCCCTCCGTTCACAAAGTCCCGCCACCGAGAGTCCAATTTTATACTTTTTATTTTCCCTGAGGGAGGGTTCCTTTGTCCACCGGTCTGTGTATAGGTATTCATCGGTCTTCTTTTGGGATTCTGGGTTTCTTGAATAGGTTTTCCGGATGGTACTGACGAACAGACGAGATTTCCGAGAAGCCAGGATGATCCCATCAGGCTTATTGGGCAGGTGCTCCCAGTCGTTAGGACCACTTGATGGCTCATCTCCTCGATGGCAGCATCTTTTCATTTGCTGATTTTCTTGTCCTGCCAGTTCATCGGTTCTCGGATGTCCCTTGCCTTCCCAGAATCTCCCTTCGAGTCATTGTCCACAGTTTTATATCACTTTAATTTCAGGCACGAATTAATATATGGAGTTTATCCATAACATAGCAATTACCGTTTCAGCTTCATTAGTCTTTTTAAGACCTCCAGTTCATATTTAACTGCTCTCTCAGAGAGAATAAGCTAGGGGACATTTAGGGTGACCTGTTCTCCTTTTGACAGTGCCTTTTTCCATCCCCCAGACCCAGTCGCTCACCTGTTCTCGGTGTACCTCCTGCGCAGCATATTTCTATCCGGAGCTTTTCCCAGGAGGTTTCTTTCGCTCCCAACTCCCCATGGAAGTCATCTTCCTACTCCCCCAGCCACGGTCCTGCCGTTGCCAGTCTCCAACCTTTTCACTCTGCAGCACCCTCTTCAAACCCCCTCAGAGTCCAAAGAGTTCTTGGGCTGCTTCACTATCATGCATTCATCACGTTGTGGGGTCAACCACCATGCGGGAGCTCAGGACCTCTGAATGACAGAACCAGTATGATTTCAGCAGAAGCCATTTATTGTTTACATTAAGCCACAGTTATACATTCTAAGGTTGTTCACGCAGTCACGCACTATTTGATTGGTGGTTCTATCTTGTCCATGCGGTCAGCACGCATCCTTCAGGACACCTAATTGGTCACTGTCCATCATCACATCGGCCTCCTTTAACTAGTTCTTGTAGTCTTTGGTATTCTGTTTCTCAGCTGCTTCTTATTTTAGCACTGTTTATGTCTCAGTAACCTTGATACATTCCAAAAGGGCTGATAATAATAATGAGTACCTACAGGTGGTAGTTTGGCTGGAGCACTTTGTATTCCAAGTTATGCAGATACATTGCTATACATCCTTCAGGTCTAAAACAGTAAACCAGATTAGTTCAGGTGTCAATACAGTCAACAAGGTGTATGGGTTTGCCACTACTGGATAAGAGATCCTCAGTTATTTTATTTACAGCTCGTAAGTCCTGGATCACTCCATATGACCTGTCAGGTTTACAGACAGGTAATATGGGAGTATTAAAATCGGACTCACACTACTTTAACAATCCCAATTGTAAAATCTTTCTATCACTGGTCAAATTCCTTCTCTGTCTTCCCTTTTCAGGGGATACTGTTTGATTCTCACTGGCTGTCGTCCCTCTTTGAGTTTGACTTTGACAGGTGGAGCATTTTTTGCTTTCCCAGACACATCAGTGGCCAGTACCCCAGGGTATACCTGGTTCATGATTTCTTCACTGATTTTTTTCCTCTGTAGGAACACTAGCTAGGGATAAACTCATTATTTGTATATACTGCTGCTCATTTACTTTCAGAGTAATTTCCTCCTTTTCAAATTTAATTACTGCCCCCAATTGCTCTAATAAATCTCTTCTCAAAAATACCCTCAGGGAATTAGGTATATACAGAAATTTGCGGATGCCCCATTGTTTTCCCAGTTTATATTTCAGAGGTTCACAAAAATACGCCTTTTCACTTTGGCCAGTTGCACCTTTTACCATGATATAATAATTTCCCAAGGGCATCAAAGCTTGGTTCAAAACCAAGTATGTTGCCCCTGTTTCAACCACAAATTCAACCTTCTTTTGCTCTTTCCCTAGCTTTATTATAACCAGGGGGCCTGCTAGGGTGGACTCCCCAGGTCCCTGTCAGTCTTCCTCTACAGGAGCTACTATCCTCCTCCTCTGGTTCTCCTTATCCTGGACATTTGTTTTTCCAGTGGCAAAACTTTGCATAACGCACATTGGTCCTTGCCTAGTCAGGGCGGTCCTCGTTTGAATTTTCTTTTTCCCTCCTCCCTGGCGACCACCACCACTCTTCCCCTTCCTTGCTTGTACTTTTCTTCCCTGTAACTAAACACTCTCCACGCTTCATCCAGCAACAGTTCTAGGTTTCTGTTTTCTGTAGGACACAGATTTTGAAGCTTGCACCTAATGTCTCCTGTAGACTGGCCCAGGAACAATGAAATTAATTGTTGTATTCCTACCTCTGACCCAGGGTCCAATGGTGTATTGCAGCGTATTATGTGCCTCAATCGATCCAGGAATTCAGATGGTGACTCAGGGACCCTGTTTGATTGCATACAACGCTGACCAATTTATAGTTTTAGGAATGGCCCTTTCCATTCCTTTTGAGATCCACCCCTGGTATGCCTGTAATTTTTCTATCTCTGCAGACCTGTTTGCATCCCATTTCGGATCTTGGAGGGGGAGGTATTCTTTAACATCTTCCCTCATGTTACAGTTCTGCCTGCTTTATCTCAGCAGAGGTCAGGATGAAAGACATGGGAAACGTAGAATCAAGTTTGGTCTTGGTTGTTTATTATATCTTATCTATTTACAGTATTTACAGCTTGAGCTCCAACTTGCCAGTTAGAGAAATGAGGCAAAATGGAGAGCCTCTAACTTTCACCAAGGCTATTTAAGAGATAGTTACCCAATACCAAAGTGACACTTATATTATTTATGTTTTTGACCCAATAGTGACCATTTGATGTTCGCAATGCAGACATCTTTCACCCAGTTAGAGAAAGCCACCCAGATCCTTGAAGAAGATGGAAGAAGAAGGTGAAGAAGAACTCAGACAACACCCTGAATCCTCCATCTTGGCCCACACACATTACTATATACCAAAACCCCAAACCTAAGTTTTCACCCCGTGAGATCACACAACACCATTCCAACTACACGCCCACAACTCCTGTGCTATCACACAACCTTGGAAGCCTGTTCCAAGGCCTTAAGTCAAATGCGGTGCCTGCCTGAGGGTCAGCACCCCTCAGCTCAGAAAGCCTGAAATTTTCAGCTTCCAGGGTTCCAACACCCCCATAGTTGTTGTTTTACTGTAAACTGGAAGTGTTTGGATACACTTACTGGATCATTCCCGTAGTCTCTGTCAACTCTCTTCCATGCCTCTAAGTCAGTGGTAGAAAAAGGTACCTTAATTGGCATTGTCCCTCCCTCAGGTCCTACTACTTCTCAGAGAGGTGCCTGTACAATCACTGGAACTGACTTTCCTGTTGCAGGAAGACACAGGGCTACCTGGGGGGGGAGGGGGGGTGAGGGTCCCATCTGCATCTTTATCTTGTTCCTGTGGTCAAGAGGGAGGCTTAAACAGATCAGTTAGTTCCTGTTCTGGTGCCTGGTGGATTCTATCTATTCTAGTGCACTGTTGGCAATATTGCATGCTGAGCAATACTGTTTTAATTTACTTCTGGGTTTTTTGTTATTTTCTCTCTCTCGAGCAAGTAGAAGAGGGTCTTGTGGTAGCACAATCTCACAGTCTATTTGCCACTCCGTGTGGTTTCAGAGGGTGAAAAACATATCTGCATATGATGCTTCACCCCATTTTTCTTCCCTCCTTCAAAACAATATTAATTGCAAAATAGTGTTATAATCAATTGTTCGATTCAGTGGCAATTTGGCCTCCTGCCCCAATTTGTACAAAGGTTACCATTGGTTACAATATTTAATGAGAGTTATTTTATTTTCTATGCCTCCTGAGCCAGCTATATCCTTCCAATGCATTAATATGCAGCCTAAAGGGCTTTTCCATGGGACCTCTTTTCTCTGGCCTTTCCCCATCCTTTTTGTCCCCTTTGGTGTTTTTCTTGTTGCCCTTAGTTCTCACACGACCTTTTGTACACCTTAATATTGTCTTTTCCCAATTTTCTTCCCAGCTATTCACATATACAGATACACATCCAAAGCTAGCTTAATATGTTGTTGTTTTCAGTCTTTTATCCACAGTTTCTCAATGTTTAAATTGTTTGTGGTACTGGACACACCATACAAAATGTTTTAAACACTTTGTCTCTCTCTGGCCATTCCCTTTGTGGAGTCACGAAACCACAGACTGAGACTCTTCATTCACTTCGCAGCAATGCCGTGTCTCAACAGACACAAACACAAAAACATGAAACATTTTAAAACTTAGCACAAAATACCTGGGCATTTATAAATTAAACATCTAATTATTATTCCAGTTATTATTCCACCAGCAGCTGCGACTATTATCCAAGTAACCATTTAAAAGGGACCGCTTACCCTTCTCCCGCTTTTTATACAATCATTAGCAGGTCCGTCCTAGCTCCCAGTGCTGGGATGCAGCAGTAACTCCAGATTTTGCTCGATCTCCTCTGGAGACCCCTAGCGGCTGCTCTATCGGTCAGCAAAATCCCCAACCAGCCTAATAGGGTACGCCCCTTCCTATACTGGATTATGTTGTGCTTCAGATGTCTCTGAGCAGTTTAATGGCACTCTCAGACACACGTGGGTGTCCCCTACAAGTAACTGGCTCTCTTTGTTGGTTTTTTGTTTAAACATACCGTTTTGTCTGCAGCCACTAGAGATCATTTCTCTGTCCTGCAGTGATCAGCCGGGAGAGGAGGTCCCAAGAAAAGTGCTATGGGTGCATCTGGGAAATCCCTTCACGGCCAGTCTTGCGGGTAGGCAGAGAGATCTCCAGCCTGGCTTGCCAACTGATGCAGAACAAAGACTCCACAACCAAAGGTTATGAAGTAGGTATGCTTTACTTGGCACCTGGATGCACGGGGGAATGGTACCATCAAAGACATGTATAGAATAGAGCAAGTGCCCTGTTAAAATACACTTAAACTCATATATTCACAAAAGTTTTAACATCACCTACACATATTCAGAACCTATCCCCACCTGCTCCAGCTTCATATGTTAATCAGCTTTTGTTGGTCTGCGCTTGTGTATTATCTTCTGGTGGTCTTGGGGGGGGAGGGGGGGGTGTCACTGGATGAAGTAATGTCATCTTCCTCAGGTGTCCACTGGATGAACCTAGTTTCTGCGCAGGCTCTTTTGGTCTCACGCTGTCTTTTAAGGCTCCTGGACACAGTCTAAACTACAAATCTAATTTTTTCTACTTTTTGAGCACTGGTTTCTGCTTATCAGTCTAAAATAAATGGTCAAGGTTCTGTTTTTGTATGGCAAAGGTCTATCTGTTTTTAACACACTCGATTACACAGCAAATTATAATCTGTTTAAATTTAGTTATAAGTTCCCGATATCAGTATATTTCAGGGTGTCTTCGTTTGAAAGACAGGTGTCTGCCAAGGAAGGTAGGAGGCTCACTTGGAATGGAAAATGTAGACCCCCTCCCTGTGAATTATTATAATTTTGAAATTAAGGGGCTCTCAGGCAAAGATATGATAATAGGAATAACAGTTCTTTACTAGTATGTATAATAAAGCAAACAAACAACAACAACAACTACGGCATTAACAACAAAAAGAACCAGGAATTCAGTGACAGCCTTCTCAGACAAGATGGGAAGGGATGGAACAGAGGCTTTGCTTCACAAAAACCCTGGGGCAGTCAATCCTGGTGCCCCAGCAGGACTCTGATATTGCATCTCTCAATACCTCTGAGGGTGTCCAGCACCTCACAGAAAATGGCTTAAATCAATAGTGAGACGACATGGTCGAGTCTGTCTTGAAAAAGCAAAAAGGTTTTAATAAAAGAAGAAAATAATACAAAAAACAAAGAACAAAGCTATAGAAGCGTGCTGGGGAGCAGCTTCACCAGCAAGCTCGCTCCCTGGCTCCTATATGAGAGAGGCTTGGTGGGTCTGAACCTCAGGCCAAAGCATGGTCGATGGCATGGAAGAAAGAGTGGACTCTGGCTTGGGTTTCACCTGGTTTTATTCCTCCTGGTTACCTCTCATGTGCACATGGACAGAGCAGAGAGGGTGAGCAGATGGGAGCCCCAGAGCAAGAGTGCCCGGCAGCCCCCCGTCCTCGCCTTAAGAACAAGGGGCATACCTTGGGCAGGGGAACACTTGGAACCTATCTCAGGGGAGGGGGGGTGTGACCCAGAATGGGGAACTTAACACAACCATGAAAGAAGGTGGTACCAGGGTACCTTGTCAAATCCTAGGGCTTTTTCCCCAGAATCTTCCAGATCTTACAAGGTGATTGACAAGGTCTGACACAAGGGAAACACTATCAGGGGTTTTAGGATGGGGGGGTAGGAACAAACCATTACAAACATATAACAAAATATACAGAACATTAGAAAACCCAATATCTCTCTTTTCTTTTACTTAATGTGAAGTGTCTTGTGGTTAACAAGAGGGCTTTCCAGACTCCTAATACGAGACTGCATCCCACTCATGGTCTGTGGACCATTCTTCCATTGGAAAGGGAAAGGGCCAGTATCTTTCAGGAGGCAGGGTTCCATCTTCATTCGCTTCCATCGAGAAAAACTCCTCCGGCTCCTCTTCATCTTCATGATCTGGATGCATGGTGGTTTGATTTATCACATGGGATGAAACAGCAATGAGAATTAACTTGTAAATCCACTTATGAAACATGCACTTAATGAAACAGAAGGCAATGGAAATTACAATTATAACAAACAAAATCAACAGTCCAACTTTGACCCAGAATTCGGCCCAACCGGGGAGTCCCCAGTCCAGTAACAAATCATTCAGCCAGTCTTCCACATTCTTCTCAGCCTCGCTGACCACACTTGAGAAGTTTTGATGATTGTTCTCAGCTTCAAGAGAGAGGTTCACTTTTGGCAGCATTGTGGCTTGTCCATCTGTTTGGAAGCTGGCGAGCAGAAACAGATGCAGAATTTTGACAGCTGTGGGGATCTCCATTTCTGGGCAGGATATGGTCTGGGACTGCAAAGAGGACTTAAAACAGCAAAATATTAGAAAATCAGTAAGGAAGAAGTCTGAAAAGAGGGAATTTTTTTCAAGAAATTTTGTTTTCCCTTTTTTGTTTTTCTTTTTCCTGCGCCAGTGTGCGACTGTGACTTGTGACAGTTTTTCTTGTAAAAAAGTTAAGTCTGGTACCAACTTTTCAGAAAGGGCCTGAATTAAATTTAGTTTGCAGGAAGGCGGCATAATGTTATTTTCTCCCTTCTCTCTCTTCTTTTCCCCTTGTTCCCCTCTGGCTTGAGCCACCCCATTTTTGTCTTCACGCTGGGTGGGCCAGCGCTCCCTCATGTTTTTTGAGGGACTTTTGGGGGTTTCCCCTCTCCCATCCTCCCCTCCTCCCCTTTTCTGCCCTCCCCCTCTCTCCCATCTTCCCCTCCCCGTTCTTTGAATTGGTTAAAGTCTTTGACAGGGGTCTGCAGGCTCTGGTGTCTTATCTCTCCATACAGCAGGCACGGCTCTTGGGTCTTCTGGGCTGTTGTATGGGAAGCAGGCAAAGCATTCGCAGACTCTGCGTTCTCAGCAGCAGCTTTGGCAGCAGTCTGCTTTTCTGGTGGACTCATTTGTGGAGTCCTCTGCCCACACCTCTCCAACATCCTCACCAACTCCAACATGAGACTGTCCTGGGGTGACATGATGTTTGTATCCCAATCATCTGGTTGGGTCTGGGAGCGGGGGAAGGGGAGAGGCGCGCAGTTTGTTTTCAGGAACTGTCCTCCCCCCGGCTGGCCTTGAGAGCTGAATTCAGCACACACGGAGAGGGTTTTTTTTCAGTAGTTAGTTAGCCTAGCTAACAGGAGGAGGAGACACTTCGCTTTCTTTTTTTTCCCTTCTCCTCCTGTTCTTT
>VZDJ01000399.1:5877-16512 GCA_008694505.1 Cyanoderma ruficeps
TCCCATCCCATCCCATCCCATCCCATCCCATCCCATCCCATCCCTTCCCTTCTGGGCAGGAAGTGCCATTCAACCAGGCTTTGGACACTTCCAGGGATTCCAGGGCAGCTGCAGCTTTTCAGGCCAGCCTGTGCTAGGGCCCGACCACCCTCCCAGGGAACAATTCCATCCCTACCTCCCATCTCACCCTGCCCTCAAGCAGCGTGAAGCCATTAGGGATGTCACAGAGAGGGGCATGTCACAGAGAGGGATGTCCAGTCACTGCAGGCCTTTGGCAAGAGTCTCTCTTAGTCAGCAATTGCTGCTCCTCCCTGCTGTGAGCCACAACCTATAAGTTGATTTTCTCCCCATGGCCCCGGCCCGCCTTTGAGCCAGGGGCAGGATCTTTCCCCGGAGCTCCGCAGGCACTGGCTTGGTTTGGCCGCAGCCCAGCAGACGAGCTCAGAGCTCCCCGGGGCTTGCGGCTCCTCCCAAGGGACAGCACAGGGGCAGCTCCCACCTTGGCCCCACGACAGCAGGAACTGCACCCAAGGGAACAGCTGGGGCTGGGCCAGGCCAGCTCCAGGCTGGAGATCAGCAAAAGCTTCTTCCCCTACTGGGGGTTCAGCCACCGACCAGGCTTCCCAGGGAATTGACCCCCTCAGGTTCCTGCTGTCAGTTTGCGTGATGTATTTGGCACTCCAAGGGCAGCCAGGGTTCCAACTTTTGACAGCTTTGGTCTGGCAGAAATTCTGGACCATTCATAATTTTAGGAAGCAGAAGCTGACTCCCAGCAACAGGTCCTGGGACATGAACGGTGGCTGTTTCCCATGGGAAACAAAATTCACCCCCCCAGGTTCCGGATGTCAGTTTGGAGGAGGTGTTTGGTACTCTAACGGCCACCAGAGTCCTAGGTTTTGGCAGCTTTTGTCTGGGAGAAATCCTGCTCCATTTGTAATTTTAGCAGGAAGAATGCCACTCCCGGCCACAGGCCCTGGTACATGAACGGTGGCCCTTTTCCATGGGAAACAAGAAGCTGTTTCCAGAGATGCAGTTGTAGCTGGATCTCACTCCAAGTGCAGCAGTCCAGGGGAGGATTCTGACCTCTCCAGACTTCTGCTCAGCCATGCTGCCACTGTTGCTGTCACAGATTAGGGCCCAGGCTGGTTTTCCAGGGAACTGGAGATCAATAGGGACTGGTGCTCTAGAAAGCAGGATTTTTTTGCGAAGCTGAGATGAAATTTTTCAAAGTAACACAGAATTCAAATTCCTGTATGTTATATGTAAATGTGTTGCCTAATTATCCAATCAAAAAAAAGTCCAATTAAATCGTGGCTGTGGTCCTCCTGGAATGACAGATGTGGTTCTGTTGGAACGATGATCCTGTAGAAGGGTGAAGTTTTCCTCTGAAGGTCCAGTGATGGTGTAGATGGGTCTGGTCTTCCTCTGGGAATCCAGTGGAAACAGGCTGCTCTGGTGTTCTGAATCTCAGATTTTATCTAGGTAGGAATGCTTGGCTCCTTCCCTTGGGCAGAGCATCTCACAATGACATGATATAATTTTATCAGTCATGCAATGAGACTCAATGGCCCATTAATGGAAGATATCTCCTGGAGGGAGGATGGGTCATGGAAGAATTAAAGAAGCAAGCACTGCCCCAAATAGTATTATTTCTTTTTAACAGATGGTAACGAAATACATACTTTTGGTTACATCTTGCATTGCAACCTAAGACACCCATACACTAACAAAACTGTCCTTACTTTTGATCACTGCAAACAGCCAAGGGGTGTAGATGGCATTCTTCTGGGAACCTTTAGACAGGAGCAGCTTGCCTCCAGAGTAACAGGTCCTGGAGATCACACAGACATGAATTTTATGAAGCTGAAAATGCTGTGTTTAGCAGGGTGGCCTCCTTAGATTTCAAAAGAAGCAAACTATCAGTTTAAGGCTTCCCATACTGATTTGTGTTGGCATATTAAATCCCTTGATTTCAGAAATTACCACTCTAGAGGGTGATTTTGACATGACACTTTCACTGTTAGGATTGCAAGGCCCTGAAAACCCAACAACATAACCACCAGCTTCCAGGAAAGAAGATAGGATTTTTTTTTAGTCAGTAATGGCTTTTTTTCATTGCTTTTTCATGGATGTAAAAATATGAAGTATATTTTCCTTAAAGTGTATTTATATGTATTACTTAGTATTACATACTATTACAGTATTATTTCTTTATACACAATCCATCTTCTCAAACAAGCAGAATTCTAACAGCATCTAGGTTGGCAGTGATGACATGAAGCTTATGGGTAAAACCGGGGGCTGAGAAAGGAATTAAAGCTGAAACAGAAACATTCATTATGCATTTATGTAACTACAGGTTTGGTTGCCGTTTCAGAGATGTTGCAATCAATTGAATGGTCTGTGTTTGCTCTTTCTGTTAAGAAATCAAAGTGGATTTGTAACTGAGAATACAGAGTGTTGAAACAAGGAAGATAGGAGATTATATACTTTTGCTATTGTTTTTGATAGACTTCCTCTGTACAAAAAAGAAATGAGAAGGTGCTCTCATCCTCCTAGAAGAAATCCAAAAGGTGGCTCTTGAGACCTGAAGTCCAGGTGTTATCTGGCAAAGTAGGTATCATCGTCTCTGAGCTACCTATGCTAAGTCAAGAGTGAGGTATGATAACAATAGGATAGCAAGGGATCAGGCAAGGATCATCAAAAAAGGGACTTGGGACTAGGTTAAAAACCCACACCCTAAGCTGAAAAGCAGAGGCTGAATGGACTCAGTTTGTTATGTTGCAAGGCCTTTGGGTGAGTTGAGGCTACACTGAAGTTGAGGGAAATGCTGGTTTAGAAGAGACATGACTATGTGTGCATGGCTTGTTAGTAAAATTGCATTAGAGCTCAGGAACCTTATGTATGAGAGGGAGAAACCCAGCACGAGAATCATAGGGGAGTGAGTCTGTGGTTTTGAAAAGGTGTATGTATGTCTTGGTTCATAGCATGCCAGTGCTAACCAGCTACTCTTCAGGCCACATATTACATATCACAATGCAGCTGGATGATGCTTTTGTGATGGGTGGGTAGGTTTAGAAAAGAAGCTGAGAGTAACCTGATTTTGAACTATTTTCTCTACCATGAAGCATCCCCGGGAAGCTGAATTTCAATAATTTTTATTTTGAAACTTATGTGTTCTGAAGTTTCCTACAAAATGACAACACTGAGAAAAAAAATGAAAATATTTTGGAAATAGAACATTATATTTTCAAAATCACATTTGTTCTTTGGTGGTGTTGCAAAATGTGGAATATGTGAAGATTACCTGAAGTCAGGATGTTCTTTGATGTAAGATCTTTGTATACTTTCAAGCCTAAATCAACACTCTCAACCTATGCTGGGTGCTGTAAAAAGTAATTAAGGACATATTGATCTTTGCACCAATTTCAAAATCTACCCTCGGGGGTCTGACCTACTTTGGACTAAGCTTGTTTATTGGCAGTTTCCTCCCTGCTCCTAAAAGCTGCAACAACAAGGACACTGCTGCTTTCCCAGAGGAAAGTGTGCAGATATTGATGTCCCCCAGGCTGGATGGAGCCCACAGCTGGAGGCACTGTTGGGGGATGCATCAGTGCTGGGCAGATACATCATAGCTGCCTCTATAACTTGCATTCGCAGCCCAACCCTGAGCTGGATCCTGCTAAGGGGGTACCTGGAAAAAGCTTGGCAAAACTTTTTTATTTATTTTTAGATCTGTCAGGACAGATCTAGCCTGGAGTCCTAGAGAAATTGTAACTATGGGGTAATCTGCAAGGCTTTTGCTTTTTGGAGTCATTTACAAAAGGGAAACAGATGAAGGTAGCAACTTTTGCCTCCAGTTGAAACAAGGCATTGCAGCTGTTTCCACAAAGAGAGCAGAGGTCCTGGGCAGGAGAAGAAGCCCCTTCTCAGTGCAGGGGGCTGGCTCTACATCACCTCCACCTGCCCCATGGTCCAGACACCAGGTCATGATGGACAGCACAGGCTGCACAGATGAGAAAAGGGAGGTGCACAGTTCCCAGTCACCATAGAGCTGCCCTGCATGGATCTCTCCCTCCCTAGCACCTGCCAATCCTTTTTCTCTTTCCTTCTGGGAGGCTTCCTCCTGAAGGAAGTAAGGATCTGATCACATTTTGCCCCAAGAATTGCAACACAGCAGTTGCCACAAATGAAATGCTTTTTCTCATGCAAAGCAAAACCCAAACTTGAATGCAGCCCATCTTGTTCCAATTCCTCTGATTTTTCTGCATTTTTTCCAGATGGGAGAAGGAAAGTAAGGCATGCATTGAATTACTTCTTAGGAATTAAAATGACTGCAACATCTACTGGCTTATTATTTTATATTATAACATATGTGAATAGGAGTACGCACATGAGTGTATGTCTGGGCTACATGGGGGGACACAGAATTTAAGTGACAATCAAATACTTACGTCTCCCTCACCTTCTTCCATTTGTTTAACATTAAACTGTCATGTGTCATTGCAGGTTGGGCTGTTAGAGGCACCTTATGATAGAAGTGCTTGAGGGGGAGCTGTGTTCTGCCTCTGATATCCTGGTGAAAATCTCCAAGAAATCAGTCTCCTCTGAACTGAGAACTGGGATGTAACAATAAGGAGGAAAAACTTAAGTTCTGCCCTCTACTAAAATTCATAAACTTTACAGGCTCTGGGTCTGAAAATAATATGGCGTTCAGACTTGATAAATCAGACTGGACTTCTAAGTAACACTGCCACAATTGAGCAAAGCACAGGGTGAAAGAAAACAAAAATCCTGCTCACTAGTACAATGAGCAGTTGGGGGGCGGAGGGGAGGGATGGAGGGGGCAATCAAACATAATCTGTCTACCTACTCTTGCCTGAGTTTGAACTCTGTCATTCATGAATCATGTACAAATGGAAGCCTGAAGGGATGAGAAATGGAGAAGTGGTGCTGGGCTGCCAGGCAGGAAGAGCACTGGAGTGTGAGCCAGGCTGTGTAGCCTCTCTCTGCCACTGTCCTCAGCTTGACCTTGGGCTTTTCACTCCCAGTGCCTCAGTTTCCCCATCTACACAGTAAGTTCCGTTCTTCATAAAGGGCTACTAGCAAGCAGGATGAGCAGAGCTGTCTACACTTAGGTAAATATGGTTTTGCTGGTTCATTTTCTCTAGAAACACAATATGAGAAGGGAACGACATCCAAAACTTGCAGAGGACAGAGGTGAGGTAAGCTGGAGCAGCCAGGCAAGAACTTTCTGATCAGACTTTTGGAAAGCATCTTATCTGCAAAACAGCTTGAGACCCAGCCAGGCTCCAGACAGGAGAGCAGCCAGTGGGCAAGTGCAGAGGTGGAGCTTACACGGCGGGTGTTTGTTAGATATAAAATGCTTGGATGGGTCAGTGCTGACCACAGCACCCGGGAGGTGGCTGAGGGGAGCTTTGCAGAGAGCAGCATTGGCCATGGGGACAGCAGCCCCAGCCCTCTTGGTACTGCTCAGCCTAAGAGTGACTATTTCTGATGCTGAGGACACCTGCTCAGGTGAGTAGAGCACAGATCTTACTGCCATCTCACTGAAACAGCCTTTTTCATCTTCCCTGATAGGAGAAGGAGGCTGGGAAGGGAGGGGAGAAGTAGCATATGATTTTTTTTTTCCTTCTATGCTTTTTTTAATTCATCTGCCAGTGGGAGGAGAGTAAGCGGGAGACTAAAGTCTCAGCAGCTGCTTAAGAAAGCTGCTGGCTCCAACTAGTGATGTAACATCATTCCCTCACCAGTGGAGTGTCTAGGAACGGACAGTCTTCAGTAAGGTTTTCCCCCCTGGTTTGGATTTTTTGTTAGTAGGGCCTTGGTGCAGTTGCCAAAGGATACAGAGCAATACAAGGATCAGCCTGGGGATGCTGCACAGCACAGTATTCTGACTGTTCTTCCTGTATTCCTCAGGAAGGCCATGGGGCAATTTCAAACAGACCTGCCATCAGGAAATTCAGAAGAAGCCTTATCCTTACTGTCCATCGATCCATCAGTGTCACTTATCCTGCTATCAATACCCCTTTGGAGCACCCCTCAGCTTTTGTTTTATTAACTACAGTGTATTTGTCATGCATGCAATGTCATATATATCAGCCTCCTCTCCCACTGAACTCTCCTGAAGCCAGACAGATGCAGAGTCTGACTCCTCTAATATGTGAGATCCTCAATGCTTTCTGTCAATTCATACAACACCCTGAAACTTCCATACTCATTGCTTTTGATTGCATTGTTCCTCAACTTCAAAGGATTTGATTTCCTCTCCGAGATATTTCAGAGCCCTAATAATTTCCACAAGACTGTCTTCATTTCTCAGACGTGAGAATAGTGGGACTGGGTGATGCTGACCGACTCGCCATTCTTCAAGGCTGTCCAGGGATCCCAGGTGTCTCTGGCCCAAAAGGAGAACCAGGTCTCCCGGGAACAAAAGGTGAGGCCCCCAAAGCCAGTGATAAGCACTGTGATATGAGATGGTTTTGTTGCCTTGGGTAGGGGAAGCAAACTGAGGCTGGAGCAGTAGCTGGTCTGGCACTGGCTGCCGTGAGGAACTGGAGAATTGGAGTGGAACACACCCCAGTTAGACATGCACTGGTACACACGGAGTGACTTGTTTAGTCCTTGAGTCCTGTCAGAAATCTGAAGTGATCTGGGGGTGCGAAGTTTTTGTTTCTTCTAAAAAAGAAAAAAAAAAAAAAGGAAGAAAAGAAAATAATCCATTTATTTTCTGGGTCTGTACTGAAAAATCTGGGTGGAAAGGAGGCTCAGATGCTCCTCCCTGTTTTCTGGGAAACACTGTGGGAAATATACTTGTAACTCCTATTCCAGGGAGCAAGGGAGATGGGGGTCCTTCAGAGTTTTCATAGCCAACTCAGAGAAGGTGAATCACATCAGCTGAGCAAGCTGATCCACCACAGCAAAATCCATGGACTGGCTCCACGATGTATCAAAGCTCATAAGAATTCATACGTGAAGTGCAAATTAAGACTTTAAATGGCAGTACCAGTGTAGTAAGGCTTCAATAGGAAAAAAGGAGTAAGGTAAAATATGTTGCAAGACTGAATCTGATTAAGTTGGCTCCCTTGTTTCTGTGAAAGCCAAGGCCCAGTTGCCCAGACTTCTGTGACTCCCCCCTATGGTCAGTTTGCAACAAGCACATTAAAAATGAGTCTCTTTGCAGGAGAAATGGGAGAGCAGGGATTCCCCGGGAAAGCAGGACCACCTGGTGCAAAAGGTAATGTGTAACGTATGCAGCTCTAATCCATAAATGCCCCCAAGCTCAGGACATGCATTGGTGGTTCTACAGAGATGAACTGCAGGGCTGGCCATACGCTAAGAAACAGTGCTGAAGTAGCATAGGAAAAGCCTGATTTGGGGGTATGGGTCTTGCATGGAGTGAGCACTAGAAACAGCGTCCTTGAGTGGGACTACAACACAGAAGAAGATACCACTCTTCTCAAAATTTCCCACTGACCCTAAAATTCCCATTCCCCACTCCTACCCTAATCTGCCTCCAATACAACAAGCCTACCCAAATGACCCCCATCTCTGAGAAGCTTTGGAGCTCTCTGTAGAGCTTCAGCCCAGAGGCCTGACGCAGAGGCACTATGCTGAGTGCTTGTTCTGCCAATTGACAGGGGCGATTAAAAGAACACAGACACAAATGGAAAGAATGGTCTTATTTTACTATGAATATAAAGGCAACACAGAAGAAACATTCAATAAAACTACATGCTTGGCTCTGGCAACAAGCAAAAATTAGCAAGGTAACACACCTAATAATTACTATATGAGAGGCAGGATAGTGATGGAGAAAGATCTAGAGGTCTGCTTTCTTGGGGCTGCTTACCGGCCAGCTTGCCCCTCGGACTCTATATGTCAGGTGTTCCTGAATCTCAGGCTGAAGCGTGGAATTGCGGCGTGTAAGAAAAGAGCGGGCTCTGCTAGGTTTTAGATGGTCTTTATTTCCTCCCACGTGCAGGTGTCAGTGGAGGGAGGCAGAGGGTTCAGGAGCTCAAGTGAACAGGCTGAACCCCCAGAGCAAGAGCGTCGGGAGGGGCAAAGCACCCCACTTAAGTGTGTGTGGGGGGCAGTTCCCAAACAACAAGGAGCTCAGCACCAATGACCAAGGGGGGGGGGAGGGTGTAACTCAACACAGAAACTTAACACAATGATGGAAGAAGGTGTCATTCATGGACCCAGACGAATCCCAGGGCCTTTTCCCCAGAATTTTCTAGATCTTACAACATGATTGACACCAGGGCCACACCATTAGGGGTTTTTGGGGGGCGGGGATTGAGACAAACCAATATGAACATGTTACAAAGCATATAAAACATTGAAAACCAAATTTCGCACTGCTACAGAAAGTTGCATCACCAATTGCCTAAACACTTTACTATCATCCAGAGTTAAAGTTGCTGGGGAGCCCCATTTTGCAGTGAGGACCTGGAGAACCCTTCCTGGCAATTGGGAAAATCCTACGTGGTGCGTCCACCTGTACATGAGGTCTCCGGATTCACCCTGAAAGGGAGTCCAGTGTTTACAGGCCCAAATCAGAAAGTCAAAGTGACTTGATTATATTTTTAGCACTGAAACACCTGGATCTGATGGCATGCTTCCCGCTTAGCCACGGCCACTGTTTGGTCAGAGCCCAGGCCTTGAATGGGATGGTTTTCCCCTAAAATATCCTACAAACAAGCCCCTATTCATGTCAGTTGGAAAAGTTTCTTAAAATGATACATTTTTTGCAGATAGCTACAGAAGGTTATAAACAGCTAGCATAAGCATCTTCGTCATCTATTTTTAGGTAAATAATACTGATCATGTTAGTCACACAATGCCCAGGATCCATCTTGTAAGTCAACTCTGGCTTAGACTGCTGCTCAGGCCTAGGCACATCACTGCTTTCAGCAGCCTCCACCCTTTGACTTGGTGTGCAGTGCCCATTTGACCACAAGGATGGGATCAAACAATGGCACAGGATGAGGTTTCCTTTGTAATGGATGAACACCTGAAGAGGACGATGTCTGTTGAGAAACTGGCTTTCACCACCCAAGCCTGCTTAGGACCTTCAGCAGGACATGTGCTGCACATACTGGAAAAGTGTCTTTTCTAAAGAATCCAGCTGCCAGCACAAGGGAACAGTATGAACTGAGCAGCAGTGCACTGACTAACAGGGAAGACATCCCTTTTCCATGCTGAATATGAAGCTAATTTCTGGCCAAAAGCACCCAAGATTTCAACTGAAATACCAGCAGGAGATGGACAAACCTACTGAAAAACCCTGACAAACCCTATTGATCGAAATCTCAAAAGTGTCTGACTGTAAACAGAAAGTCCCCACAAAAAGTCACTGAAATGGAACTGTGAATCCCCCACACATTCCAAGAGATGAAGCAGCAGTTCTCTCTCATCTGTATCCTGCTCTTCCTGTTGTTCCTGAGAGATACTGCTGATCAAGAGAGCAGCCAGGCTAAGGCAGCAGCACCACCTGGGACGCTCAGCTGAGCACTGCAGCTTTGCACCTCTTGAAAGCCTCTCCTGTACATTTGGGACATATGGAGGGGCTGGAGCAGCCATTTGTGGAGGCACAGTAATTCATTTGCATTGGATAGTCTGTGATGAGCATTTTCCTCTTGTGTTTTGTAGGAGCGGCTGGAGAGCCCGGCTTCCCAGGACTGAAAGGTAAATCATTCTGTGCTGAATTTATCATGTGAGCTCCTTTGTAAACTTCCACCCTGTGCTGTTCTAGTACAACACACCAGATGGGAGCAGTTATAGAGACTGGATGGAGCTTTGGTGACAGTTATATCTCATCACAGGCTCCGCCTTGGCCCAGGTGCTTTGGTAGTCCTGCTCCCAAACCAGGTGTTCAGCTGCCACCTGGCACCATCAGCTGCAGAAACCACAAGGCTGAGGGACCAACCAGATTTGGGCAGAGGTCTTAATATTCCCATGCTAAGGCAAAATGCAGAGGCTCAAATGAAATTCAGTTGCAGCTAGAGGAATATGTCTCTACCTGCGCTAGCATAAAGGTATTAGGGAAACATGGGTTTTTACCCTTGTGCCATCATCCTGCATGTGAGGGCCACAGGCACCCACCATGAGCACAGTCTGCACTGTGGCTTCCCCCTCTGGAGTTTGGCTGGCAATCACTTGGTCCAACACTGCTGGCCTGCCAGATGGTTCTAGTGCTCCAGTTGTCACTGTTGCTACCAAACCATTAGCTAAAGCATTGCGCCAGCAGCAGCCTTCCCCTAATGTGACCTGTAACTCTGCCTTTCCAAGATGCATTTTGTCCTGCTTCCCACACTCACCCACTCCTATCCCATGTATCCCAGTCCAATGGGACTCACTGGCACGAACTGTTGGTACAAAGCTCCATGGGCTGGGCAGCAGCAGGCAAAGCAGCTGGTTCCAACAGAGACCTGTCTTGTGTCAGTATCACCATTTGGACCTCTAAGCCCTAAAACAGATGGAAAATAGATCATGCCAGTGATCAGTGGGAAATAGATCATGCCAGGTCCAACAGCCCAAGAGAGGCAAGGTTGCTGCTCATTGTGCATATATATATACACACATGTATGTGTGTGTGTGTGTGTGTGTGCG
>VZDJ01000399.1:17304-293574 GCA_008694505.1 Cyanoderma ruficeps
CTTTATTCTTTAATGAAACACATTTTTCCTGCAGAAACAATTTGCTTTTAGGTTCAAGTTCATACACAGAATGGAAGTAATTACATTTAAATTTTTCTTCACCTTTCTAAAGGTGTTTCTAAAACTGAGCAAATAAAATTGTGTGTTAGACAATCTTTCTGTGGACCTTTTAGAAAGCCTCCAACTAATGATGAAGGAAAAGGAAAAGGAAAAGGAAAAGGAAAAGGAAAAGGAAAAGGAAAAGGCCACGTCCAGGACCATCTCTCTGCTAGGGAGCTCACAAGACAGCCTGGTACAGCTGTGTATCCATGTATCATACACAGCACACTGGAACACCTGCACCACCAGCACCACTATCTCTGATCATCCCCCCAAGGCTTTCCCTACAACAGCTACTGATGCAGCTGTAGGCTGGGATGTCTGGTAGGGACCATTCAGTCACCTGTGAATCTGAACTTCGGTCAGCAGGTATAGTTTCTGGGAGGGAAAAAATTATACATCAGATGTGTATATGTATGTATACATATATATAAATGTACATATTCAAAAGTGTTGTGTGTCTTGGGGAGACATGAGTGTGGCCTTCCAGTACTTAGTGAGTGCTTATAAAAAAGCTGGAGAGTGATTTTTTTACTTGGGCAGGGACAAGACACTGGGGAACAATTTACAGCTAAAAGAGGAGAGATTTAGATTAGATATTAGGAGATGATTCTTTGCTCAGAAGATGGTAACACCCTGGCTCAGGTTGGCCAGAGAAGCTGCGGCTGCCCATACCTGGAAGGTGTCCTCACCCATGGCAGAGGGTGGAATGAGACGAGCTTTAAGGTTCCTTCCAACCCAAACCATGGGTGATCCATATGATTCATGGAGGACGAGCTGAACACTGTTCACTGCATCACAGGGAGCTGTCTCTCTGTGTCACTAACTCTTGCTGTCAACTACTCACACACTCTCTGTGCCCTGCACAGATTCTGGAGCTGGGACAAATTCCTGGATGATGAGTTTCATCCTTTTCATAGCAGCTCCATCATCCAGACCCCCAAAACTCATTGCAGATGAGAGGAGTGTCAACACAGACCATCACTTTCTTAGAAGGTACCCATCTCCCCTGAAACATATGGGCTCAGAAGCCATGGCACAGTTTGGTTCCCAGAAGCTCTACATAGGATCCTGCAGTACAAAGAGCCAGCTGGGTGCTGAAGGGCTCAAAGGCTCAAGGCTGATGTGCTCCCTGGATCAGTAAACACATTATAACTCTTTCCACTTGATGTCTTTGATTTGCACAGAACCCGGGAACTGCCAAGAACTGTTGGCCAAAGGGAAGGTTTTGAGTGGCTGGTACACAATCTACCCCCAAGACTGCAATGCCACCACCGTCTTCTGCGACATGGACACAGATGGTGGGGGATGGATTGTGAGTATGATGAGGAGAGGGAGGTTTACATGTTCCTACAGTGATTCTTGTTAAGGCCACAAAGGATGGCTCAAAAATATAAACACACAGCTGAGGTTCATGTCTGCAAGCCAGAGTGAATCTTTCAGGACCCAGGGGATTCCCCCAAGACTTGTCTCTGGAAGCAGGCTGAGTGCCACAAACCTACTCCCTGCTTACATCAGCAAATCATTTCCTCCTCATTTCCAAGGGCATATGGAGGAGATCCTTGAGAGAGGAATTCTTGCGGGGTTTGCTCCCCAGACACATCCATCAGGAGTGTCCTGATGCAGGGGAAGCATTTACCATGGTGGGCGTGTCCTCCAGCTGCTGTGGATGCTTTTGAGTGAGGGATGGGCTGGTGGGGCTGAGGGTCTCTTTCAGGTTTTTCAGAGGCGCTGGGATGGATCAGTGAACTTCTTGCGAGACTGGGATTCATACAAGCGAGGTTTTGGCAACCAGCTGACGGAGTTCTGGATGGGGAATGACAACATTCACTTCCTCACATCTCTGGGTAAGGTCTGCCTCTGTCCCGAGCTGAGGCCATGAGAGTCCAACTCCTGTACCACACTGGGTCACTGTAGACCTCTGAGCTCCTCATAGTCATCTGAGACCCCCACTGTTAATTCCAAACAGGATGCAAGATCTTGCAGCCCATTGCATACAGGAAATTGCACTCTAAAAAAAAATGAAACTAGAAGTCAGAGAAGAGAATGAGGTGGCTATATGATCTACCCTGGAGACACGCCAACACATCTTCCTACTTGGACTGGTTGTGATGGCATCATCTGGTCCACACACAGCCTTGGAGTTACAGTGGTGTGCTAGACAGGATTCCTGTCTGTGACCACCCAATATCATATCTGAAAAGGTGCTTCCCTAGAAAACTATTAAAGGTATAGGAGGCTGTGCAGGAATTTTAAATAAAACAAAATCTCA
Organism: Cyanoderma ruficeps; assembly: GCA_008694505.1. NCBI lineage: Eukaryota > Metazoa > Chordata > Aves > Passeriformes > Timaliidae > Cyanoderma > Cyanoderma ruficeps. The sequence goes on from VZDJ01000399.1 coordinate 19,676, forward strand.
CAAGCAGCTTCTCTCAAGTTAGCTCACAGCTCCTTAAACCCTCTATCCTAAAATCCAGTGGCATACCCACCATCCGCCCTGCACCACTCTTGTCCATCTTCTCTTCTAGGACCCTGTGAACTCCGCATTGACCTGAGAGACTTTGAGAACAACTACTGTTTTGCCAAGTATGCTTCATTCAGAGTTTTAGGAGAGTCAGAGAAATACAGACTTGTTCTAGGCGATTTCCTTGGTGGAAATGCTGGTAAGTTTGAGGCAGCTCACTGGGAAAGTCTATTTCCTAGAGCATTTCAGAAGTGTTAAGCTTCTATGCAGAAATGTACCATGCACACTCCTTGTATCAACTACATTTTGAGTCATTTTTCAAAACTGGCCATGGTACCTTGGGTAATGAGTGACCTCTGGGTACAGGGATGGAGGGGGACACCCATCACTCAAAGAAATGTGACTCAGAGCATTACCTACAAGCCCAGTCCTATGGTTTAAGAGCAAATGAGCCTGGTCCTGAGCAGCACCCAATTCAACTGACCTTCCCAACAGCTCTGCAGCAGCCAGGTCAAGTTCTGCTTTTGGTTACATTGGCAGGGGATATTTGCCCATAAGGTTTGGCATTTCCAGGGCTGGAGTGCTGTTCAAAACTTGCAGCATCAGCACTCCATCCTCCTAATACGTGATGTTTTGGGATTTTTTAAAAAAGTAAACAAATCTTTTTCAAAATTCAATATCCATCATTCAGGAATGAGTGAAACCAACACCCGAGAGCAGTGCTCTGGGTTTATGTGTCTTTGTACACTGCAGCCCTGTCTGGTAATTCAGATGTCAGTGTGTCTGCAGAGAATCTGAGCATTGCAAGAGAAGTTACCTGTGTAACTGAGAAGATAATCTGGCCCATTTGATTCACAGCCATAGATAAATTCTCCATGTGTTTTAACAGAGCTCAGGATACTTCTTTTGTCCAAGACAAGGAGGAAACCTGGGCAACCTGGGCAAGAAAGCAGCAGGATTTATACAACCTGCCTTGCACCTAGCAAGGGCCACTGGTGCCCAGCAGAGGTGCACAGACACATCAGGGTCCCATTTGTGATCCCTACTGCAGTAACTGTGAATGTGTGCTCTCTGCAGGAGACTCTTTATCGTACCACAGGGACATGCCATTTTCAACAACAGATCAGGACAATGACATGAGCTCCTTTAACTGTGCCACAGAATACAAGGGAGCATGGTGGTACAATGATTGCCACTACTCCAACCTGAATGGGATGTACTGGATGGGTGCGCATGAAAGCTACGCTGATGGCATCAACTGGAAGACAGGCAAAGAATACCACTACTCTTATAAGCAAGCAGAAATGAAGTTCAGGCCAGTTTAACATGGTGACAGGGTGCCTGACTAGCTCCAAGAGGTGCCACTCACCAACCATGAGAAGACACAAAACAAAATGTTGTTTGGGGACAAAAATGGACCAGCAAGGATATTACAGGTTGTGCCTTCTTCCTAGAGTAGGATTTTTGAAGCCAGAAGATACCGGTGTTGGTTTGAGCTCCTGTAAGCATAGATCCTGGTGCTTACTCTCACCCTGACTCTTACTCTCACCCTGACTACCTCCAGCAGCCCCACTGATGCTGACTGAGCCCAAGCACCTTATTCTGAAAAGTGCATTAAAGACATGAAAATGTGATAAGTTAAAGTGTGAAAAGTGATTTAAAGACCAAGTGATGGGTGGGGCTAGGGAACATCAGTAAAACTCTCTGATATTATTACCCTAAATGGTAATTAGTGGTAATTTTCAGTCTAATCCATGTATATGAAGACTCCAATATGCATGAAGCCTCTCTCTGTTGGATCCAGAAGCCATCTAAAAGGCACTGCATTCCTGACCTGTCCCACTTTCCCTGCAGGCTGTGATGGAGCCACAACATAAAACAGCATGGAAAAGACTGAACTTCCAGCACAGGGCTGTCAGCACTACCAGTTTCCTTCTTCCTTCCCCAAGTGTTCCAGGTCCTCAGGTGGAACCTCAGCTCCTGGAACCACAGCAGAGTTGCTCAGCACTTCCCATCAGGATACAGCTGCAGCTGGGCCCAGAGCCAGCTTTAGCCGCGGTTCCAGGGAATGTTCCTAGATCTCATTAGCTGCTGTGGACCAAAACAGTCTGTTCAGCAGCACATGTGGTACCAAGACACTACAGCAGTTCCAAGTCAAGCCTTGCACATGTGGTCATCACCTAGAGTGCCAGTACCTTGCATTTCATTTTTTTTCCAGTAGTGTTTGAGGGTGGGCTATCTGCTGGTAGGTGGACACAGTTCATCTGGTTCATGTATTGTATTTGACTATTAGCAGAACTGGGTCTCGTCCTGCGCTCGTGCTGCTGGACTCCTTGCCACAGCAGACACAGGAGAGCCAAGTCCTAACTCTTCACTGCAGGGATAGACACAGACAGTGGAAATAGAGTATTTCTTCATGTTATGTTCCTAATGGTCCCGGGTTTATTTCACTATATATTGCATAGACATGCAGGAAGGGCAGCTCCAGCCCTGCAAGACAGAATCCAAACCTTATGGGTGAGAGAAGTGAGGAGGTCACTCAGCCCACCACAGCAGGTCAACAGGGTGCTAGGAAATAAATCTGAGGGTTTGCATCTCCCCACTCACTAGGTCCTGTCTCAGTTTACTTCTTTTCAGTTACACAAGAATGCGCGTCTGAGCAGAGAAGTGCACAGGGAAAGCCCCATAGTCACTTTTCCCTCTCCAGAAGCTCCATCTCGTTTTTCCCCTACTCCCAATCAGATTCACATGCCCCTACCAGGAGCAGGAGCAAGGTCCCAGAGCATTTAGCTGTATCTAATCAATCAGCTGCTTTTGCTGTCTTCCAGGAGTAGCTACTCAGTGGCCCAAGGTACTACCACAGACTCCTCTGCAGAGATGTATGAGCAGGTGCTGACCTACTCAGCTTTAAACTAGATAAAAGTGCTAAATCCCCTTTGTCTGCTCACCTCTAGCTTCTCTTCTTACTACATAGAAACCTTCAATGTTTAGACTTTGTTTGTGAAGGATACTGATGAGACTTTAAACAGACTACTGACTACAGAGAAATAAAAGGACTACCATAGATAAAATACAGTGCATGATAAAGGTACCTACATTACAGCTACTGAAGAGATAGTATATATGACTGCAAAACAGCACAGGAGTCACTTGCCCAAGATGGCGGATGTCACATGGCATGGGAGTCACTCGCCCAAGATGGCAGAGCCCATGTGCTGTGGATGAGCCTGCTGAAACATCCTGAAATGGCGGAGCACAGGAGGCAGCCCATGGGGGAGGGGATGCCACACTGGGCACGCAGGGAGAGCAGTTCCCCGTTGTTCAGGCTCCCCAGCCCCGCAGTGCCAGCGTGCCACCCTATCAGGACTGGATAACCCCCCCATCACACTCGCTGGGTGCATCTGCACAGCCCACATGGCAACTGACCCGCCACGAGCACCAGTAACCCCTGTAGTGCTGGCAGAGCAGCCGGGGTCGGCCCTGCCATGCCCGCCACACCCACTCGCCATTTCTTCCATGACCCACATTGCCATGGAAGTGCTCGGCCCTCCTCCGCCTCCTGATTGGTACAGTCCTGGAGCTCCTGCCAATAGTCCAGACGTTGCCTGACATGCTGTAGTGGTTTCACATTCCCCAATTTCTGTTTCCCGAATTATGTGTAGTGGTTTAAGTGTCTACTAGAATCATTTACTCTTTTTCTGCTATGAGATAGGATTGGGAGGAAGGCAAACTTGAAAGAGTATAAAGACAGATATATTAACAAAACTACAAGAGAGAAAAAATTAATAAGAATCAGAATTAAACCTTCAAAACCCTTCTCCTCTTCCCCAACAGCTTTTTTTCTTTCTCACAGACAACATATAACAACAAAACTTGGAACTCTAGGTTAGTTTTTTCCACTTATAAAATAGTCTTTCAAGTCTCTTTTGGTTTACCATGGAACTTCCCACCAGAAAGAACAGTCTGCTTGTGGCTTTTAACGCTCACAAAAGCAGCTACCTGGGAAATCTGCAGTTGTGAAGTCCCTCCCATATTACACAGCCTCCCACTGCTGCAAAATGGGTCATGCATACTCATGGGGTATCAATTAAAAGATGAATGGTTCCAAAAACAAAGGGTTTTCTTCATCTCTAGGAACAGAGATCTTTTCTCTTTATAGGGGAAGATCCTCATCTTCATCTCATCTCTCTCTCTGTTCAAGCTTCTCATAAGATCACAGCTACTTCAGTATCTACTTTGCCTTTGCTTATATCTACAATCTGAATGCCCTCAACCCCCCAATGCATATTTTTTCCACAATTAAAAGGATATTCTAGCATATTACAGTCTATTACCATAGCTCACAAAGGACTTTCAGCCCAAAACCAAGGCATCTTCTCATCTCTTCCATCTAAAATGTAACTCTTTCTTCACCTTCACTGACTTTGATATCTTCATATTGTCTCTTTACATGTCCCCACTTTGGCTTTTCTCTCACTCAGAGAAAGGTTAGTGCTTGCAAATTCCATCTGTGCAAGGAAAGAGTTAACAGCCTGCAGAAGGCATGATGATTCTTCCAAGCAGTGGCCAAAGGTGGTCAAATCAGGCCTTGCTGTGGGGCTGCTCCACACAGCTGCAGAGCTGCCCCTGATCTCAGCTGCATGATCTCTTGTGCAGCTGGGGGAAGGGCCTGGCCTGGGGTCTTGGTAGCAGTGGGGGGGAGGGCAGCTAGAACCTCACAGCAGCATGCTCATGGCTGGGGGAAGGGCGCAGCCCTGCAATGCCTCCTGGGCTGTGACTTTAGCGGCAGATGTTAGCAGCCGCTCAGGCCTGATCTGGCCAGGACAGGGCATACTCTCCTCCCCTGCCCAGGAGCCATCAGCCTGAATCCAGCTGGGACTCCTGCAGTGGCAAAACCCAGCCTGCTGCGCCAGACCTGGGGGGCCACATGGTGGAGCGTTACTTGTTCTGAGGCCAGCAGAAAAAGGATTTTTCCCAGGACTTCTCTGATTTTTAACCTGTGTTTTCACAGAGACATACCATCTTTCTAGTGGTTACACCAGATATCAATATTCAAACCTTGTCATTGATTGGTTATGCTATAACTTCCTCGAAAAAAAATCATTTCTATGCTAAACCAGCACACACACCCACTCGCAGTAGCACTGTGCCCCCCAGGGACCCAGAAGAATCGTGGCACTGGAAGCCGGAAGAGAAGCCGGCAGCCCTGGAGCCAGGGCCCCCACCAGTGCCGAATGCATCTGGGCAGCGCACACAGCGACTGCTGAGCTGCCGGCATCAAAGGTGCCTGCATGGCAGCTGGGCTTGCCCCCGCCTCGGTGCCCGGCACCCCCCTCACCTTGGCTGCCAGAACCCAGAAGTGCGCCGGGAGTCAAGCAGCTCCTGAACCTGGAAGTGTCAGCAGCATGCTGCTGAAGCCCACTCCCACCACCGCCGCAACCCCATCACCCCTGCAGCCAAGGCTTGAACAGCCGGAGGAACCCATGTCGCTGATGGATACACAAGACCCCCACAGAGGGAACCCAAGTCATCACCCTTCTGCCGACCCCCAGGAGGAAGCCTTCTCCGCACTGCCGGTACTGGCTCCATCACTGCTCCTATTGGACACCATTCCTGCACATGACTTAAGAAAATGAGCCCTCATGAAAAATTGCAAACATGTCTCAGGTCTCACTCACAGGTACTCAAACTTAAAACAAGATCTCAGGGAATTATATGCACAAAAACTTCTATATAAATATGCACAAAAATTTTGGGTATCATAAACTGGGTAAGACTATTTAGAGTTAACTACTTCACAGTTATCAGCCCTGTTCAGTACTCTTGAAGGTCACCCTGAGATAACCTGTCCAAGAGAATTAACTTCAGAAGTGAAAACGGCTCTTGAAACAGTAGAGCAGGCCATAATAAACAGACAAGTTTACCAGATATGTCCTGAAGTTTGTATTACAGTGTTTATTATCACTGTTGACTTGCATTCTACAGGAATTATTGGTCAATGAAACACAGAGCAGTCTAACCCACTGCACATTTCTAAATGGATCTTTTTGCCCTACCAACCCAAAAGGACAGCATCTACTGTCTACTACTTTCTAAACTAATCACACAGTTAATTCTCAAATGCCATGCAAAGTGTTTACAGTTAAAGGGTAGAGACCCCTCAAAAACTGTTATACCAGTACAGCAAGAATATTTTGAATGGTGCTTTGGAAATAGCATACCACTACAAATTGCTTTGCATAACTATACAGGGCAAATTACCTATCACTTACCCAGCCACATTTTTTTACCAATAAGCAAGACCACTGTGTTATCCCTGAAATCACTGAACCTACCATGGCTGCAGAGAGCCACCATCCTCGTGGGGTCCCAAGCAGCTGCCCCCACACTGGGACCGGGGAGAGGGACATGGGCAAGGTAGCTGATGTCTTCCAAGTCTTCTTTGATATTGCTGTGAACTTAGAATTAACAAAACTACCTAAATTTGATTATGAACCTATACAACTCTAATGAAAGTCTGCTTTATTAAATGTGAAATCATTTTGCAGCATTTTGCCATGCACGAAAATAACTTCTGAAGATTCTGGTGTTTAATTATGCTAACTAGTTTTAATATTTACCCACTTTAAAATAAGCGAAAAGTTTTTAAGGATGCCTTTTTAGAATTGGTGTAAAATCATGTTAACTACAGATTCCAAAGAGGAATGTTGTTAAGTATACGGATTATGCATTTGCAAAAATTAGTAACATGTGACAAAACTGAAATCAAAATCTAAATGTGACCTTGTCTCTTAAGTGTTTATTTTTACTAAGCTTTAAACTCAATGCCTGGCACAACAGGGATCCAGCCATAAGATATCATTTGATGTTACTCGTGGATCACTCCTTTGATTATTGTTAAGTTGTTTATGTTGGGGGACTTTCTCAATAGATATTAATAGAAGTTTGTTTTTAAGGTATAGCAGGGAAACTATGGGAACTGACAGTGGTCAGAACATAGACTTCTAGGCTCCAGGCAGTGGCTTGAAGCCTCTGGGAAAGCCAACTACAGAACAATCCCTCAGAAAATTAATTCAACAGGAGAAAAGCAGACCTCCTTTTCAGCTGGCTCAGCTCCCTGGTTCTGTTTTTTATGCAACGGCACAAACCTATGCCTGTGTTACAAGTAACTGTGGAATTACTGGCTTTTGCTCTTGTGTGTTGACTTCTGCAAATTATTATTAATCACAACAATTTTGATGTAGTACTATTTGTAACCCTTTTAACTACTTCAATATAGTATAATCTATCAGCTATTGTATGCATATAAATAGTAGTGTAGTACACATAGATATATTAGTTTAGGTTTTAGCAAAACATGTTACCTTTTTGTAGGAAGCTTTCATTTTGTAACTAGCTGACAATTATGAGAATAACTTAGAAATAGCTGAAATTGTCTATATGATTAGATAGCATCGAAGGAACCACACAGATAACATTGGAAAAAGGATGTAGAAAAACTGCTATACGACTCCCCAAAATAAAATCTACACTACTGAACAATGGGCCAAGGGTCGAACAAAGCTGGAAGAATTCCCAGAACAAGTAAAAGCAGTAGTAATGTTTGAATATGCATAACCTTATGAATAGGTATGTAACCAGTGTACCAAAAAAAGTATATAAGAAAATTGTTTTAAGCTAATGGTGTGCTTCTGGCATTTAGCCAAGGCACCCCAGAGCTGGATATTTTCCCTTTTATCCTTTATTAAACTTTTAAAAACTTTTAAAGAGTGAGTCGTGTTTCTCACACCTGGGAGGGACCACAACAAACACCTCATCGGGAAGGGGAGTGCCCCCTTCTCCTAGCTCTGACCTAAGCATACAGAGGATGGAGTGGCCAGGTAACCTTGCCACAGGTGCAAATTACAGAACGAGCCTGCCCCATCTGCCGCCTTTTTAGCCTCTGCCGTACACCGTGGCTCCCTCCACGCCTAGGAGGCTCGGGAGGAGTCCGCTCAGCCAGCTGAGTAGCAAACCCGCAAGTCAGGGCCGCCGCCATAACGGACCCGCGGCGGGCGTGGCACTTGCACGGTCACCTGACTTGGGTTACCACGTGGCCCCGAAGCGGTGGGTCACGTGGCCCCGAAGCGGCGGGTCACGTGGCTGGTGCCCGCGCTGGGCCGTTCGCTTCTCGGCGCGCCCGCCGCGGCTGCTATGGAGTCGGTGTTGCTGCTCCCGCTGCTGCTGCTGTACGCCCGCGCCGCTCCCGGTGGGTGTTTCGGGCCGGATCCTTCTGTCTGTCCCCCCTGCTCCTCAGGTCGGACCCCTCTGCCTGACCTTCTTCCTTGGCCAGAACCCCCGCGTTCCCATGGATGGAACACTCAACTAGCTTTTCCACCCCCCACCCCCCGGCAGGATCCCGAACTAGCCTCGATGCGCCGGAGCCCTCAGCCAGCCTGGGGACCACCGGGAGGGCGCTCCGAGTTCCCCCGGGCCCCCGTTCCCCGGCTGAGTTGTACCGTATGGGGTGACAAGGCCTGTTAGCGGTTTTCCCTGTACTGATGACGCCCCCTCCAGCTGTCCGGGTCATGCGGCCTGACCTGGAGGAGCGGCTCTTCCCGCAGGTGAGGGACCACTTCAACTTCGAGAGCTGTGGCAACGAGACCTTCCCGCAGCGGTACCTGGTGTCGGGTAGGTCCTTTGGGTGCCATGGCTTCGGGGTGGATTCCTTTTTGTTTAAGCTTTAACTGCCTCTGTTCGGAGGTGCAGAGCAGGATCTAGAGCACTGGGCAGCCAAGAATCAGCATTAGCAAAGGGCAACCCTATACGAGCCAAGCATTCCCCAGCATTATCCTCCTCTCCTTTTCCTCTTCATCCACTTTTTGCAAAGGCGTGTACTTGCAGGGCAAGGGAGCCTGGCTTTTAATTGAAAGAGAGTAGGCTTAGATTGCATATTAAGAAGGAATTCTTCCCTGTGAGGGTGGAGAGGCCCTGGCACAAGTTGCCCACAGAAACTGTGGCTGCCCCATCCCTAGAAGTGTTCAAGGCCACATTGCATGGGGCTTGGAGTAACCTGGTCTAGTTGGAGGTGTCTCTGCCCATGGCAGGGGGCTTGAACTGCATGGCCTTTAAGGTCCTTTCCAGCACAACCAATCTGGAATTCACTCCTTGTCTTCTGTTCTGGCTGTGTGGTGCAGAGGGGATTGTGGGGACTGGCCTCTCTGGAACAAGAGTAGACTAGAAGCAGGAGCTGTGTTAGCCTTGCACTGGAGCTGGCTCTGTGTGTGTGTGTGTCTTCACTTGATGCCAACATCTCTTACAAGTGCATATAGTTCAATGCTCTGAATGCATGAGGAAAAAGAAATAGTGACTGAAATGTTGCACTGTGTGCTAATCATTTTTAGGAGTAAAGGTCCACTCTTGAGTCAGTGATTTGCATTATTTAAAATTGTGCAACTGTAAATAGCTTAATATGTGCCAAACAATGAGTACTGCCAGCAAGGACCCAACTGCGTCTTCCTTTTGTGTCACTGAGAGTAAAAGAGAAAAGGCATTTCTAAATAACATGTGACTAAAAAGACAGCAATTTCCATAACCAGTGTCACATGTTTTTCAACCCTGCGTATACAGAGGAATTGGGGTGCAATTTGCAGTGAGAGGAAAGTTGGACTTGGGAATAGTAACACACTATTACCTAATAGTGACAACTAACAGTGAGCACTGCCCAGCTTGGTGCCCACCTGCTGGTGCCTCCCAGCTGCATTGGGGTCTTCAGATGCTGCAGCTTGCCTTCACATCACTTGTTGTTCAGCCAGGTAGTGTGTTTCACCAGGCAAGAATTCATGGATCAGTTCAAGCCAACGATAAGGTCACAGCAGTGAATTTTGAGAGCATACCAAGGCTGCAGTTGCACTGCTTAAATGGCCCTTTTGAACACAATGTGTGGATTACATGGTTTAAAGCATTGTGCAGCTTTTGTTTGTGTTCTTTTTAAGTGTTATATTTTATCTGTGAGTCCTGAGCAGAGCTGAATAATATTTGTGAGGAGCAAATTACTAACATTGCAGTTCTGCTGGTTTATAGAGAGTTTTTTACTCAAAATTCCTGTAATTCCATTTCCCTCTACTGTTTTTGTGCAGTATGAGACTTTTCAGATTATCAACAAGAATAATTTTACAACAAGGAATCTGATACTCTTGAGTTTAGCTGGCAATTCCCCAGGATTTCAATCTAAAAATAGATACCTTCCATCTGGTTTTGTTTTGGCTCCTGTGATGGTTGTTTACTCCAGGAGCCATGAAGCATATCAGGAGAAGAAGCAGAGGAAAGAGAACACTGAATACTCCAGTTACCTACCCAATACCCAAAGCAAATGCAGCACAGAGAGTCTGTTGGCCTCTTTATTAATGAAGAGGAGCAGCTTCACTAATGAGAGGTTTCAAATCCCATTTCAAGCCAGATCTGGCTTTGACAGTTCTGTGCTGAGAATGCCAGGAATTAAATTTGGGCCTCTCTGTTCATGGAAACAGCCTCATGTGACAGCAACATCCATGGGACAACTGCCGTGCAGAGTCTCTTTGGATGATATGTTGAAATCAGCACTTAACTGACAGTCTGAGGTTTGTCATTCCAGAAAACTATTTATTATCCCTCTTAATTCCTGTGCAATTTGTGCCTAAGATAAAATCAAGAGGTCAGCAAGCATTAGGTCAACTCTTTGTTAGATAAGCCAGTGTTGGCAGCATGGCTCAGCTTGTCCTGCCAGACTCAGTTTGTCTTCAGTTATAAAGTGATCTGAGGATGAAGCACATTGTCTTCATGTATCATCATCATATATACACACATATGCACAAACATATATCCTGGGCTCCACCCCGCAGTGTGGGCAGCGGGTGTGTGGGGGGATCCATTGCTCTGCTCTGCTCAGGTGAGACCCCATGGGTAGAACTGCCTCCAGGTGCAGGGACCTCAACACAAGATGGGTGTGGGGCTGCTGGAGTGAGCCCAGAGGAAGTCCCAGAGATGTTCTGAGAGCGGTACAGCAGAGCATCTCACCCTCTCCCAAGAGCTCCCGAATCTGTTGTTTGTTAGCCAGTCAGATAACTCAAACAGAGTGTTTGTGGGTGTTTTTGGGCCATGGGGTTAACAATGGTCTGGTATTTCCCAACTGCCAGTAAATACCTGTCCTGGGTTGTAGTATACTTTTGCATATACTACAACCCAGGACAATACCTTACTGTTGAAGTGAGACCTGACAAGATAAGCTGGATTTTGACTGACTGATAGCCATTCACTTTACAACTATAAAAACCACCCCGAACTTCCACAAAGCAGAAATCTGCTGTAGATTCTGCTTCACAAAGCAGAAGTCTGCTAGAGTATATTTATTTTTTCTGGAAGTGTGTGGAGTTTCTCCCACAACTCCCCAGGGGTTGACTGAAGGAGTCTCTATGTTGTCACCATTTTGGTGGTAAATTACTTGTGACTCCTAGTCAATACTATTTCTTTTGCCAGTTTTAGTATAGATACCTTGATATAGTGCACTGTTTTATGGCTGACTGTTATCGACTAGTAGTTCTTTAGTTTTACACTGTATAGTGAGTAATTCTGATTAAGATCTTTGTCTGTTATCTCTTGTCTGTTTAATAAATAATTCATTTTTTTAAGTAGATATGATTTGCTGTCATTAGAACTGTGAGCCAGAATGATTCCTTAAATTTGAAGTGTTGCCAAAATTTGAGATTAAGGCAGGGCTTGTCTGAAGCTTTGCCTTGTCTTGTGACAGGGGCTCATGGAGCTTCTTTGCTCTAGAGACAAGCTTGGAGAGAGGGTTTGTTCAACCTGGAGAAGAAAAGGCTCTGGGCATACCTTACTGTGGCCTTTCAATACTTAAAGAAGGTTTGTGAAAAAGACAGGGAGTGGCTTTTTACCAAATCCAGTAGTGATAGGACAGGAGCAGTGGTTTGAAGTTGACAGATGGTGAATTTGCATTCGACATAAGGAAGGAATTCTTCCCTGTGAGGGTGGGGGGGCCCTGGCACAGGTTGCCCACAGAAACTGTGGCTGCCCCATCCCTGGAAGTGTTCAAGGCCACATTGCATGGAGCAACCTGGTCTAGTTGGAGGTGTTTCTGCCCATGGCAAGGGGCTTGAACTGGATGGTCTTTGAAGGTCCCCCCCAACTCAAACCATCCTATGATACATAATTTACAACCTTATACATCACAGCAGGAACATCAGAAAGATGCAGGCAATTCCCTAATGTCACTTTTGTGCAAAAATTGAGCTATGCAAGTGTTTTGGAGGGAGTTGAGCTAAAAAGGGTATATAAATGGGAAAAAAGCACTTTTGGGGGGCAGCTGTCTGCAAAGGACTTGCAGAACTTGAGATTTTAGGTATTTTTCAGGCAGAAGTGAAGTTTTCAGGCCATGAAAAGGAAGCTCTTATTAACTCCCACCCAAATGAGAGACTTCTGGAGCCTGGCCTTTCTAACACCTTTGTGTCCCAAGTCAGGACTCAGAAATCAGCCTGTTCAGACTTCTCCCTTGTTAAGTTCCTGCCCAAAGTCAACAAAAATGGACTCGTTTCATGCACATATTTTTGTTGTGTTTTTGGGGGGTCATATGTGTTTTTAGTGGGTTTTGGTATTTTTATTTTTCATTTCTTTCATTTCTTTCTTTCAAATGCCTCAGCAAAGTTCTGGAAGAAAGGATTTGGACCCATCTTTTTCTATACTGGCAATGAAGGTGACATCTGGACTTTTGCTCAGAACTCTGACTTCATATTTGAATTAGCAGTGGAACAGCAAGCACTTGTCATTTTTGCTGAACATGTGAGTATTTTAGTCATTATGTATCCTTTAGAGTCCTGTTCTGTTCGGTGTTACCAAATTCTGCTTTCTGCAGGTCTGGAATAGTGGTACCATTTTTTGCCATGGAGCTGAGTCAGACCTGCTATAAGCTTTCTCCCCTTGACAGCAGATCTTCTTTACATAATCGTGGCTTTTGAATAGTTTTCTACTATACCTTCCAGCACTCCAGGATACAGGTGTTTCAGTACAGCCCATGTCACAAATGATTTGCTTTTGTAAGTAGTTTCTACACACCTTAAACTTTGTGTTGGAGTAGAGAGATACTTTGGATGATGTTTCATCTCTCTACCCTGCAAAATCCCAAGCCAACCTTTCCCACACTAGCCTATTAAATCTACTATCTATCATTTTAGGCATGAAGAGATTATCCTGTTCCCTTTTGTAGTTGGGGACTTCAGAAGAGATACACATGCTGAGAACCCACTTGACACCCACTGAAGCAGCTGTTGTGTACTGGCCATCCATCCATGATGTGTTCTGAAGGTGTCTGTGTGTCAGGTGCAGGAGACAAGGCACTTCCTCAGCTGTGGACAAGTTAGAGGACACCTCATGCTCTGTTATCTCTTTGTATTATTGCACACTTAGCCCAGCTCTATGGGGAAAGCAAAGAAGACCCAGATCAACATTGCCAGAGTGTATGTCTTTCGTTTCAGAGGTACTATGGGAAGTCTCTTCCCTTTGGACTTGAGTCAACACAGCTGAAGAAGACTGCTCTGCTCACTGTGGAACAAGCCCTTGCTGATTATGCCGTGCTCATTACTGAGCTTAAGAAGCAGTTTGGTGCTGCAGACTGCCCTGTCATCGCTTTTGGAGGCAGGTAAGGGTTGTGTGGGCTCTTCTTCTCTGCATCCTTTCCCAGCCAAAGTTATGGTTCTGTAGATCTCTTTTGCCCTCAAGGAAGCAGAGCTTTAAGCTATCCTTTTGAAAGCAAATGTGCCTGTGCCTCAGGAAATAAGGTGAAAAAGGAGGTTTTATGTCCAGTGGAAGCAAAGTCACGTGACATGAGAAGAATACAGAGATGTTACTCCTCATTATAGGGAGAACATTCATGTGATTAAAGCTTATTTGGAGTTGAAGCTGCCAAAACTCTGGAATGATTAAAAAAGTTTTTTTAATACATTAATTGCAAAAGGCAATGTGGAAATAACATTGGCCTGTTCAGGATGAGGATGGTCACCTCACAAAAAGGGACAGAAACAAGGGAGAGGTATGTATTGCATTCTTTGCCTCTGTCTTTGCCATAGTTGACAGACCAAAGGGGTCCCAGTGCCTTGTGCTGGAGGATCATGAATGCAAGAATAATCAACTTCCTGTTGTCCCTGATCGTGTGCAGGATCTCCTGCTCCATCCGGATCCGTACAAATCTGTGAGGCCTATTGGGATTCATCTAAGAATGCTCAAAGAGCTGCTGATGTCATTGCAAAACCTGTCTTGATGATTTTTGAGCAGTCTGGGGAGTTCAGAGATGTCCCAGCTGACTGGAAGCTGGCGAACATTGTTCCAGTTTTCAGGAAGGACATGAAGGAGGACCCTACAAACTACAGGCCTGTCAGTTTCACTTCAGTGCTGGTAAAATCTGGGAAGATAATGGCAAATACTATTCTGGGAGGTATTGAAAAACTGCCTGCAGGGAAATGCAGTCATTGGTCACTGCCAGCTTCAGGAGAGTCAAGTCCTGCGTGTTGAACAGGAGAGTAAAGTCCTGCATGTTGTGCCTGATTTCTTTCTATGATGGGGTAACCCACGTGGTTGATCTAGAAAAATCTGTAAATGTCATTATTTTGAACTTCAGCAAACCTTTTGATGTATCTCTCCCAAAGACTTTTCTGAGCATAATGTCCAGCATATGATGGGTGAGCAACTGGCTCAGTGGTTGGCACACAGAGTTACAGTGTGTGGGGTAACACGAGGCTGGTGTCCAGTCACTGGTGGGATTCCACAGGGCTCCAGCCTTGGCCCTCTGATCTTCTATATCTTTGTTAATGACCTGGATGCAGCACTCGGAGGAGGACTATGTCAGTTTGCCAACAACACACAACTGGGAAGAGACATTGACTCCCTTGAAGACAGGGAGGCCCTGAGAGAGACCTCAATAAATCAGAGAGAAGGACAATCACCAACCCTATGAAGTTTCCCAATGGCAAATGCTGGGTTCTGCACCTAGGATGGGGCAACACTGGCTATGTGTATGGTCTGGGGAACGAGAGGCTGGAGAGCAGCTGTGGGAAGGGAACTGGGAGTCCAATGGCAGATTGCATTTGAGTCAATAGTGCCCTGACAGCCAGGAGGGCCAACTGCATCCTAGGGGGTATCAGGTCCAGCCTTGCTGGCTGGGTCAGGGTGGCAATTATCCTACTGTGCTCTGCACTGGGGTGGCCTCACCTTGTTTTGTGCACCACAGTGTAAAAAAGACATTAAGCTATTTAAGTGTCCAAAGAAGGGCCATGTACATGGGGAAAGGTCTGAAGAGGAGGCCTTATGAAGAGTGACTAATGTGAGTGCTCCTGCTGCAACAGACTAAGATAACTTGGTTTGTTCAGCCTGGACAAGACTGAGGGAAGACCTCACTGCCCTCTTCAGTATCTTGTGGAGGGGTGGCATTCATCTCTTCACTCATGACCAGTGACAGGACTCAAGGAAACAGCATGGATTTGTGTCTGGGGGGGGTTTAGATTGGTTATCAAGTGTAGTGGTTTGAAAACAAACTAAGTGAGAGGCTCCAAGTCAGAAAATACAATTTAATAAGAAGAAAGAAAAAAGGTAGAATAAAATAAAATAAATCCAATAATACAAAAGACCACTGACAGAGTCAGAATACAACCTGAGCAGGATGATGGAAGCAGTCCAGATGAGGTGGTCTTCCTGAAGCAGTGATCCCGTGGAAAGGTCTGGTAGCTCTGGTCCTCTGGGAATCCAGTGGGTAAGGCCTGCCTGTATTGTCCCCAAATCCCAGATTATATCCAGGTGAGAATGCTTGGTTCCTCCCCCTGGGCAGAGCATCTCACAATGGGATGATGAGTCATACAGGGGGTCCTTGGTGGCCCATTAGAGATGATCAATCCCAGAGGCAGTTATCTGTGAGTCACAGAGCAAGGCCTCTGATGGGCCATTAACAGAAGATAGTCCAGGGGGAGGGGTCTGAGAAAACACTGCTCCAACAATTGGATTCAACAGTTCATGAAGATGGTGATAGAATACTTTTGCACATCCTATACTACAACCCAGGACATCAAGAAAATGTTTTTCACCCAGAGAGTAGTTGAGCACTGGAACAAGCTCCCCAGGGAAGGCTCACCAGGCCTGTTTGAGTTCAAGTAGTGTTTGGACAACACTCCCGGATCCAGGGTGGGATACTCGGAGTGTCCTGTACAGGGCGAGGAGTTGGACTCAATGATCATGATGGGTTTCTTTTAGCTCAGCATATTCCGTGATTCTGTGAAGATAAGAAATTCCTTCTGCAGGATCAGAACATTTTACACTGGAAATACAGGAAATAATTGATAAAATATTTTTTCAAGGGGCCCCACAGCTTTTTTATTAAACACAGCCTCTTTAACAGCATCCAGCCATTTTCATTGTATGCCTTTTCATAATTCTGCTCTGCTGCTCTTTGGTTCCTTGCAGCAGTTCTTTCTCAGAGTGCTCACTATGCTGCGGCTGGGTAGATGTGGTGTCCCTGTTTCTTGATGGATCCCCTCTCTCGTAGTAGAGGGGTGCTTCCCTCCAAAAGTCTTCCAGAAGTACAGGGCTTCAAATTCAATTGCAGTGAGCTAAAAAGCATTTGACATGATAGTTGTCATTAAGCCTTCATTTGGTTGCGGTGTGGTGACTGAACTGTTGATCTCACAGGGGTTTATACTGTGACTATCAGGACAGTAGCTAGAATAGGAAGGCCCAGAAGCTGTCCTGGGATAAGAAGATGGGAGAGATTCAGGAAAAACTCCTAGCTGGCTGCATGTTAGACTGCAGCTTTCTGTGTGTAATTGAGGGCCCAGTCTGCAGCAGCCCTGAACACACTAAACCCAAATGAAGAACACTGAAGTATGGCAGTGACGGAGAAGCAGAACATTTCCCTGGGAGAAAGAAAACAGACCACTTCTGGTGCTTATAATGTGCCAAAGTTACCTAAAATTGCTTGCAGCAGGTTTCAGGTAATGCTTATATCCAGGACCAGGGCTGAAAAATGCAAGTTGCTTTACATGTGGGTGTTGTGGGAACAGTATTTACCTGAAACACTTGAGGTGGTGGGGGAGGGAGATTGAGTGCTTTTAAGTTTGGAGTTAGACCAAGTTTAACTTGTGCTTTGGGGATCTCATTTGCCCCCTGCCCCCCTCAATGGCCTCAGAGGACCTCTGCGACCATCAGCAAATCAATGACTTCTGTCCTCTTGAGTCTATCTAGCAGCCCTTGTTCCATGTGTAAGTTGTGGCCCTGGCACTGAAGTTACCAAGGTAGCTTTGACTTTTCTTGTGGCATTTGTTAACTTTTTCCATTCCCTGTATCTGTGCTGATCAGCTATGCACCTGTTATTTGGGGTGCCCAGGGAGGATAGTTTCCACTTCCCAGGAGTCAAGAGGGCTGCCTGTTCTGCCACATTCAGGAACACCTTTGGTCAAAAGCCTGGCAAAGTTCTGACTAGTTCTAACTAGTTTTTGGCATTCTGTAGGCAAAATGTACAGTGTGTATTCTCTCTTTGAACAGTGAGCACTTCACTCAAGCTCTGCTTTGCTCTGCTGTGAAGCTGTCAGGACATGCTCAGGAAGGTACAAAGTTAAATATTGAGATAGGCTTTACATTTGTCTTCAGAAACAAACTGAGCTGCTGTGTTCCCACCAGAGCTGGTGTGAGCATTTGAGGAAAGGCCAGTAAGAGCACTGTGTGTTGCTCATTGGCCATAGGTGGATCAACATGAGGATGAGGCACAAATCATCACAGGCATCCATGAGCGTCGTGCGTATCACAGGGCACGCGTGACAGCATGAGGCAGCACAGATGTTCATGAGCTTCTTGTTATGTTGGGTTAGGTGAGCCTGTAAATGTTGGCCTGAACTTCTGAGCCTGTAAATGTTGGCCTGAACTTCTGAGTTATTACAGTATAAATGGTGTGTTAAAGGAAATAACTCTTGTCTCTCCTTGGTAGCTATGGAGGAATGCTGAGCGCTTACCTGAGAATGAAATACCCAAATATTGTGGCTGGAGCATTAGCTGCCAGTGCTCCTCTGCTGTCTGTGGCTGGGCTTGGAGACCCCACCCAGTTCTTCAGAGATGTCACAGCGGTAAGTAACATCTCTTTTCAGGAGCAGTATTTTCTTCCTTTAGGACTGCTGTTTCTTTTTTCTTTTCCAGGTGTTTAAATAGTTGTCTGTCTTCACAGCATCAGTGCTAAGCAGGAAGTGCAATTAAATGGCAACCTGCAAGGAAAAGTAGTAGCTGCAGGATGGCTGAGCACTGCGTTAGCTGGGGCAGCTCAGGGTTCAGAGGTACCTTTAGTACCACTAAGAATTGACTTCCCCATTTCTAGTGGCTTTATTGTATTACAGCCTGAATTTTTTCCCTTGTGCCTGGCTGAACCCCTTTTGGATAATTTATTTTTCAAATCCTCTCCCAAAATGCCATATTGGTACCAATGATTCACAGCATCTCCTTAGTCCAAGGTGAATTGATTTCAGTGAAGAACTTGGAAATCCTAATCTCCTAACTAAAAATGTGCAAGGTGTCCTGGGATCACTTAAACTAAAATTTAAATGTGGCTTTTGCAGTTTAAGGCCATGGAAAGTTAATGTTAGAACTGACTTTTATTTGTCTTATAAGAAAAGAAATGTACTACTTGGTTGTACTGAAATCTTGTGATGGTATCTGTTCTGCCTCGTTTTTGGCATGAATTTCTAGGTGTGGGTGATACAGATGGCTTTGTATGAATTACCTTTGTTGTCCCTGAGTTGGGGCTGATGTCTGTGCCTGGTGCAGGAGCCAATGAGCACACAGAGCTGAGACCTTTCATGCTTTTCTGCCCAGAATTAATGCTAGTCTGTAATTCACTAAGCTGGCACCTCTCTTTGGGGAGTTTGCAGGCTTTTATATAAGTTACAACAAAGAAGTTACACAGAACTTGTTCACTGGTCAACTTAACCAGTGCTTTTTTGCACATGCTCCAGTCAGTGCCTGGTTCACTATACTAGGGTGGTCTGACATTAGCCTGTGAGATGTCTCAGGGGTGATTTTTACCTTGCTGCTTAGTCTTTGGTCACCTTTGGCCACCTTAGCGTTCTTCTCTCCCATCCCTCTAGTCTGGAGGTGATTCATCTTTGCTTACATATTTGTGTCATTCTTGTGTTACTTTGCTGTTATTCTCCACTTCAAAGACCACACCTGTGTATGTAACTTCTGGTCTCTTTGTTCTTATTTATATACATGAACAACTTGTTTCTGTGCAGAGACTTGCACAGATAGCTTTACCAGTAAGTATAAAGAAGAGACTGTTATATGAAAATAAACACATTAGAAACTCCTAAGTGCTTAAAAGAATAATAGAGATCTTGTCTTAGAGTTATACATTTTCAAATAAAAAATGTAATATTTTTTTGTGGAGAAATTCACAGTGCTAGAGATTTATGTCCAAAAAGGAGACAGAGGAGCCCTGTAATTTTATTTGCATAAAGGGAGAGGCCATGGGGCGTTTCCCACAGAATCTTTCAAATGGCTGGGGGATACAGCCCCCTTTTTATCCTAATTTCCTGGATGCATCACTCTTCCTTTCCCCATTGGCTGAGGTACTTGGAAGGTACAGACTTCCCAAATCACCTACTCTATGTCCCCCTCTGCTGTGCACCCCTACTTTTTTTTTTCCTCTTTTGTAGAGCAAAACACTATTCATAATTCTATCAAGCCTTTGTTCTTTTTCTCTAAGTTCAGGAATTTAACATGGCTTTGGCTGAGCAACGGTCCACGTCAATTAGTAACATTTTCTAGAACTGATAGTTTCTTCTGTCGCTTCTCTGTCTAAAAGTCCCTGGTCCTATCTACAAGCAGATTCACAGTCTGTTTGTAAAGACACATTCATCCTACTCCTTTCAGTTTAGTCAGCCAGCAGACTCTGCAGTGGGAATTCTTCCTGGTTGAAGCTAACTTGGTCTCAGTATCTCTGTCTTGCTTCAGCTGTTAATATGCTGTGAGTCATTACGCACCCTCAAACTTAGGGCTTTAACCTTTCCACACGGAAAAACTTTCCAACTAATTAAAAATTTTATTTTCTCTGCAGCAGTAAGCCACGGTCTGGGCTGAGCTTTCACGCAAGCACTATGTGGTTTCAATGTACTCCCATCTTCAGTGGAGGTTGCTCTGGTTTGCAATTTATGCATCTGAAATCTGAATTGTTCTTGCTGAGAACAGCTGTGAGAGCTGCTAATCCCAATGAAGGCACATGAAATGGCTGCAATTCTTCCTGCCTCTGCTAAGCTGAACTGTGTCTGGTCTGTAAGGGTCTGGGGCTGAGCTTAAAAAGGTCCTCGTGGCAGGCAGTGCTTGGCAGCAGCCCAGCAGGAGAGGAGAGGAGTGCCTACAGGAGAGCTCAGACATCACAGCAGCCAGACCAGACCTGCCCCTCTGTCTCAGGCCAAACTATCTCCACACTCCAGTTAGAGCCATTAGTAGGTGAAGATCCATATACACATCCAGAGGGATATTTGGAACTCCTAAAGGGATGCCCAGGTAAACTGTGGAAAACCCCACAATGATTTCTTTAAACATCATTAACGGACAAAGGTAGAATTAGGAAGAAAAGAAAGGTCCCATATCTATTTTTTAATTGAGGGTGGGTCTTTATAAGAAAAATGCCTAGCTACTGATTTGTGGTTACTTACCTTGCTCTAGCAGGGTAAAGAGACTTGAGAAGAGCTGTAATAATTCTTGTTACAAAACACTGGTTGCCAGCAGATCTAAATCTGCCTTACAACTTGAGAGAGGAGAAGAGCTTGAGTTCCTAGGGCTTTCAATCACAGAAACAACTTGATCCACCATAACCAACTACAGCTCTTCAAAACCTAACTTAAAGTGCTTTTTCAGGTGCAGTGATGGTTTTCTCAAAAAAAAGGACATGGTCATTTGGCAGGCCACTAGCAGGCTTAAGAAGAAAAGCAGATCTTGCTCTTGTACTCCCAGTGCATCACTGACTTTTCTCATGGCTCCTTCTCACAAAGTGCAGTTTCAAGGACTCTGCTATGTGTTTAAAAACAACAAAACCCTTGTGACACTTGCAGCCTGCCCCCCTCTCTGAGCATGCTTCATATTCTCTTGTTGCTTCATGTTCATCCTGATGCTCCATGAAGGGCAGGGTGTTCTGTCTGACATCTCATCCCAGCCAGACCTGGTGACACAGCTGCTGCTTGGCCTGAGCTGTGCAGAGTGTTGGCTTCTGCAGAGACATGCTGACTCACTGACGGACAAGGCAGAAGCACTGTTGTCACTGCTCCTGGAAATGCAAATGAGATGTTGACCAGTAGACCAATAACCCCTGTCATCTTCTGGTCCTTCTGGCAGTTCTTTCCATTGCAGCCTCTTCAAGTATCTCCTGTGGGAAACCATCATATCTTTTCTGTCCCTTCAGGATTTTCAGAAGTCCAGCCTAGGCTGTGTCACAGCTGTCCGTAAAGCCTTCCAGCAAATCAAAGACCTGTGCCTGAGCGGAGGTAAGAAGGGAACCCTGCAGATGGCTCCTAAAGGCAGCCAGCATTCCCAGCCACAGGGGAAAAAAGTTGATACAGCTTTACCTCAGCTAGTTGTTCAGATAAATCATTGCAGATGCCCACATGGCTTCCTCTTTCTGCTTGCACAATTGATTTTTTTCTTTTATTAATAGTTTCAGTTAGCATTAAAATTGGTAACCAACACCGAAACGTAAGTAGCTTTGTGGAGTTCTGCACAGTGTTAATTAAACCATTTTTTCTGCACCAAAATGCAAAACCACTTGCAGGTGAAAACCACCTGCATATTATTTTATGCTACTAAAGCCACATGTTTCACCAGATACTTCTCCTCAGTATCCATACCATGAAGAGCTGTTCTGGTGGGTATGACAGCTGTGTGGCTCAGCTCACTGGACAGATCTGAGAAATATGTGGAGGGCAGTCTAGGTCCTGAAGCAATCATCCAAGTCCCTTCCATCTCCAGTCTCGGACAGTTAGGACAGACTGGTGAAGACCTCTGCAGTGGCTCCTAAGTAGGCTGGACCAGATGCTGTGGGCTGATGCAGCATCTCCTGGAAGCTGTGCATGGTGCTGGGACAGATGTAGTGGCTTTTGGGTCTGTCTTGAGCCTTGGTCTGTCATGCTGCATGTCAGGATCTGTGGGCCTCCCAGCTGCTGCTGGCTCTGGAGCTGGCAGAGGAGCCCAGGGACCAAAACGCTGTTTTAGCTTTGCGTCACAGTAGAAAGAATGTTGCTGTTAACTAGTCAAGCTCTTCCAGCTCTGCCTGGGGCCGTGCTTCCTGCAGCTGGGGGTAAGGTGGTCACATTTAAGGCTCAGGCCCTCAAGTGTGTATGCAGAGTCAGGTCCCAGGCCATGGGTTTCCAAGCAAAAGCAGCCATGCTCTAAAGGTCAGCTGTAGAGCAGGATGCGGATAGGAACTCTAACCTCAAAATGTGGAGGATGAAAATGAAGGGAGCAGCTTTCCACAGCAGAAAAGCAAAGGTGTGTGGATCCATCTTGAAGGAATGTCTTCAAAGATGAATTTCTTGACTCCAGCTGACCTCTGCATCCCACTGACATTTGAAGGCATGTCTTGGGAGTCCTTTGTGGGGACAGTTCTCATTTGGCAGTTCTTACTGCAGATGCACCCTCCTCCCAAGAAGCTTCTTTTTTTTTTTTGGGTCGGGAGTTGTGTTTGGTTTTTTGGGGTTGAGTTTTTTTTCTTTTTCTTCCCCTGCCAATTTCGAATTTTTCCAGGTTTTGTATCTCACTGGGTCCTATATGCTCTACCCTGCTCTCCTGCATGAGAGCTTGCCTGGGCAGCCTGCCTTGCCCGACACAGCAGCCCTGCCCGGGCAGGGGCCTGCAGGCATGAGTAGGAGCAGCCATCAGGGCACTGGCAGAGATGGGTTGTACCAAGCTTCTCTGCTCACTGTTTCAGTTGAGACCTGCTCTGTTCTGGCAGGTGCTGATTGCTCCAGGCTCTCCATGTAGGTATTAATGGTTCCATGAGGGGCAGAGCATGGTCTGTGGGCCACACGAGGTTATGACACTGCTCAGGGGGACTGTGCCTGAACATTCTGTTCACATGTGTAAATTTAGATGTAACGTGTCCTTTCCACTAAAAACCTCATCTTATGTTACAGCATCTTACTCCTGAGTGAAACAAGATGCTGAAGCTTGGTGTTACTTTCCTCTGTTGAAGTTTGTGTCTTTTATTTTCCTTTCTTCTGCAGCCTATAATGAGATCAGCAGCAAAATGGCCACATGCAATAAGATCTCTAACAAGGAGGACGTTTACCAGCTGTTTGGGTTTGCTAGAAATGCCTTCACCATGATGGCCATGATGGACTATCCATACAAAACCAGCTTCATGGGTAACCTCCCTGCCAATCCAGTGAAGGTGAGGACATTGGTGTGAGTGGGTGACTGGAGCCTAGGACACTGTCAGGCAGACACCACTGGTGATGGTCACAGGGCAGTAGTGGTGGATGTTGCAGCCCTCCCAGACTTCCCTGCTTTTGAAAGGTACCAGCATTGATCCCAGATCACCAGAGGCTGTTGCAGTTCTTGGTGTTTTCTGGTGTGTTGTCAAGCCCATGGGACTTCATTTGCCTCTGGCTGTGTGGCATTTAGGGCTCTAGTTCCACCCGGAGCGCACTGTGCAAGGAGTCACACAGGCTCTGCTGCACTGGAACTCTGGATGTGCTATCTCTGGCTCCACCGGGCACCCAGTTTCCTTCTAGGATCTGTGTAATGACCTCTAAATTGGAAATAATTATTCTGCACATTACTCCCACTTCCTGAGAAAGGCATTAAAATATTCTGATAGTAGGAGGAACTGTTGTGTATCACTGTGGCCCCTCCACAGCTCCCTTACTTGGTGAAGGAACTGTTTCCTCTTGTCATGTCTCCTTGCTTCTGTGTATTTCGTTGCTACAGAGGAGTGTAGTAAAGCATTTCCCACACCCAGCAAGTGTTTTCCATATGGGGAAAAGTTTAAGGCTCACCCCTTAAGGTAAAGAACCCAGAAACTTCCACACTCTACTGACAGAGACTGGCTCAGTGCCAGCACAGGAGCATGGATTGGGCTCTGAGAGTGTAACTCAAAGCCTTTTGGTGATCTTACTGGCTGCAAGCCAGGTTATCCCTCCTAGAACATTCAGTATTTAGGAAGGAGCACTAAGGAAGTGAGAGGCTTTTTGGGGTGTCTTAGCAACGTGTAAGAGATTTCTCAGATACCTGTGTGCGGCTTTATTATTTGTTTTCTGTAACGTTTGTTATTTTGATATTTTTTCTTATTAAACCTTCTGATATACGAAACAGCTCCAAGGAGCACTCTCACTAATTAATTATAGCCACTTCTCTGCAGATGGCTGGTCCCTCAGAGATTGATATATTAGTATGTGGCTTATTAGACTCTGGCCACGTGCTACTCAGTATCAGGGGAGGAAGCTAAAAACTTCAAGACCTGTTGCGTTAGGCCTTTGGAAAGCCACTGAACCATAAAATACGTAAATGATAATTTTAATGAATCTTCCAGCTTAGCCCTTTCACAGAGCAGCTGTTAACTGTTCTGTCTGCCATTTGCCTGTAATGTGTCTCACCCAGGTTGGCTGTGACCAAATTACTGCCCACAAAGACCCAATTGAAGGCTTGGCTGCTCTTGTTGGTGAGTTAATATTATCAGTTTGATCTTTTATGTTCCAGAAGCACCTATTAGTAGACCTGTCACGTTGCTGTGTCAGGGGAGCTGGTATGACTCTGATCTCCCTCTGGGACATTTTGTCCCTTGTTGATTTTGTTGAGGCGTCTTGCAGTGGCCCATAGGTTCATTCTCTCACCTTTGCCAACTTATTCTAGTCATGTTTCTCAGGTATGGCAACCCCATAGTCTGTTGTCTGTCCATGAGATGTGGACTTCTAAAATACTTAGTTCTTAGAAGTTTACCCATATTCTGGCTCCAGCAGTGACGGGCTCAGTGCACATTCACTGAAGGAAGTTTTCTGGTCTCCTTGTTGAGGACAAGTCCTGTGATCTTAATCTAGGGGCAAGGCAATCTTAAATATATCATGTGTACACACATATACATTTATTTCTGTAAGCACTTACTTTGTCAGCCAGCCGTGTTTGTAAGGAAATTATTAATAGACATAGAAATTGAAGAACTTTTGAAGAGTTCCTCATAAAATCTCTCAAGTTGGTTATTAAAAATGACTTCTACCTTAGTCATTATTCAGAAAAACAGGTTCTGAATGACATTAAAAAAAAAAAAAAAGGGATTCTTACAGGTTTAGTGCAATTTAGTATGACTGGGAGCTATTTTCTTTTTCCCAAATGATATATGTGCCCCAAGTCAGAAATGTACCCATCCTAAATCACTGCTAAAGATGTTTGGCTGGCAGCTAGAGGCGTTAAAACATTAATGTCTTGGCAAACTCTGTCAGATCTACTGGATGTATTCACATGCTACTTCTTTTGTGAGGAGTGGGCGTCTTATTTCTTTGAGATGAATAAGCCAAGGGTGGATTTCTTCCTCACAGTTGTAGGGGAGGACCTCATGCCTCTCCCTGTCTCCCCAGATGCATTCACTTGGTGGAGTTTAATCATACAAGAGGAATGATCCACCAGAACTCCAGGCAGGGGCCTGGCTTTTCTCCGTACCTGCTCCTCTGTGTCACACAGGAAATCACTGTGTTTTTTCTACATGTGCTGCATCAGCTCGTCTCCTACCAGGCAGAGCACAGTGCCACGGGCTGTAATGTTGAATTGGCAACAGGTCAATGGGGACAGTGTTGTCCACTGGTTGCTTCCAGGGCAATAATACTCTGTATCCTTAATGTGAATCCATTCCTCCACCGCAGAGAACCAGACTAGCATTTACCCATCATATCATGTCTCAAGTAGTATTGCTGTTTGCTTGGTTCATGATAAACGAAACTAGTGTCCCAACATCTGTGTGAACATTGTACGGCTCAGGGTGCCAGATTTTTGATCCAGATTTAGCAATCAGAGCCTCAAACTGAAGAAAATACCAGAAGGGCATGGCTTAGAAGGAGTTTTCTTCTTGGGAAATCAGAGGAGTAAGCTGAGCAAGATGCCACAGGGACCTGCTAAACCTGGCACAGCTGAAGCCCTGCCTGCTTTCCAGGCTTTTAACCCATTACAAAGGAAATTGTCTAAACAGGACAACATTGCATTGCACTGTTATACTTGCAATAGCCAAGTTTGTGTCATCTGGAAGAATTTGTCAGCCCCATGTAAAAGCTTTGCCATAAAGCTGGATTGTAACCTTGCACAGTTCCAAGCTCTGTGAGTTCTGTCCCATCCTTGCACACTCACTCAGCCCTTGGCTTGGTTTTGGCCATGAAGTTCATGTGGGAGGTGGTGGGTGAGACAGCAGTTATTGACTGGTTTTGTGCTGTATTCCCACCTGGCAGGGGTGTTCTACAACTCCTCTGGCTTGACGCAGTGTTATGACATATACCAGCTGTACCAGTCCTGTGCTGACCCCACAGGCTGTGGCATCGGCTCAGATGCAGAGGCTTGGGACTACCAGGTAAGGGGTTGGAGCCCCCAGCAGGTTTCAGATGCTGTCCTGGCTGTGCCCCTGCCCCATGACAGCCCTTGTGCTTCTCTTAGGTTTGCACTGAGATCAACTTAACATTTAACAGTAACAATGTGACAGACATGTTCCCTGAGATGCCCTTCACAGAGGCCATGCGTGAGCAGTACTGTTGGAACAAGTGGCGTGTGAGGCCGCGAGCACACTGGCTGCAGACAAACTTCTGGGGAAAAGGTGAGTTGTGCTAATTGCTTGTCCTTTTGTGTTACCCTGTAGCTGTGTCCCTGTTTCCCTCTGTCCAGCTGAGCCTCATGAGGACAGGCACAGCACACTAATGAGTCCTGGCAGAAAATCACAGCCTTGTGCTGACTTGAGCCAAACAGACCTTTCCCTATCTCTCTGGGACAGAAGAGGAAAACAGAAAAACTACCAATAATTTGTTCAATTCTTTGATGTTTTCTGTTCTTGGCTGTGTTTGCTGTAGTAGCCAAGCACGTTTGGGTAACTGGGCAGGAAGGAGACCTCTCAATTATGAACTCTCTGAATTTCAGACCTGCAAAGTGCAAGCAACATCATTTTTTCAAATGGAGACTTGGACCCCTGGGCTGGAGGTGGGGTAAGCATGTGCACTCCTGTACCTTGAGCACAGAGCAGCCTTTGCAGGTGACATACTGCCCTCCCTCCCTTTCAGAGCAGCACTGGCGATTCAGTTTTAATCTTGAGTTTCTGTGAGCAGCTCTTGCATGCTGAACCACTGAGGAATCTTAGGACACTAATTAGACACATTGAGTAGTGTCCATCAGCCAGGAATACTGATGGAACAAATGTGGCTTCACTAGTGCAGACACAGCAGAACCTTCCTTACCCCATACGTAGGGTCTGAACCACAACCTGGTGTGTTTCTGTATTCACACATGGTCTTAGTGCTGCTGGCCATGTGCTCCTGGCTCTCTCCAGTCCCAGTGCACTTGGTGAGACCAGGTGGGTGCTAGTAGCAGCAACTCAAACCAGGACATGTTTTGGCTTAGATTTAACAAAACTTCAGAGTGCTGTCAGTGTCCAGTCTAAAATATAAAAACAAAAATGACCCAGGACTGGATTTTGAATTAGTTGAGCTCCTGATTAAATACAGAAGCTCAGTAGTTTAGACTGGCTTGGAATTCCCAGAAGGAATTCCCAGGAGGAATTCCCAGGAGGAATTAGGGTGCATGGGCCCAAAGGAGACTTGACTTCCAACTGTCTGTGCTGGAATCATCTGAAGGTTCCCACCTTGCAGAAAACATTCCCTTCATTTGGGACAGGTGATCTGGTTCATTCAGACTGTTAGCTGTATACCAGCCATTCCAAGGATGTCTTCCCATGCTTTCCCTCAGTCTTGCTCAGATCATGTTCCAGTTTTCAAAACTCAAGTCCAATTCTTCCCAGTAACTTGGTGAGAATTGGTCTTTGCTCCTTCTCCTCCCAGATAAACAGCAGCCTCAGCCCTTCACTGATTGCCCTTACCATTAAAGGAGGTGCCCATCACCTTGATCTCCGGTAAGTACCGAACTCTCCTTTGGCTGGCAAAATCCTGATGCCCTGGGTATTTGATCTCAGCAAGCCACAGCCCAAACAGCTAGGAGATATTTTAGAATCACAGAGTTGTTGGGGTTGGAAAAGACCTCTAAGATCATTAAGTCCAACCACACCACCATGTTCACCACTAAACCGTGTCCCCAAGTGCCACATCCAGAAGTTTTTTGAATGCTTCCAGGGATGGTGAATTTAACACTTCCCTGGGCAGTCTGTTCCAATACTTTACAACCCCTTCCATGAAAGGATTTTCCCTCTTACCCAGTCTAAAAGAGCTCCTGGTTCAGCTTGAGGCTGTTTCCTGTCCTGTCCCTTGTTACCTGGGTGCAGAGCCTTACCCCCACCTGGCTACAATCTCCTGTCAGGGAGTTGTAGAGAGCAAGACAGTCCCCCCTGAGCCTCGTTTTCTCCAGGCTGAGCCCCACGCCCCCAGCTCCCTCAGCCACTCCTGGTGCTCCAGACCTTTCCCCAGCTCGGTTCCCTTCCCTGGACACGCTCCAGCCTTTCTATGTCTTATTTGTCAAGAAGGACCTAAAACTGACCTCAGGGTTTGAGGGGTGGCTTCACCAGTGCCTAGCACAGGGCAGGTAACTAACGAGGATGGGTTCCAAGGCTGCTGCAGTCCAGTGTGGAAGAGTGATCTTCTTCCCCAGCACAAGGCTCTTTCAGCCTCCAGGGATGCCGAGCTGTGCAGGACTTGGCACTCAGCTCACCTACTGTCATTACATTGTGTTCTTGCACAGCATTTGGCACAAGTGGGAGACAGCCTGCAGTCACGTGAAGTAGTCCAGTGCCTCCTGGCATTAGATGTCTGCCTTTGGGCCTGGAGCAGAGGAGGCAGCAGCCAGCAAGGCCAAGCTTGAGGCTGCTGCCCAACTGCACTGGAGATCGGACACTGCAACTTGGTTTCCAGGGTATAAATGTGAAGCACAAACCAGTCAGTCCCTGTCCTTAAAATCACAGACTCTGCCTGCACAGGAGGTAAAAATCCACTGTCCAGTAACTGACACTGCTCTGCTTTCCCTAGGGGACACAACCCAGCTGATCCCCCATCCGTCGTGGAAGTGCGTAAGCTGGAGGCTGGGATCATCAGCAGCTGGGTGAAATCTGCAGGCGTGGAGCAGGTGCGGGAGCAGGGCACAGGAGCTGCAGCAGGCAGCCAGCCCTGAGCCCTTCCATCCCTACAGCCCCGGGGTGCAGCTGCTCAGGACACGGAAGCCTGCTGTGCTACTTCCAGGCTGGCTGGGACACTGTTCTCTCCTCTGCCATGATGGTGGGAACTCCTTTTTCCAGACTGTCCCATCTACACCTCATTGAGCATCAAAAGAAATGCAAAAGGCCAGATCACTGACAGAAGCCAAAACCACATTTTCTGGGCTCCATGCTTGCCTGCTCAGAATGAGCTGTTACAAAGGGCAGCAGTATGAAAAGCTTGCCTGGAAGGTCCAAGACCCATCACAGCCCTGAACAGGATGGTTGCATGAGGCACCTTAAGGTTGAAACTAAATTATTTTTAGAGAAAAAGGAAATACTAGAGGGCTGATGGAAAAGTAGAGATATGATCATGACTGACACAGGGTCGTGGTGAGTTCCACTAGTGACCAGTTATCTACAACAGACTGTCAGTCTTAGCCAGGGCTATGGGTGTTTTAGTTTTAACTTGTCCAACAGATTCCAGTTGCTGAAATGAAGAGTTACACAAAGGAATTCTGGTGTCCACTGCTGTCACTCAAGAGCTGTGTATTACTGACCAGTAAAGCACACTTCCACTGAGACATCTGCAGAGCTTTTGAAAATCAATTACAAGTATATTAAAATGTGTGATATAAAAGTTTATTAAAGGGTGTGATATAATTTCATGGTTTGGTAGTATAACCAAAGAAGATAAAAAAGGTTCCTTCTCACATTCCCAAGTGAATCTTTGCATAGGAACAGGTGTTACTAGACTGACTAAGCACCAATCATTACTAGCATAACTGCAAAAATACTAATTCCTGTTAATCAACTGGTTGCCTCAGTTGATTTTACGTTACAGTGATTTTTTGAGTTAGTGGAGAGGTTTCCTGAGTCCCCAAAGGTTTCCAGTGTTTGTGCAGCACAGTCACAGCAGTGCTTGGTGTCAGTGACTGCACTGCTGGGCCCTTCCTGTTCACAGCAGGGCTGCTTCCCAGAGCCATTGCTGGTGTTTCACAATATTCGGGTCCCGAGATCTGTCCCATCCACCCCTGCCCTGTTCTTACCAAAAGACCAAAGCTTCTGCTCCCTCCAGCCAGGCATGCTGAGGAGAGCAGGAACAGGTGGATCCAATGATCAGCTATTTCAGTTATGTGTAAATGAAAGACAATTGGAAGACCCAATTAGTCAAACTCCAGTCCCTACAAAAGTCCCTCTAAGACTGCCAGTGGCACTACATCCTCAGCTCAACCTGGATCCTCTCTGGCTCCTGCTAAGAGCTGCCACTGTCCTTTCTGCTCCTGCTGAAGTCGGGATTTGGGTTTGTTGCTGCCATATCAAGCCTTACCGAAGTGGTCATCCTCTGTTGAACTCAGAGCCCCCAACTTTCCTGAATTCAGATTTGCTATACCCCAGCCGTTATTCTGGATTAACACCACATTAGGGAAATATTTCCCTTCAAACAGCACCCTTCACCCCCATAAGCAGACACCCAGTGATCACCAGCCCAGCAATGTATGAATATAGCCAGGTTCAGGGGCAAGCGTTTTAGGAAGTCACTGCACGTCATCCCAGGGCTGGGTTGGTGCTTTGGAGAGAAAGGAGGCCTGGGTGTCTGCTACCCTTCCAGAAGGATGAGTTTTTTAATCCCCTCCTACTAGACTATACTGAGCTCTTATTTTCCTCTTACAGCTAGCTATTATTCCAAAGGAATACACATAGTTTGACTGATATGAAAGGCTTTCAGGTACTATGGCAAAGAGATAAAATACATGGACATCCAGGACAGATGAGCAGCATTAGAAAAGAAATCACGGTAGAAGTCTGAAGCCAGTGCTGCCAACATCCATGTTTTGAATCTGTCAGCAAGCAAGCATGGGAGGTAAAAAAAACACCCTGTTGTGTGGTGCTGTCTGAGCATAAGGGAACAGCCCCAAAGTACCACTCAAGCATCATGAGGATGCTGCTCTTGGTTGAAGTTCAGGGCCACACAAGGAAAAGGGCATGTAAGCAGCCCCAGACCAGACTGATGCAGCCCCTGTGCTTATGGCCTGCACCTGTGAGGTTGTTGGACAAAGGCTTATTTGTTCTATCATCACTTACTGACACAAGGAGTGCAGCCAAGTTGGGAAAATTATACAGAACAGAAACTCAGGCTGGGGCTCCAGTGGACACACAGGTTTCCAGCTTTGGATAGCAATCTCCAGCAGCATTCCAGAGAGAAAAAAACCCCAAGTCTTTGTGTCCAAATCCAAAGTCAGAAAAATCTTAACCCCTTCTCTTGAACCAAAAAGCTTCATGGAGCTGCCCCATTATGTCAGTTTAATTGATCCTGTTAAATATGCTGAATGTGGCACTAGCAGCCAGGACCTAAATTCCCTTTCAGGGCTATTTCTAAGAGAGCACAGCTGAGGCAGATCCTGAAGTGCAGGAAAATTTCACAAAATTAAATGTGTTATTGCAAAAACCTTTCCTGTATTCATCTGTCATTACTGCCAACATCACACTGGCATGGAACAGGAAATAAGGTGTATTCTTTGGAGGAGTAAATAGAGCTGTACCTGAGCTTGGCATGGAATGCTGTAAATCCTGTTACATCAAAGTCCTGCAAAATACAAGGGTCCAGTCAAGCCAACACCAGGGACCTGGCAAAACTGCCAGTTTCTAAGACCTGTAGTGAGAATTCAGCTTTGAAAAGTTCAGGGATTAGATGGTAACTGTGCCCCATCCATCTGCTAAATTTTATTTGAGCAAACAGGTCAGTATTTCCTGAACTGTGGCTCAAAGCCCCAAGTGTGAGACTCCTAAGCCCACGGTCCTGCAGTTCTCTGTGGCTCTGCCCGTGCCTGGCTGTTTCTCAGTGAAGGCCCAAGGCTTTCCATTGTGAAGGACAGAATCCCTGGCTCAGTGGTGGCTTTCCCACAACACTCAAGCCATGAGTGTCCCAGCATGCAGAAACACCAAAGTGGGTTATGGACTCAGCAGTTCAAGCCTTGAAACAAGGAACCACAAGGAAACTTTGAGCTTCTGTTGTGCTGGGGGAGCACACCATGGAACAGAAATAGGCTGTGGAGCCCAGAGTTTGTTAAGGAAGTAAAAATAAATAAGTAATTAAAATGACCTCTGCAGAAGAACAGGAACAGATGAGCTTTGTTGAGATTATTTAGTCTGTGCTATTTCACACATGATATAGGGGTTTGAAACAAGCATTTGTTATCAAAGGGAATGAGAGCTAACAATCTGAACCAGGTTTAAAGGCTTAGGACAAAATGTAAGGCCACATTTTGAGGAGACTGCATGTCCCAAGAGACACTAGATAGAAATCAGTTGGACCAAGAGGCTCAGCTAAAAGGCAAGACACGTTTGGGAAAGCAACAGTTTATTCTTCTCTCCTTCAACTCATTAGGAAATGAATGATTACTCTCAAGCCAATCATAAGGCAAAAAAAGTATCACACAGATTCCCATAACAACATTTGTAGAATCAATTAACAGTAAAACTTGTGTACTTTCAAAACCAGAAGACTTTTGGTAGGGTTTATATGTATCCCATTTTCTGAGAAATGTCTCTCTAGCTTCAGTCAGGCAGCTCTCTGGGTGAAACACCAAACCCTGAAGTCTTGCAATCCATACCACAGTCATAATTTAAAGGTTCAAAATTTGCTTTGTTCAAAAGCACAAGGCAAAAATAACACAGGTCAGCATTCAGGGTCACTGAATTTGTATTTTTCACTTTTTTCTTTTCTTTAGTCTCCAATTTTAAGCCTTTAGCTTTTAGCCAAAGCTCAGCTCCTCAGCAGCACAAACCTGCTTCACGAACAAAAAAGTCGACGGTGTTTCCTGCCACATTTGCCCTGCACTATCCTCATTTGTTGTTATGCCAAAGAAAACAGAAGCCTTGGCAGCAAATCAGTTGTGCAGCCAAAGGGTACAGGGACTGGATGCCACTGCAGTTGTAAGTGAGAAGCTCGTTCTTAGAGTTACTGTTGGCATGTGAACAGGAGGAACATGAACATTCTGCTCTGACTAGTCATGTCCTGTCAATGCCAGGACAGGGTCCCTCTGATGACAAAGAAATGTGCATTTAAATAATTTGTAAAATTTGTCCATTTCCATTACTACATGGAATGATAAATATTATATAGAAGACTTAAATAGTGGTCCCAAGAGTAACTTGTAACTCCAGCATAAAACAAATCAAGAGGCATCTTACTTTACAAATCTAAGGTTACAATTACTATAAAATACCTTCCTCAGCCACTGGAAAATGAACCATTAGAGTCAAATTCAGTCAGCTCCATTAATGGCCAGGGACCCCAGGATTTACTGGGGACTGCAGCTCCTGGCCCTGCCCGTAACATCCAGTGCCATGGGGGAAAGAGATTTTCAGTAAGACCAACTTCTTCTGGAAATACAAACACATTTTTGAGATCTTATCTGTGAATACAGGACTGTCCAAGTCCAAATTCAAAAGCAAAAGCACTCTAGAATGCACATTTCCAAATTCATGGCTTAAAATCTGTAAGTGTGCACATATAAAAATGTAAGATCTCAGGGGTCCTGTAAGATTCTTAAAAAACCTGGGTCTACTTTATCTTCAAGTAACTGAAATTAACTTCTCCAATTCTACTGGGTTCTAGAACTGCTGTAATACCTTAAGACTTTCTGCTTTTAACACTACTGCTGAAAATACCCATTGTACTCCTAAGGAAAAAAATAACTGAAAACTTCTCCATGGTCCAAGAAATTACGAATAATATGAACTTTGTTGTACAGTTATAAGCTTCTTTTGAGTCAACAAACACCCATGATGTGATATCTTAAGAGGAAGGGGCAGAAGGAGGCAGATAACTAATATGCTCATGAGCTTTCCCAGTGCCCAACCTCAGAAAGCAGCTTTCAGTCAGAATACCTGAGTCTAACTGATGCAAATAAGATATAAAATGTACATGTAGTTTTACTTGCATTTCACATTATCTCCTGCATTCCTGCAGGGAATTTAAAAAACTGTAATACCTCTACAAAATTATATACCACTTTGAGCCAAACCAGCAGCAAATTCTCTTTCACCATTCATTTCAGCCACAGCTTGAATAGACTCTTCAAAGTGCTCTACAAATCTAAGACACTATACAACAGATGCTCTGCTGCCTCTTCCTTCTAAGGTGATGCAGCATAGCTTGGGAGTTTGGAATGAGATCCGAGTACCAGCAGCAATACAGACAGCTTCTCCCTGGGACAGCACTGCAACTCTATTTATTCCGCTTTCCACCTGAACCACTGTCACAGTCTGACAAAGAATGGCTCTGTCATCCACTATTTCAGTGAATCCAGAATAAACCAGAAAACTGTAGGCTTATTCCTGCTCTCCAGGAACAACGCTGTGCCCTAAGCCAACTCGTTGCATTTCCAGTATTTAGCATGGTGCATTTAGCAACACTGACATAAGTGAGCTCTGGGTCATCAGAGCCGCTGAGAATGTCATGGTCCACACTGCAATTACCTTCTGAACTTCATCATCAGTACCAGGGAAACCAGCTTCATATGGCACAGCTTTGCCCATCCCAGAACCAGGGATTAGATTTAAGACTGACATGATTTCTTCAAACTGAGATGCTTTTCCCAAGCTTTTGTTTGTTGTTTGAAGTCAAAAAAGGTGCATTATAGCATCTCTCCTCAAATCCCAAAAAGTAAAGTGACTTGAAGATAAAAATGCCACCACTGGAAGATCCACTGATGCAGAGTCTATGCTGGCACCCAGATAGGGAGTGGATGAGCCTCTGTGTTAAAGATGTATTTGTCAAGGTTGATTAAGTCTATGTCATCTGAAAACAGCAGAAACATGTATTTGAGTGTTTCCCCAAGGAAGAAGCTCTCCATTTTATCCCGTGGTTCTGGATTACTCGGATTCTGAACATTGTTAATGGATGTATAACCACCTGAAGGAACCTGTGCAAAAAAAAAAAAAAAAANTGTACTTGGAGAAGGTAAGTGCTAAGAAACAGATCATCATGTTTTCATGCTTTTCATTTCACACTTAGTTTTCATTTACATAAAAAGCTTCAGTGATTAAAAAACCCCTCTCATTGCATTTTAAAAGAAACCACAATGATAAATGAAGCAAACTATCCATCTGTGCTAGGGTAGGGAGGTATCACAAAGAACATCCCTTTGAAGTTTCTAGACAAATATACAGAAAGGAACCAGCGATTTCTACATTAGCGTTGGCCCAAGCCTTGTCGCCATTTCTCTTAAGAACAGGCCACTGATATTTGGTGCCACACTTTCACAGCCTATCAGTGACATCTCCACAAGCACTGTAGTCAGAATGAATAGACTAATAGGATGAATAGAAAAACCTTTTATTAAACCAAAAGTGCCAGTTTGTGCTATTTTTTCCCTTTGGCAATTTTAATTGAAAAGTTCTTTCAATCCAGCCATGTCCTTCTCAGCTTCCAAAGTCTGAAAACTACAGATACTAACACTTTGGTAGTCTTGCCTACAGCTTCTGCATTTCACCTTTTCATTAATGTAATACAAGTTCTTTCACTACATGGACTAAGCAGGGTATCTCCATCTGTAAGAAAACAATTTTTCTGTATATACTGACAAATTCCTCCAGAGTTATCTGATGCATCTTGAAACACAGTATGTTTTCAAAGTTGGTGTTAGTGAGCAAATGCAGTCCTGACAGAAGGTCATCATAATCTGGCCTTACCCGGGTGTATCTGTTGAAATTCTGCAAGATTTCCCAGCCCCAGTCTTGGTATTTCTTATCACCAGTGAATCTGTACATATAAAAAAGGCTTTCCACAGTTTCTGGTCTCAATAAGTTGTGCCTGTCTGCAGGCTGCAAGAGAAGAAATGGTAAGAGTGTTTCAGACACGGAATTTCCTCAAGGATACGCGCAGAGAGAAAAACAATTATTCACATCTTCATCTGCTCCTAAGAGTTTGCTACGCATCAGTCAGCTTCTAAATACACTGCTGGCGTAACTAAAACCAAAGCCCAGGATACAGCTAGAAGGCAAAGCAGCAAAAGAATGAACTGCTTCACAACAAACCCCATCCCTGAACTGGCCGGGAGTTCAACGAAGAGAGCTATGGAGAAATCATGGAACTGGAGTTGAGGCAAGCTGTCTGCTCACCTTGATTTCCACATCCTTGTGGCCCTTCTGTGCATGGAGGTTGAAGTGTACGATCTCTGGGCTCAGGCCTGTCTCTACCTGAGCATACATCTGGTAGCAGGTTTCTATAAGACTTTCAGCCAATTTCATGTGATCAGCAGCCAGTCCATTGTGAGCTCCCAATGCTAAAGTACCCGGCAAGAAGCAAACCAAGTGATCCTGCAAAGCAAGACAACTCTTACTGAGAAGTTCCACATCAAATGGCAAGGGGAGGTAAAGGGGTGCAGGAGTGTATCTTTGTCTTTCTAGTTTTTTTATTCTTTCTCTTTTTCAAAACACATTTCTGGTACCAACAACTTGAGGGTAACTTTTTAAAAATCTGATGTAATGTAACATGAGGCAGGCAGAACTCATTAATTTCAAAAATGTACAAGAATGTTACAAATGTACAAGAATGTGTTTTTATGACGAGTTTCTGAAAGAAAGGTCTCAGGTCATGTTGAGGAGAAGGAGAGTGTCTTTTGCTTTACCAGAAGATACATTTCATACCAGTTCATGCAGGACATCAACAGAACCACCTAAAGGCTTGGCTGTCCTCATTCTGGGGCTAATCTACCACTGATATAAGAAAGTAAAGCACTGCAGATTAATGTCACATATGGGATCTTAAATGATTCTCAATGTCCAGAATCAAAGCTCAGGTCTCATCACTCAAAAATGTAGTAAAACCACTCTGATGCCCCTGTACAGATCTTTCAAAGCTTTGTCCAGCCCTTAAGGAAAGCTGAGGGTGGTAAAGGTCAGCATAGACATCCCCCACTTTTCCAGCTGGCCAGGGTAAGAGACCTGTCCAGCCTTTCACCCAATAATAATGGAGTAAAACCAAAATTCTGACTCCCCAAAACAAAACAGAGTGTTCTGACACATAGTGATAACTCTGTCCTATCTTGGGATGGGGCAGCCCCCTCTACCCAAAACCCAGACTCTGGTCTTACTCACAGCAGGTTTTTTGGAGAGCTTTTGGGAAATTCAGATTCACATGCTGGAAACTAGAACTGAGTATCTTAAAAATACTACATCAGGAAAGGTTATACGTACATTAATAATGTATCACTTACCTTTCAGACAAGCCACGCATATACAATACCTGAAAATTTTAACTGAAAGATCTTAAAGTGCACAAATTAAGCACAGAGGGTTAGGATCAATCAATTTTCCCTGCAGCGAACAGCATGCTGTTTTATTCAGTAATCTTTCAGGTAGAAAAATAAAGATGTCATAAACGGACAGAAACCTCCAAAATAATAATTTCTTTTTTAACCCCATAATACAATATTAGATGACATGCTTCTTTTGAAGGCAAATCTGAAAACACAGGTATGCAAGTGTCTACATATATTTTTGAATTATGGAAAATTATTAATACGTAAAGTAGGTATTATCTCAACAATTTCAGACACTGGAATTTT
Source organism: Cyanoderma ruficeps (assembly GCA_008694505.1). Lineage (NCBI taxonomy): Eukaryota > Metazoa > Chordata > Aves > Passeriformes > Timaliidae > Cyanoderma > Cyanoderma ruficeps. Next base: position 57,656 of record VZDJ01000399.1, read on the forward strand.
ATGACCAAGACAGAAAAAAGGAAAAAAGGGAAAGAAAATTTAATTCCAGCACCAAAATGTTCAGTCTTGAAGGAAGAAAATGGGTTTACTAGAGTGACTCATAGAGAAAAAAAGGCCCCAGGTTTGCACAAGTGGTTAGTATCTACAAGGCAGTTACTTATTACTGCCCTCACACTGGACAGATGTGTGTGTATATATCCTCTGGGGTTTCAGGGTATTTTTGTTTGGGGTTTTTTTTGTTTTGGTTGGGTTTTTTGCCGTTAGGTTTTTTTGGTTTTTTTGTTTTTTTGCTTTTGTCTTGTTTTTTTGAGAGGCAAAAGCTTTTCATTTGCCTCTGTGTTGAGTTTTATTTAAATTTTGTAACAGTTTTTCTGTTTTCTTTTGCAATTGTATTTCTTACCATCTTGGCACTGAAATGGCCATGAGCAAGCTCTCCTACAAAAGTAAGCTTCTTGGGTTCTGATCTCTGAAGAAGATGCTTTTTCACTCCTTCTATGGCTTTCATATAGTCTTCCAACAGCCTGTGAAAAAAATCATTCCCACTTGGCTCACATGCACACAGGACATATTTGGTCACAGCTGATGTTCAGCGCAACCTTTTAGGCAACTGCTACTTCAGTCTAAAAAGTAATATTTAACTAAACATGAAAACTTAAAAAACCCCTCAGTAACTATCAACGTGACATTTACTGGTTGTCACTACCATGTAGCAATAGTGGGTCTACTTTTCAAGTAAAGAGTAAATAATAATAATTTAGTACTTATTCAAATATTAAAGACGACACCTGCAACTGTTTCTAGGCAACAACCAGATTTTATTTCAAAAATCCTTGGAAGCAGAGTTATTGAAATCACAGAAAATCTAGGCTGGGAAGGACCTCTTGGAGGTCTCTACTTCAACCCTCTGCTCTGAAGCAGATTCAATTACATCAGGCTGTCTGAGTGGTTACCCAAGCAATTTTTTAGTACCCCCCAGGCAAAGATGGAGAATCAAAGAGTTTGAGCAATCTCTTCCAATTGACCTTTCTCATTGTGAAACATGTTTTGCAGTGTTTCATTTCCCTATTTCCTCATTTTCAGGGACTTTCAACGTGGAAACAACCTGTTGATTGTGAGGTTCACAAAATGCCATTGTGGTCCCGAAAGACACTGGTCTCCATTTACAGTAAGGTAAGCCTTGGAAGGAACAGTGATGAAAGCTTTTTTTTGCAGAAAGGCATCTGGTCTGACACACAGAAATACTTCCAAGAAGCACATTTTTGCTCTGTCTGCATTAAACTCCTTGAAATTACCAAGGTATAACGTAAATAGCTTATATGCAGCCTTGTTTTGAAGGAAAGCTTCTTTTCCAACATCTTTAACTCCTCCTTGCAAGCAGTCTTCCACTAATGCAGTACAAATAAAAGAAACATACGAGACTCGAAGATGGACTTTTTACAAGGGCATGTAGTGATAGAGCAAGGGTCTTTAAACTGAAAGCAAGTAGATTGATACTGGATATTAGGATGAAATTCTTTGCTGTGAGGGTGAGGAAGCCCTGGCACAGGTTGCCCAGAGAAACTGTGGCTGCCTGGAAGTGTCCCAGGCCAGGCTGGATGGGACTTGGAGCAGCAACCTGGTCTAGTGGAAGGTGTCCCTGCCCATGGCAGGGGTGGGACAGGATGGGCTTTAACATCCCTTCCAACCCCAACCAGTCTGGGATTCTGGAATCAAAGAGAAGGTAACACAACCATCAAACTTCTGTTTCTCCTTTTACTAACAAACCGAGAGCAAACACAGACATCAGTGTTAAAAGGAAATGCCCACAGTATTTCAGAAGTCTAATTATGCTCAATATCTATTGAAAAGACTTAACTCTCATCTCCTGTCTGTGACACTCCTCACATTTGATGACCTGAGGAAGAAAAGGCTTTTGTGGAGAGGGAGTTTTAAGACTAAGGCTAAGTCTAGTCAAGTTACCACAGGTCACTCTTTCTGCTTAGCTTGCTTTTAAAAACAGTAATAAGTTCAGCTGACTCTTGGGTACATGCATTATTTTTCTTTAAGCAGCCAGCTACAACAGAGAGTTTTACATATCACCTAATTATCACACCAATATGAGAACTGTAAAGAACTTACTCATTTTCTTTCTTTCCACCCTGAATCCATTGCTTGAGAAGATACTCATAGTAGCTGTCAGCTCTGGCTCCCAGAGTGTAGACCCCCAGGTGGGTGAACTGCCCGCTGTTGGTATTTATGAACATAGGCACGAGGCCATCGTTTTTCCCTGAGAGGGTGTGAACATGCTTCATCACCTCATCTACAGCTTTCTTTACAAGAAAGAAAATGGCAAACATAAATTATAAGTATAAATGAGGTACAGAACTGTGTCTAGTCACTACATTCCAGTAACATATCTGTAACTTTGCTTCCCCAAATAAGCATCAGGGACATCAAGTTCAGCCAGAGCAATATATTATATTCAAGATTTCAGTCTTTAGGACTCTTAAAAAATGATGTTCTGGGTATGTTCAAGTACTCTGAAGCAATTAACTGTTTCCTTTCCTTGAAGGCAAGCCCACTCAAAAGCCAGTACTACAGCACTCAGATTTACTCGGACTTGCAAAGTAGAAGTCCACCAAAAATAACAACTACAAGAATCTATTTAGCAATAGCTAAGGTTCTTTAAATTACTGCATTCTTCAACACTGAGCTGTGGATACAGTTCAAAATAATAACATCAGCAAACAAAAAGATAAGTGGAAAATATTATTTTCTCTGAAATTCTTTCTATTTCAACTAACTTTTCCCTATATATACCTGCTCTCAGACTCTTACCTAGCGAGTGACATTTTAGTTCCTTGGATGATAACATTTCAGTTTTGTTCTCTGCATATAGAAAATGGTATCAAGACACCACACTCAGAACTGTTTTTTTTAGTTAAAAGCTGAGGAAGACAAATAGTTACTCACCTCCACTACTACTTTTGGTATTCAATAAAATAATGGAATATTTTGTTTCTTTTTCTTCCCTTGTCTAGAGTTTCACAGCTTATTTATCATAACTTATAGACTCCTGAGACCATGAGTACTGATGGAGAGTCCAGTAGTAGAGCTCCAGAGAAATGGAAAAAGGGAAGAGACACCAACTGATTCTTGCATACCTGGAATTTCTCATCTCCAGTCAGACGAGAAAGCTCCCTAAACTCCAACTGAATGCTGGTCACCTCTGCCACAGTGCTGTCAGATGTCCAGCGAGGGGGATGGGCAGTGCCCCGGCCAATGTTGACATCAGAATATGGTATCTTGGAGGGGGTCTTGAATGCTGGCATAAGCCTGTTTCCAATGTCTTTCTAAAGAAAACCCAGGAGCACAGGACAAAACAACAAACAAACCAAAAATATGTATATACACATGCACATCCCATTCGATTTTCTTCACAAAGCAGACAGAAAAAGACAGAACAGCAGCTTAGTTTTAGATGATGCAAGCAATTAAAGAAATTTTAAAAGTCATTAACTTACTCATAGTAATGAGCAAAGTTTCCACCTTGTCCTTACCACTGCATGTCTCATCTGAGGCTGCAATCCCTATCATGCAGTCACTGGCTGATCTAGCTGATCTGATAAAGTGGCTGATGCTGTTAAGACACACAGAAAGGGCAACAGAAGACAACCAATACCCTCTGCCAATCATTTATTTCCTCTTTTGTTTCATGAACTTTATGATGGTCAGCCATTCATCAGAAGAGCCAACATTCAAGAGGTGACAGACACAGCAAGGCTTTGAGGTTGTACAGAGAGCAGAAGTGCAGGCTTCAAAGCTTAATGGTAAATGCCTTTCCCACCATTTTAAATATGAAACTGTTAAAAAGCAGCATCATTTAACTTTCTGAGGAATCTTCCCTCAACTTTGTCCAATATGGAATACAAAACCCAGTTTCATTTGTAAGGCAAATCACTCACAGCTTTTTCCAGGAAAAGGCTGTCTCCAGAGAGGTGGTAGGTACTCAGCAAGCCACCCAGAATACGGATAGTGCTCTCAAATAGGTTCACATCCACGTTTTTATCAAACACTAAATCATTTGCTACCCATTTTCTTGCTTCTTCAAACTCTGCAAAGCATAAAAGGTAATTCAGTTACGAATTTCTGGCATGTTCAAACAACTGAAGACACGAGCACTCCATATATTGATGACAGTTATTTGTATTTGTATTTGTGTATCTACAGAGATAATTTTAGGTGGAAAATTAAAATGAAGAACACATGCTGGCAGAAGTTTCGTTACCCTTGGCTTAATTTTTATTCAGCACACACCACAGTGCATACGGACAGAAATTTCCACTGAAACAGAAAGTCCTTAATACTTTAAGGAAAGAAGAAATAGAGGAATTCTAAACTAAAATAGTCCAGAAACTAAAATCTTTCAAATCCATGCATTTGACTTGTCAGATAATTAATTACCCTTCCACAAAGCCATATAGTTTTAATTTAATCTTTTTCAACCAAAGCTGTTATCTACCAAGATAACTGGTAACATTGTCAGTTAACAGCTTTAGCCTAGCAATGTCCTCAGGAGCCTGCTTCCTGCAACACATTGTAATTCTTTTTCTCTAGAAACAAAAATGGTTGTTTATCACACTACTAATTCAAAAGAAAGATTAAAAGCAAAGCTGTATTAGGTTCATCAACCAGCTTAGCAGCATCATCACTCAATGACTGCTGTGGAACAAGGTGTCTTCATGATGCATGAGTCAGCTTAGCCCTCACAATTGGAGGCTGAGCTATTTCAGCAATCTCACAGCTTCTGGAAACTCCTGCTTGTGAGAAGCAGCAGAACAACCTGTTTGGCAGAAATTGAACGCATTCCTTAGGAGATAAATTCTGAAGCAAATGGATGGCTTTGCACCCTCCAGTCTCGGATGCTGGGCAAATACAGGACGTTTGGCACATTGAGAAGAATTACTAAAAACCTCCAGTCAGTGTTGTCAGCAGCACAACAGCAAAGGCAGAGTTCTCTGCTTTTACATTCATCAGCTGATAAGAAAGACTAGCCTCAAACAGAACTCCCATTTACATTTGTTATTCCAAAGAAACCCCAGGAGCTCTCTAAGACAGTCAGTGGAACTGATATAAAATAGAAAAAAGCCCTCATCAAGAACCCATTTTCAACACATCTCTAATACTAATAATTTATTTTAAAAACTCTCAGTTCACAATATTTTAGGAAAAAAAAGAGCAGCACACTGACAACTTGATCACACTTCAAGATGGCCTGCTCAGGCCTAGAGTGGCACACACATGATACATTACTTTACCCAAACTTCAAAGGTAGAAGAGACAGAACCATGAAATAGTTTGAGTATTTATTGTACCCTCACTGGCAGCTCTCTTCTCCCTATCTTGACAGAAAAGCTGCAAGATTAATAAAAGTTTACAAAGGTGGCTATCTACCATGGTTAAATAGATACAGTTCCAGAAATTTTTTAATACCATTAAAAAAACCTTCTGCATCACCAAAAAACAACCCCAAACAATCAACAACAAAAAAATGGTCTTAAACACTAATTAAGCATTTCAGTATTTTGCAACAGAATTGCAGGATTTTTTGGCTTAGTTTTTAAAATCTGTTCCAAAGTTTTCTAACATCATCATTTCCATCGTCGTTTCTCAAAAATACAGGCAGCAAAACAATTCAGGAAAAAGGTACTGAGCCCTCTCTTTCTCCACCCATGGATTCCTTACGGAAACAGCCTTCTTAAATCCACATTGAAATATTGATATTAGATGTGATAAAACACAAGCGAGGAACAAAAAACTACCCAAGAGTGATGGGCAGAAAGCCTTCAGTGGCTGTATAATGGCACAGAAGTTTTAGTACAGAAATAAAGACCAGGAACTTTAGTACAACATCCCTCAAATTCTACCAGATATATATACCGTGTACTTATATATATTTACACTCATGGGAAAACTAAGTTTATAGGCCACGTGTAATAAATACTCCCCTGAAAGAGCTCTGAACATGCACTGCCTGAAGAGAAATTCAGGAATTAATTTAGAGGGAAAAAAAATGGAAGAGGAGAAAAAAATTACCTTCTTTTAAGCCTAAAATCCACATAGTATCCAAGGCATCAATTAAGGTAAGCCCAAGTCCAAACCACTCGCTGTAGGACTTGGACAAAGGCTTCAGCTCATCATGGCCCCAGGCAAAATCCTTGTAGCCTTTCCAGGCGTGTCGGAAAGCTTCAATCACAGCCAGCTGGCGCTCATTGATGGGCACTGCAAAGAGAGACCGCGCCTCGCTCAGGACTTCTGCGGGGCACTGATGGAACTCTACTACGCACCCTTTACTGCATTCCATGGAAAATAAAACTTCTTCCAAACTAACTGATCAGTGCAATGGAAAGACCACCCTCACACTATTCCAGAACAGCTTTTCCTCTGCAGAGTAACAAGTCATTGTTTCCAGTCAGCAGTTCAGCCAAGTGGAAACAGAAAATTCTCCCTGGCAACAAAATTGTCACTCCCGCAAATAAAGCATTAAAATAATCACATGCAGAGTTGTAGATGAGTATCACTAAAGGTCAAAGAGACAAAAGTCAGGAAGAACCAGATTATGATCCACGGTAATTCAGGTGCTGAATACATATGCTTAACAACAAAAACCTCAGCTAATTCAACACTTACCATTTTTTCTTCATCTTCCCTCTCTTACTAACCGCTTTCTGTTAAATTCAATATCACATCTACAAAATTATTTCTATTGAACTTTCTATTTCATATCAAAATAGAAAGAAAATTTACATTTTTCATCTTGGCAAAACCATGTCTTTTTCCATAATTGTACTGATTTTTGCTTGTAACTTGCCATGAACTGGAGCTTATGTTACACATTGAACATGAAAAATTTCAAGCCGTTAGCTAAAATTTTGAAAAATTAGGAACAAAGACTTCTAGAGTGGGAAATACCAAGCAGCATAACTAACCTCATAAATATTGAGCTTGCAAAAGTGCAAATACATCACACTGAAATATGCCATGTTTATCACACCAGAACTTCCTGGTTTCTTTTCTGAACCCAGAAAAAGGAACAACAGGTTCTTTGTTCCACAAGCACAGCAATTTCAAGAACAATTTCTGCAGCTTTCTGGTGAGCTTTAAAACCACTTCCATTTAGTTCAGGGAGGAATTCACTTTCCCTGTATTTGCAGGACAAAAGGAAAGGCACAGCTGAAAAGGAAGTTGTCTCTTTCGTGCCCTCCTTCTTTGTCCTGCCTCCTCCCAGAGGCTGTATTTCAAAGATTTGTCTCTAAAATTTATTTTCAGATTGTGAAGACTAACAAGCACAAAGGCTGACATAGTGAAATAAGAACACTGAAAAACTAGGATGCTCTAGGTAAGCAATCTCTCCTACACTTTTTGTTTCCTTTAATCTAAATAAATAAAATAATGTGTATGGGGAGAAACTGCACAACTTAAATCATAAAAGCAAACAAAAAATATATCATTAGCTGTCCTATTTACCTGGTTCTTTCTGGTCTTCAGCTTCCACAGATGAAGGTTTTTCTGGTTCCATTATTTTATTGGATGGAGGTTCAGTGCTTTGGTCAGGTTCTATCACTGCTCCTCTCCAGCTGCAAACACAAGGGACTGTAATTAAGACATAATTTTTTTGTTCACAGAAAATCATTCAAATGAATGAGACTTATCTCTGCATTTCTTTGGTCACACAATGCTTTGATAAAACAGAGGTTATATTTTGTATCAAGGATCAAAATAACTATGTTGCCCACTAGGTAAGTTTTCTTTTCAAAGAAATTTTCTTTGCAGAGAGATTTTAATCAAAATTTGATTAAGAAACACGTGTTACAAGCTCTTGGAATTTCATTAAATATCTTGGCAATGGAATTTAATAAAAACCTTCTTCAAATAAACACCTGAAAATGCTGTATTACAAGCAATTTGTTATCTACCAGTTCTGAAATGATCACAGTAGCTACTAATGCTAAATAGTACCACATAAATAATGATCATCAAAACTTATGATTAAGCAGAAAGGATGATAAGCTCAAAGGACTAACTTTGCTATCAAGGGATCACAAGCCTTCTCTGCCACCACAGTTTCATAAATCAGTTTTTACAGGTTTTTAAGAAGAGTCTTCTGAAGGAGAAGTCTTTCAGAATGGACTTCAAGTCAAGCCAAGTTCATACCAAGATCAAACAATCTCAACCATACCATTTAATATATAGGTATCTTGCCTTTGAGCCCATTATATGCTTCTTAACAGAACCAGGCTTACAGGACCTTTAAAGCCTACATTGTTTACAGTCAGCACATCTTCTGACTTAAATACATGCCACACTTCACTTCTTACTTTCATTCTTTAAATTTGCAACTAGTCTTCACTATGTTTTCATTGCTCTTGTAAGTTCTCTTGTTACCACTTGTTTCACTGTGAGTTACAGCACAAGCAAAAGAATGAAACACTTTCAGACAATACTGACAGCCAAAATGCTGAGCCAGACACAGTTCTGATGCTGTGATCAGATGACCTGAGCCAGTGCTAAAGAGAACATAAAGACATAAAACCCCCAAGCCTTGTTTTCCAAGTCTGAAGAACCTCTGCTGAACTTTTAGTAATCTTTTCTATATCCATGTTACTTTCCTTCACTTATTCCCAAATCAAAACACCTCCATAACCACAGAAGCACAGACGACCTATTAAAGATACTACTAAATCTGTACATGGGATGAGATATCTTGTAAGAAAGAAGGAAGCACATGGTGTTACACACACACACAACTACACGTACACCCACTGGTTCTGCCTGGTCGGCCTGGGCCCACTGTGTTTAGTGGCACCGACCCACAAGCAGCACTGACAGTGCTATCACTGTCCAAACCTGCCCTAGGGCAAAAACACTTGTAGCAGCACTATTATATTGATACTGTTACATTAACATTGCTTACAACAAACAGCAGAAACCTCTGGACACAGAGAATCCTTCCTAACATTGAGAGTGCCTTAGAAATACAGCCAGCCTCCAAGGGCTTCAGACTCTCTGCAGCTGTGTGATGCAAACAGCAAAATGAGAGAAACTGCACGTTCATCAAAATTAAATCTATCAGCCTAGTAATAGCAGCAGCTATCAGGCCAGACCTGAGAGCAAACCCATGCAAAGAAAGAACATAACCTCAGACACATACAACAAAAAGCCCTTAAAATTTTCACTCCAACACTCAAAGGATCTTGGCGGGGGCAAGGGGGAAGCACTGCACCTTGCCTGAAATGTTTCTACCTGATAATGGATTTCTCTGTTTTCTCTACTTTATCCACGTCGACCAACTCTTCTACAGCCCTCATGGTATCATGTCGGGTTTTCAGCCTCGTGGCTCTCTGTGGTGCCTTGATCTGAAGATTGGAAGGACCACGACGAGCATGAGGCAGTTTTGGTGGCTTCTGAGAATATAAAGAAAAAAAAAAGTGCCTGGTAAGTTGCAGAGATGGTAAAATTTCAAACCATAAGTCAGCATCATTCCAGTATTAAACATAAATTCAGATCAAATCTTATTTTGTTTGTTTTGCAGCAAGTGAATTCTGACCTGAATGGAAGGTATGCTACACACCCTGTGGTTTTGTTGGCTTTAGACTTTTGGTAAAATCATTGAGTTCTTAAGTTTACACTGATAAATTACTTCTAAACTACATCTACTGCTAGCAGGTATTCGTTTAACACAAGGCAGTGACAAAGGATTGTAAAAATATTTGATTTTACTAAGCACAGTAAATTTACAAGAATTAGCAAGAAGAATGCTTCTTAAAAAAATGCTTCTTGCTTCTTAAAAAAAAGTTTCCACAATGCCAGTGTAAATACCAAGAATTACTATACAATAATACGTGTACATTTTTGCATGATGAAGGAAAGATTTCATACAAAATGTTGTATTCATTAACTGAAAACCCCTGAATTCATGAGATAAATCCATGACAAACAACACAGTAACCAGTATTCCTTTGTCCCACTAATTTACACAGTTGGTTAGCATTCCTTTCCCACTGCATTCCCCACAAACTGTAACCCTTGAAAACCTCTATCATCTGCCCTTTCTGATGCTATTTCTCAAGCTCCCAGATAAACCACGACTCCAGGCTCCTCACAAGAGTGGAGACTGGTGCACACAGCACGAGTGAAGCCTCAAGGAAGAGGTCACTGTGGCCTAAAGTCCTGGTACTCCTGGGCAGAGCAGTGAGTAAAAAACAGCATACAGAACATGCAAGTAAAAAAGATAAAGCCAAGAAATACTACACCAAAACTCTTCCTGAGAGGACAACATTCCACCGAAAGCACTTTTTTTGCAAGTTCTAACTCCTTCCTCCACAACAATTGTTGGAACCAAGCACTATTTACCTTCACAAACTTTTTGTGGCATTAGAAAACTAATTTCTTCTCACATTACCTGCAGTGAAAGCTCAGGGTAGTCTCCATGGTTGGCATCTGCTTTCTGGGGTGCTGGTAGAACAGCTGGATTTGCCAGCTTTAATCTAGGAATTGCTTGTTCTGTTCTCTGATCATCCAACGATTTGCTTGTTATACCTAGACACACGAAATTACTCAGCACAAGGAATCAATACTTAAGGTTGCAGTTAGAAATTTGTAACAGTTTGCTGTATTCAAGTAGCAGATGCACCTCCAAAAACTGTTTGGATTCACAAAACATTGATAAACACACATTAATTGTTAGATACAAAGCGTCTTTTGGTATTAATGCTCTTCCTAATATAAAAGGAGGCTGCTAAAAGGCACACGGGGATTTTTGAAATTGATAGCATTTCAGTTTTTCAATACAATTAATAAGATAATATCAGAGGTGAACGTGCATTAGTAATACACAAATGCTTGGAATTTCTAAACTGACAGGCAGTCAAAACCAAGAGAGGATTACCTTATTCTAGTGGTTAGGTTTGAGCTACCCATAGCTACATACGAACATAATCAAAAACCACACTCAAAACCTTCAAATCTTAATCAACTGTCATAGTTTAGGAACAGAACTCCCCAATTTAGTGCTCCCTGAAACCACAAAAACCACACTGCCACTCTCTTTGCCTTGACTGTTTTCCCCTCCCCCTTCCATCTAGAGTGGAGGAGTTGAAAATTGGAGGCACAGAAGGCAAAGATCACAGGCTGAGATAAGAACAATTTACTGGAAACAGCAAAGAAATAAGAAAACAAACAGTAAGGCCAACGGTATTAATAACAAAAGGTATAGGAAAAAGAAACTATTTACAAGAAGGCATGAATACAGATGGCTGCCCCTGCCATATTTTCTCTACCAGAAGGAACCCCTTTTCCCCCAGCACAGCCCCTTTCTCCCCTCTCCCATGCCCAGCAATGACTGAGGTGGCACAGAACAACATCCAGGCCTTGGCCACAGCACCCTCCCCACACCTATTTCAACAAATTAACAATCCTGGCAGAAAACAGGACATCAACCAGAAACATTGCTCTAGTCAAGATAAAGAAAGAAAACACATACAAAAAAATACTTTTGATTAAGCATTACATCATTTGAATATCACATAAAATCATCTCAGAAATGCACTTTAATGAATACATCCAGTCATTACCAATGGAAATTAAAACTGGTCGTAAGACCAGTTACACAATCTCCTAACTCTAACACCTCGTTCTGGCAATTGTGAGCTGTACAGAACACTTACTTTTCCATGCTTCCCCCATGCTTGTGTAGGAAATTACTCCACACACTGCCAAGAACGCAAACAGGAAGAGAATGACACTCCGCTGGAGTCGGGACAGCTGCTTCCATTTCTTTAGAAGAGAAAAGAAGTGAAAGAAAGAATATTTAGCATGACATTAAGAACCTATGTGGTTAAAAATAAACTCTTATTGGTTCATTCAGATTAAAACCCACGAAATTGAGTAGGTTTAATCCTACCCTGTTTCCAACTGCATATATTCATTATTTTTTTTTTGATGACAGAGAAAACAGAAATCCAACCAGCTAGCACAAGGCACAAGAAGTTCACAAAAACATAAGAGCCACTGGCTGCAAGAACCTCAGAACCCACCAAATGCCAAGACTCCCAAAAAGCTTCAACTACAGCTGACTTTGATCACAATCTCCACTGGATGACCTGAGGACCTGCCCAGCTATGAACTGGGAAGTCAGCCAAAAGCCTCCTTCCTCCTGGCTAGGGAGAGACTGCAGAGTGCACATGCAAAACTAGAAACAGAAGAAAATGGTAGGAAAACTAAAAATGTTACTGCAACAAAGAAGAAAGGCTCAAAACAAGCTGAGCACCAATCACTGGACAAGTTGTTGGCTTAATCCTCATATGGGCGATTTGCTTAAATAGTGGGTCCCGTCCAACTCAGAATATTCTGTCAATCTGTGAAAGAGAAGTCAGGTATCCTGGCTCTGACAACCATGGGAACTGTCACACACAGAAACAGAACAAGTTCTGCACCACANAAAAAAAAAAGAAAAGAAAAAAAAGAAAAAAGAAAAAGAAAAAACCACCAACCTGCAGCAATGTGAAAATGAAGTGAAACACCACAACAACTAACAAGACAAATCCACAATCTTTTCAAGTTTAGTCCTGGGCAAAAATGTATTGTTAGCACTAAATTATATGCAACAACCACTGAAAAATTGACAGCAAATTACATTAACCTGAAAAAGGCCAATGTACATTAGCCTCCATTTACAGAGAGAAGCTGCAGTTAAACATTAAGGGCTAAATTGACACTGTTAATTTTCCAACAGTCCTCCTGAAATTCACTAATTCTGGCTTGGGTATACAAAGAGGGAACTTCATTGCCAATGCTACACTTGAGAACGACCTTTCCCACAAACCACACAGTACTTCCCACAGTCCTCATCCTCTCAGCAACAGCCAGAGGCCGGGAATGTCTCAGTGCAAAACTGTCAAGGTGCTCACATTGTGAGTCCCACAGTGCAATTTCCTGCCTTCCACCTGCACTGCTGACTGTACAGGAATGCTGTACACCCTTTTCTGTGGACACTGCAAGATGCTGGTCCCACTGTGTGATCTTCAGTTCTGCCTGCACGGCAAACTGTATGACCCTCTCCCCACTGCAGAAAGACACTTGAATCCAGCAGCCTTGTGGTTCATCAGGGTAGCACAGGAAAAGAAGCTTTAATTGTGGTGTCTTGCAAGAGGCAGGAGTAAGGAACAAGAACACACGAGGGCAATCACCACCATCTTACTGGTTTTTTGCTCACAAAGCATAACAATAAAGTGAAGGGTGATGACTTGGGCCCATATCTCTCTAGCTGGTAATTAAAAGAGAACTGTGTGTGCCTAAAAAGCTCTTCATACACTTCATCTGATGACCTGCAAAGCCTCTACAGGTGACTATACATCATCTCCTACCTGTATCAAGGGTTATCTTGTCCCTCTGACTCACTCTTTCCCACACAAGACTCTCCACCCCAAGACTGCCATCCCACATGAAGATGGCCTGCCCATTCTACCCACAAGCAAATGAGGTCACTTCCCAGAGCTCTGCCACAGGACCCCTCACCTCACAGTCAGCTTTCACACTGAAAGCAGAACTGCTCCCTTTACTCTCCTAGGGCAGAAGACAGGACCCTCCCCTTAAGCCTTAAGACAGGGAACAAAGCCACAGAGACCAAATCTCACTCCCCTTATTCTTGTCCAGAGAGCGCAGCGTTGCCTCTAAAATGTCCACTAGCAGAGGGCAGGATTTTACCGTATGCCCCCATTCCAGCTTTGTTCGTGAAAATTAAGACACAACGTGGAGACACCTCAGCCAGCCGGCGCCACACCCCGCGGAGAGCAGTCCTGTGAGCACCCCGAGAGCAGAGCCCAGCACGGGGCCGCCCCAGGCCCAATGGCCGTGGCCTCTGCCCGACTCGGAACTAGGGGACCACGCCAGGTCCCGCATGACACTCCTGTTGCACCTAAACCCAGGAACACTCCTGACCGCCCAACAGCCCTCTCCCCTCGCCAGGTACCCTCCACATCCAGCCCGGGGATATCCCCGGTACCGCACAGCTCCCCGCGTAGCCCTCACCCGCCAGCAGGAGCGCCGCCGCCAGGCCTTGCTGTTGTTGTAGCCACCGACCCCGACCGCCTCCTCCGGGCCGAGAGTGACAGAGACGAAGTCCCGGCGCGGCGGTCCCGCAGCAGCACCAGAGTACATGGCGGCGCCTCAGGGGCCGCCGGCCGCCATCGCCCCGCGGGACGGAACGGCCGCTTCCGGCAACCGCTTCCGGTGCCGCTCTGGCGCCGGCGCATCCACGCTCGGTGGCACCGGGGCGAGGCGGGATGTGAAGTGCCCGGCGGCGCGGCGGAGGCACCGGCCCTGAGGAAGCCCCGTGGGGACGGGTCCTCTCCGCGGGCAGGCAGGCGGAGGTCTCAGCCCGCGCTGCCCGCTCGTGGAGGTGCCCCGAGGCCGCAGCCCTCGGCGTGGGCCCGGCCGGAGCGTCGCACCTACTTAACGGGTTCCGGCTTCAGGCCGGGGCGGGGGTGTTCGGGGCTGCGTTGATTTTGCCCGTGCTTCTCGCTGTCCTGGCGTACCGCATCGAACCGCGTCCCCGCGTCCTGCCCAGCGAGGACAGCAGCTGCCAGGGTGGGCAGTGAGGCAAAGGAGAGGCTGGGAATCCTCGCTGTTCTTCGGCGTCGTGAGAGTACATCATAGAGACCAGTCACAGAGTCATTGGCATGGAAGAACTAGAAATGAAGACGAGCATGTGGGAGGTCGTAAGGGAAATCAACTCAGTAAACGGCCTGCAAGTCCTCATGGAGCTGGGAGTAGTGAATTATTAAAAAAATATGGATATTGATCTAATACCGATATGCAACTATGACAGACAAAGACTCTAACAGTTTAAAGTCGGAAAGTGTATGTTTATTACAACACCGAGCAGCGTGCGGGACAGCTCCCAAATACACACGCACCCTTCCCAGATGATCACAGGGTCTTTTTATGTACAGGAGTATTGAATACCCAAAACATAAATGCATATTTATAACTCTGGTACATCCCATTCTCCGCTTTGTATAGAAATTAGCCAAAAAAGCTATTAAGCATGTGTAGTTTGTTCTTTGAAATGGGTCGGTGGTCCTTTTTATGGGGCGGGGTCTCAAAATGATGAAGTAAGATAGGTCTTCTTTGCTTTGACTTTTTAACCTTTTAGTGTTGCATGACAACTGAATCCTGTTTTTCCAGGACTGTTTGATTTATGATTGTATTGTATTCTTGGAGTTTATTGATCAGTCAGAATATACAAACATAAGTTGACAGGCCTCATGATTTATCAGTTCCTTAAATCCGGCTTCTGTTCACAAAGGGAAGTTTATCTATCTTACCTCAGCAATATCTAGTTTAACTGAAGTCCTTAATTCTTCAAAATTAATGTCTCAGTAGGCTGCTGTGGTGAGGCACAGCCCCAGCACAGAGTACTGTTCCCTGACCCGTGGAGGGAGCACAGACACTGGCGGCTCCTCCCGCCCACCTGGAACGGCCGGGAAAACCCCGAAGTGCTGCTGCCTCCATGAGCACAGGGAAGTGCTGTCAAGATGGTATTACCACCTGCCACCGAAAGACCAAGAGACAGTTTTCCAGCAGGCAATGCCGGAACAGTTGCTGAGAGCAGACAACTGGAATCTATGAGAGGATGTATGTGAGTGGGTGAAAAGCAACCAGTTGTGTAAATAAACCCTTCCATAAGACCTGTCAGTGAATTTTGGTATGCAGCAGGAAGCACTCATCCCACACAACTCCTTCCATCAGCTGCTCCTTCACAACCCTCCAGCCCTGTGTCACTCCCTCTGCAATAAAAGAGTTCCCTGCATCTTCCCTGGGAGAAGGAGGGCGATACTCAGTTGGAGTAGGGAAGAGCATTGTTTAGTGATGTACACTTTCAGAGCCATAGAAGGACTGGGTTTGTAATAACTTTTAGCTCAGGTTCATAGTCCAATAGGAAGAAGTCAGCATTGAAGCAGCTGCTTTAAGACTGCTGCTCTAAGTGCAGACACTGAATTCACCTCCAGCTGTGCCTAAGTGGCAGGTTAGCATGCATCATGTGAGGCTTTACATTTGGAATCCTCCTCACAGTAGATTTCAAGGTAAAACTGAAAATTTGGTGTTTTCTGAGCATTTCATTATTAAGAAAGCTAATCAAAAATCCTGGTAGATATGAACAGCACACAAACAAGCAGAACAATAATTTAAGATGCCTAAAGCATGCGTTCATTTTTAGTATTAATTTTCCTATCACAGGAAACTACTGATTCATGTAACTTCAAAACATATTTAAATCCCCAGCAGCCTTCACATGGGTGTCAAGAGAGAAACAGGGGGAAAGACGTATGAAAGGAAGATATGCTTCTGACATTTGCTGGGTTCAGCCCTAAACCCCCAAATGAGAGCAATCTGCCATTTGTGAGGTATTACTGTCCTTCCCTACTGATTGTGCTATAAAGAGAGCGCTGTTTAAGAAGTGCCTCTCATTGGAAAGCAAAGTAAAAGTTGCATTGCAGCAAGTGCTCATTACCTACACACCAGCTGCGAGACAGACTCAGAACCACACTACTCAAATCGACTTGAAATAAGACAACCACCACCTGCAATTAAACTCCCTGCCCTTAACAGAATAAGCTGAAAAGCTTGGGAAAAGTATACAGCATTGCAGACAAGAACACAGTATTCTGTTTTCTGATGAAATAAGAGATCCCACAATGTCAACCACCTTCAGGAATCACCCTCTGTCTAGTTCTATATGCCCCGATAATCGGAAGCGTGGACACTGCAGCCTCCAGATCCACCACCAGTGACACCATCCTGCAGCGATGGTGACAACATTCATAGGGACAGAGAAAACAAGTGTTTTTCTCACATACAAGAAACACAGACAAACACATAGGAATCACAGTAACATCTTTATTATTTAAAATGTTTAGATGTCCATTAGTTTCTGGAGTGCTACAGGCCTTCCCCTTGTTTCAGATACTTTTTTTCATTTTATAATGCATACAGCGACTTTATTACATACAAGACAGATTTTTTTTTGTAAAGTTCTCTCAAAATTGTTTCTATGTTCCAGTTTAAAATGTGAAGAGTCATAGAAAAATAAAAAACCCAAGAGACAAGGAATTCAGCATTCTAATTTAGCTTCTTGAAAACAACCTTGAAAACCATGTCAGCAGCTCTGTTCTGTGTGCATGGAGACTGAAGCTCCAAAAAAGAAAACTTTAGAAAAAGCAAAAGAAATCTTTAGAGCACAGCACAGTGTAAAAGAAGTGTGTGCTTGAATTGCTGAGCAATACTCACAAATATACAACACAATTTGTTCTCAGATATAAAACTTGACTGACAGGAATGGAATGTGTCATAGAAACATTACAAAAAGACTACAGAATTGGGTGACAAGGACAAATGCTTCATTTATACTAAAAATGTGAATTACTGGCTGCACATGCCAACTGAGGTAATCAGAACTGTCATTAGCTGGTCTGCGTGCATGAAAGGATCTTTACTCAAGTTCATGCAGAAACATTTTACAACCAAAAACCCTGATACTGACATTTAGATGCTTTCTTTGGAAAACTTGAGCATACTTACAAACTCTATTTACTCTCAAAAAAATTTTATACCTCCCCACTCCCCATTCTATTATTTTGAATAGAGCTTCACATCAGAAATTGCAGAAAGCCATGGATCTTAATTATGCTTAATGAAATAGCATAAACAATTCCTCAGTAGAAGCTGATGCATGAAATAACATTTCAGATGAAACATCTTTCTCGCTACCTTCCCTAACATCATGTTTAGGGGAAGAGTATGGAATATTTCTAATGCAAAGGCCAGCTACCAGAGAGTGCAGCTGACAGGTCCTCATCAAGGCTGAAATGACTCGGGTATGCTCAGTGCAGGTTCTGCATCAGATGGGCATAAGCTTTCCAGGGCAGCGTCCAAAAACTGGACAGGAAGAATCACTGAGGGGTCAAGGGTCAGGGCTACCCTTGGACAGGCCTGAGTTCAAATGCTACATATGTTCTGACAATTAGTGTCCTTCATTAGCAGACATTTATCTTTACATTATGGTTAGTAACATATCTAAAAGAAAGAATTATTTCCTAAATGAAAGAGTGCTGGAAAATCACCTGGGCAAAAACTGTAGAAGCAGAGGCTGGTGTTTTACTGAGTGCCCTGTTGATGCTGAGAGTAAGTATTTTTTTTTCATTTTGGTTAGGCATTGAATTCTACCACTGGGATCTGTTTCTCTTACTATTTTCAGGTACCTCAAGAGAGCCTTGTCTGAGGGATATGGTATATATTGAACAGGAAATGGAAAGGAAAAGTTTTAAAGTCAGGAAGGGCAAAGGATTGTGAAAATATTCTTTTTTTTAATTAAAAAACCCCAAGTCATTACAACTGTAAGGAGCAATCTGTCTAGGCATGGCACCAGCAAGCCCAGATACAAAACTAGTCTGTACTACTTTGGACTCTAAGCCTCAAGCAATGCTTAGGCACAGGAACAAAAAAAAAATGGATATCCCGTTCTGGACAATCTTTTGAAGAAATGCACTGTTTTTTAATCATGGCAGGAAGATAATCCTATGTTCTCTTCTAGGGAAAAACTGACCACTGGAGAGTAAACCTCAGTATCCAAAGTCCTTCCATACTTTTCAGGATGAGACCTCAAACTGACTGCAGCTGTGCACATGATTTAGAAACAAAACCAAACCAAAAACCAACTACACCAACACAAACAAGATACCTAAAAAGGCACTGAAGAAATTCAATCTTTTGAAGGCAAAGTTGATTTATCAGGCCATGACTGGCTCTTTTCCATATTCATATGCAACAGTAAATAAGAAATGTAGAATTTGTTTAGCACCCAGAAAGTGTTCATCCACACTCACATCCAAGCATACAACAGACTGAGGTAAAAGGCAACGCCTTCCAAGTTACCAAACAGAACTGGGGAGCTCGCACACGCATGGAATTGCAACTGCTGCGAGGATTTGACATCAATCAGACACTGCAATTTTTTTTATAATGCACTTCATAGCTGACATTTTAGTACTGTCAGTTCTTATAATGGATCAGACGAACATGGATCTGATTTGAGAGGGAAAGGCTTCCCACTTCAAGAATTTTCCAGCATTTCCACTTTGTTTTCGTCGAGTACAAAGGGAGAAGGGAACTCTTTGTTCTTCATGTACACCTCCAGACCCTGAGAAGGTGTGAGAACAGTATTGTTAGGCTGTAAATACACTATTTTATGTCCTTAAGGAATGACTGACAAAGGTCAGGGACACACAACAGTAACAATGACAGAAAGTGTTCCTGGGGTTCAAGAGGCAGAGGTGCTAAGGAACTCTAAAACTTGATGTCAGAAACAAGCTTCTTGGGGAGACAGCATGGGAAGATGTGTCCTCAACTGACATTAGAATAATCGTGGCAAAGGAAAGTCAAATTGCCTTGTTTTCCTTTTGTTCTGACAACCTATTGATTGCAATGAGTTCACTACCTGCACGTGTTGAGGAATACACCTAGTGCAGGTAGCTGGTTTGCAAGTTAACAGATGTGGAAACCTAGCAAAGAGTGCCCACACATTCTCCTGCAATCTACTATTTCTCACTCTGTCCAGGCAACACACAGGAGTTCCTATTCTTATTACTAAATGGAAGCAGGTTTCTCAGGATCAATTATTTTCAGAGGGACAAACTTGAGAAATGGCTTCCCTAAAGCCAACACACATATCACATTTCTCAGTCAGGATTCACTTACTGTGGAAGACGGGCACGAATGAGCACAGAACCCATGGATTTTCTAATTTGAATATTCTGCACTTCTCATTAAAATCTCAAAGTGTTCATGAGTCTTAATGAAACTGCAGCCTTGTTGCAAATCTCATTTTACAGATGGCTAAAACTGAGAGTGAACAAACTGCTGAAGAGTAAATCATAATGGAACCACGTTATGGTAACAGAGAGCCCAAGTCCCTGTTTCCTTGACCTTACCACTCCTCAGCAAACCCAGGCTAAAGAAAAAAACCTGTGTTTGGAAGGAAATTGGATGCATACCTGTACACTCTTAAAAATACCTCCATAGATGGTTATTCTCACCTCTCCAAAGTATGACACTAACGGAGAAATCTCACACACAGCCGGAGGATCTTCAGTTCCTGAGAAACTAAAGAAGAGAACACAGGATTAACTTCCTGCCATGGTTAAAAAACAGTGTACTTCTTCAAAAGATTGTCCAGAAGAGGATATCCAGAAGGATAAGACATTTGTTATAGTCACATGCACCAGACATTATGTGAAAACAAAGTGTGAAAATAAAAAGAAATTATCAGGTCCCAAATATTACTCAGCAAAACCACAACACCCCTTTTATAGAGATTCTTTTCAAGTAAAATGAACTTGTGGGTTTATTGAACTATGAGTTGATGAAATAATGGCCCCATGGAGTAAAAGCATCTTTTCATTATACATGATGCAGGAAGGTATCCAAACTGGTAATCACTCTAACAACCAATCCTTAAGACCACCTGAGAATCCTGTTGGGGCCACAGTCAGAAAAGCTGTCAGGGCCTACAAATTAAAATTCCTTGCATTGCTAAATCCAGAATGAGAGAAAAGGCTGCCCCTGTCTAACAAGGCGCTATAAGAAAGGCCAACTCATTACTCCAAAGCAGGGATCTGCCAGAGAGAATGCCCAGAGCCCCTTTGCTAACTACGTGGGGCACCAACAGTCAAAGGAGGAGCAGGAACTGTAATAGACATCAACCTGCATTATCCAGAGAGGACCAGCTGAACAAAAATGACGCTGAGCCACCCGGTGACTACACTAAAGCCCAGTTTTGGAGAGCCTAGCGTGTGCCACTGGCCAGCTGGCACCGCTGAGCACTTCCAGCAAAGAAGCTGCAGAGAAGGTCACAGATTTATACCTGAGTTTTTCTGGTATCCTCAAACCATTTTCATCCACAAATCTGGCCCCAGCCTTGAGAGCCCAGCGGTAATGCTGGGCCAGGAGGGCCTGCCGAGCAGTGGTAGGAGTATCTTTGTCAGCTGTGTCTGCATTTTTTAGTGGTGAGAACTCCTCTTCTCTCAGAACTTCAAACGCCACAAAATTCCTACCCAGCAAAGGGAAGAAAACAATGATCATGAAAATCAGAACTAGTGATCAGCCCCACTAATGCAACAACATTCATGGGGAAAGGCTCATATATATTTCTGGGAGGAGCACCGTATGCAGTCTGACACATTCAAGCCAAGGGAAGCCCACCGCTCATCTGAAGAGTCAAGGAGTACCAGGGCTGTAGAATGGAAAAACATATGAAGCCCTGTCTCTTTGGGAACATAACAGCAGCCTCCCAACCTACCAGAGCTATGCTCAGAGGAGAGAAAAAGCAACAGCTCTGCAGAGATGCCATAGAAACATCTTTAGGCAGTGGGAGGTTCTTGGACAAGACAGCTCAGAGCACAGCAGGACAGAGAGCACAGCACTGTCCAGAGCTTAGGCACAGCACGAGCAGTGCACTCACTGCACAGCACCCCACCATGCCCCAAAAATGTCCCCTGCTTGGGAGTCTGTAGTAAGGACCAGCTAAGGATACTTAGTTCCCAAGGACAAACAAACAACAAGGGACGCCTAACAGGTGAATGTGAAGTACAGCTGTTTACCAGAAATGGGAATGCAAATTACAAAGCCCCACAGCAACATCTGTGCATTTCTGCACTTCGTGTGTGAAGCACAGATGCCAAGGTGGTTTTGAGCTGTTAAAAAAGTTCAAGGAACCACTGCTTGCAAATGAGTCCTGTCATGGCTTAGAAGTCAGCAGTGTTCCCATCACCCTGGTTTTGTCTTTAGTTTGATACGACTTTATTTAACACATCAGGAAACGGAGACTAGTTCAAACCTTGAGCTCTCTCCTCTAAAGGAAATAATATAAAAAGATAAATACTATCCCCAAACAAAGATAATTCAGTCTGCCTGAGGGCTCTCTTTGGCATTTATTTAAGCCTAAAACAGAATCTTCACTGCTGAATTTGAGACCGTGGAAAAATTGATTTTATAACAACACTTATGCTTAATTGCCAAAATCCTATATTCCCTAGACACAAGTACCCCTGACTACGTATGTCACAGCAGCACTCCCAGCTATGTTGCAGAACTTGGAAAGTGAACACTGACAGTTCCCATAGCATCCATAACTTGGCCCCACAGTGCTTAAGTAAACAGTTTTCTGAGCACAAAGGGCGTGAGCTGAGTCCTGGCATAACACCACCCGAAAATGTAACCAGAGCTGCAATTACCATGGAAGCCACAATGTTGAAAGACCCGATTTTTGCAAGTCTGAATACTCCAACATAGGCTTCATTGGCTTTGCATTCAATTTCCTTTTATTTTTCCCAGGCTGGCACAGGCCAGGCCAGCCAACACATCCTCAGGAGGATGACCAGTCTGGGAGCAGGGTTGGCACAAGCACTGAGTGCCTTGTGAGGTCCCCTTAGAACCTGTGGCATTACTGTTAGATTGTAGCTGGGTGTAGATCCAGCAGCCTTCCTAACAAGCCACCCACAAACCATGTGCTCCCTGGGATGGCTTGTTTCAACCTACAGTCATTCAAACAAACACTGAGAAGGGGAGGAGAAAAGTAAAATGATATCTGTCACTAACTTAGAGAACTGGAACACATCAAACACAAACTTCTCCAGCTTTATCCCGTTCGGTTTTAGTGGTTTTACCAGATTTCCCTCCTTGTCAATGTAGGGCACCTTCTTTATGGCTACATGATGCTTCAGCTGTGACTCCCATTTCCTGCAGAAGGAGAAGAAACCATTTTATTTAGTTCAAGCCCACTTAGAAAAAAATCAATACACTTGAGGAAAGCAGATGGCTCATTACTGCTCTGGGTTAACTCTCAACTGTGTCGCCCTAAGTTTTCTTGCCTTGTGAGTGTTTGCAATTTTGTAGTGGAGATTCTCACGCAGTTTCTGTAAACTATGTATATATTTAGAATTATCTATTTTGTTTACATATTTCTCCTCAGGGAGGGAGGAGAAATATGATTGATGGTGATGTTCACCAATGAGGTCAGAGAGGCGGCATCCTGTGTAGCCAATCTTTTGCCTTCTGTAAAAAGTGTATGTAAAGTGGAGTCAGAAAAATTAAAATAGGACTTTCCTGCCTGACCTTCTGCTGTCTGCCTCGTCCTCTGTGTGTCCGATACAGCAACACAACTGTTTGTGGGTGTTGCTCCCTCCCAAGTGATCCAAGTCACATCCAAGAAACACTTCCCTGAGCAGAGCAGCCTGGCCATGGGCTCTCTCTGTACTACTGGGACATGACAGTCAGAGGAGAGGGAGAACTTTGCATCAAGCTGAAATTGCAGGCACAGGTTACAAAAAAAAAGAGGCAACCCAAATTGTTACCTCATTGGGGTGAAAATGGAGCAGAGCACATCCCTCACCCAAGGATGGTTCTTCAGGAAGATTGCACAGCTGCTCACTGAATGCCCAGCATCACATCCTCATTCCTCAACACCAAGGTGCAGAGTCCACCCCTAACTTCACCCTCTCCTGCAAACACTGTTGTCCCAAGCATTGGCATGGGTGACATTCCCACTGGAAATCCATGATGTGAGGCTGCATCACTGACGACACTGCAGCCTGCACAGCTGCCCACCCTTGAAGGTCCAGGAAGATTGTGCAATGGTATACCTCAATTTACTTACAGTTAACCTGGGAACCTCTGTCTTGGGTAGGGCCTGGAGAGTAGGCTGGGGCTGTCAGAAAGGGGACTCAGGTGTTTGGAAGAGAGTGAAGGTGAAAGGCAACACAGGGGATAACCATAACTGAAATAACAGAATGGGAAACAGGAACACCCAGTCTTGGAGGCATTTCTGGGCTGCACAGCTACCTAGAAGGTCTGCTGGGACTTACTGGGCCACTACTTCCAGGAACTCAACAGTGAAGAAGTGGTTACAGATGTTGCCAGCACTGAACATCAGTCCCCCCTCAGGTCGCTGCTGCTGTGCAGTCTCCAGGCTGATCTCGCTGTACTCCACCACCTGGTACACCCCATCCACACAGCACACCACCCCAACAGGCTCCGTGGGGTAGGCCTTCTCCACTACCTGCAGCCACAGGACACAGGTTTATGACAAAGAGGAAGAAAATCCCAGGACTATTCCAGCTCCCAAGTACAAACGATCCCATGGGACTGCTGCCTGCTGATCTTCCAAGAACAGGGACTATAGCTGCACAGGAAACGACACGCTGGAATTGCTTCGCCTCTACGGCCAGCTCTTTCTACCTGGGCTGTCTAGAAGCCATATTGGTCAGGGCTTACTGTGTAAGGAGCACAGAGCAATCTGGAGGCACATTTTGCCCAACAATTCAACATAAACCCCAGTACTCAACCACTTAATTTGACAGTTTCTCAGAAGACAAACCAGTTAAAAGCAATCAGTATACTGGGGGGCACTTTTCTCGTAAAGGACTAGGATCTGGCATTAAAAGAAAGCTGTTTGCAGCTATTAGCCTTCAACTCCCCATTTGCCTGAACAGTACTAATGACTTAAGTAACATAAATTTCTCTTCAGGCACCTGCTGCTTTAGGTTAACAAAATCCAGGCTGTTAAGGCTTTCCCCATCTTCCACAGCAGAGCGTAAAAATTGCCTCCATTAGACTCAAAGGTGCATTTATAAAACACAGGCAGTCCAATATGGCTTCTAGACAGCTCAAGTGCCTTTGAGAAAGAGCTGGGCATAGAGGCGAAGCGATTCCAGCGTGTGGTTTCCTGTGCAGCTATAGCCCCTGCTCTTATTGAAGTTTATTTTCCACAGTACTCTGGGAAGAACAGACGACACCCACAGGCAGGGATTTGAAATGCAGTGCAGGCAGCAAGCAACTCTAAATCTGCTCAGAGTGAGCTGCTGATGGGGAAAGGGTTGAACACTGCAGGTCATGCAAGCTCCCTGCAACCAGCAGCTTCCAAGCGTCATCAGACCCAAACTCCCTGTGGGAAACCAGCCCAGTGCTAGCACTGCTTCACCTTTGCACCGCAGTCTGCCCCTTTGGAAACACAGAAACCTATGAAGACTGGATCTGCCATTTTCACGAGGATATTGTCCACACAATAGACATGGACATACTGGATTCCACGCTGCTTCATATCATCCAAGATCTTACTATCCATCAAAGCACGGTATAAGCCACCATTGCCATCTATAATGCAAGAGAAAAGAGAAAGTCTTGGCTCATTAATGACTTTGAGTTTTTTTGTAGCTGAGCAAAAGCAGAAAGTACTGAACAAATTTTCTTGAACAGAAGAGTAGGGAATGCTTTCTAGCCAAGAGCCAGTGGTACCAGGTTTTATTTCCAGTTCTGCCACACAGTTCAGGGGAGCATGTTCCTTATTTTCACCCCAGTTCTCTCATTTGAAGAGTGGGACCATGGGGACCAGCCTCACTGAGCAAAATTATGAGACTTTATGAAGGCTAGTAGGATTCTCAGAGGGAGAATACTAAAGGGCAAATCTATGCAAAGGGTGGGAAAAGTATTTTACACTTCTCCTCCAGTACAGGGCAAAAGCATATTTATTGTCTTTCTTCAAAAAAGACTAAAATAAATCTTATTCTCTGTTTATCTTCCCCCCACAAGTTCTCAATGCCTTTTTAAAGGCTTGAACTGCGGCTTGAACTGTACAAAAGACACATCACAGATCACCCATTTGCAGTTCCTCCTGGGATGCCCCTGTCAGCTTGGGAGAACCACTCTGCAGCTGCAACATGGTCCCAACTGGGCTGCCGTCACCAAGTCTCTTACTATGTCTAGAGGAGACACTGCTGTAGTTTTGAAAAGAGTTCATCTTCTTGCTGCTTTTTAACCTATTTCTAGCTATCAGCCTTAAGCTCCTGACCTTCACCACAGGAGGCAGCACCCCAGAGACCTCTTAGAAAGCTCTGCTAATGCACCTTTCTCCTACCCTGCAGCCACAGCACTCCTAATCCTGCCAACACTCCCAGACTTGGATAAGAAAACGTGCTGTAGTCAAATCTCCAGGAAGAACTAAACAGATTACCAGCTCCTGATTACCAGCCTGAAACATTAGCAGAACGTTTCCACATTAACTGGAAGCATTAACCCTGACCCCCAAAGGTCAGGTGCTCCGTGTGCCTGGGCTGGCTGATGGCCCAGTAGCAACTATCAACACACATGAAGGTAATGGAAGAGCAAACAGCAGGTACCTGGAGCCATGGCAATTTTCCCTTTCTCCTCCAAGATGGCCTTCCCATCAAAGGTGACAGCAGGCAGCATCCTCTGTTCAAACATGACAACATTGCGTCTATCCAAGTTGAAGTAGTTGTGTTGTACAAAAAACTCTTCTGTTGGCCCCAGTGTGAACTCACTTGTCATGATGTACCTGGGCAGGAATGGGGGCTGGGCAATGAGAAAGAACAACACAAGCGAAAGGCAAAACTACAAACTGAACACAAAAGAGAGGAATCCCAGGAGTGTGAAATGAGAGACACAGCTGCATCCTGTGGTGAGCATCTGCACACGAGAGCTCTGCTCCAGAACTCATCCTGTGGTAAGGCTGCATAGGGTCCTATGACCATATCAGAGTATGATCCTACCCTGGCCTAGCTTCAGCCAGGACAGAAGAGCCTTGCCCTAAATGTGAACAACATCTAGATATCTGGATGAGCTGGAAAACAAGACAAAGGGCCGAAAACAGCCTCAATTCACTCTAGATTCAAAATGATGTCAAGTGTCTATAGAAACCCTGACCAGTTCACTCTGCCACCACCTCTTCAGTGCAAAGGCGAACACCAATATTTCCGTATGTTGGCTACATGGTTTGTTTTTGTCATAAGTTTTTCTATTTCCTCCTTTCCTTTCAGGTCCATGTTGCCTCTGTCTCTTCCTCCACTGTGGAGTCCCTACAGCCCCTCAACATAATACCCAGGGTCTCGCCTTGGCAGGACAGATTATAGAGTCACCTGCCCAGCCTGAGAGAGAGAACTTCCCAATGGTGCCTTGCACACAGTGGTTTGCCCCGGTTTCTTCCCTCCCCAATGCCCCTGGCCCTCTGGGTTCTCCTTTCCCCTGTGTCTCCACTGGTTGTGGGACCTCAGTGACTGACCTCGTTTTCCCTACAGGTCACTGATCTTACCTGCCCTTTGCACCACTCCCATGCCTCAAGGTCATTGGCTGCTAAAGCTTATACTTAAGCTTGAGCCCAGCACATGTTTGGGCCTTTTGTTCTGGATTCCCCTTCGGATCCTGAAAATAAACCTGGCTGGAACTGATCTAGTACAGAGGCCTTCTTGCCTCTCCTTGCTGAGCTGGCCTCGTGGTGCGTGTGGATGTGTGAGCCTGACTGCTCTGTCTGAGTTTTCCCAAGCAGCCCTTCCACCAGAGAGGTTTACTGGGGCCCAGGCTTCAGTTCCATTGCCAAAAAGCACACTGCAACACTCCACTATCCGCCTTCACTACTGTCCAATAGCTACCTTCACCATCTACCTGTCAAACTTCAACAATTATTAGCATAGGAATACAGGGTCCTCTGTCAGCATGAAGAAACAATGCAGGAGAGCCTGGACCTCAATTTCCCATCCCCCATTTACATCTCTGTAGCACAGCATAGCCTGGGCCCAGATGTACTGGAGCTGCAAACTGCTTCAACTGCCTCCTCACCCCGGGAGGGGAACTGGAAACAGATGTGACATGCTGGCTTTCAGCAGCACCTGGCATGACGTATTTGTAATGCAGGTCCTGTATGCAAGGCTTTAGGAACAAGGACAATATGGACTCACTTTCTATGAGGAAACAATGTATGAATCAACTTTGACCTCCAATTTGTAAAACAATGTGGCAACCTGAAGCCCTCAGACACCATCTCTTTCTCTGCCAAAACCCTGCCTCAGACCAGACACTGATTCCATAAGGGTATTTCGACATAGTCCTCATGGTCTAACAAAGAACATTTAGCAGAAAACATTTCCAGACACATCTGCAGTGCCATCCTCTCACCTACCAAATCCCACAGGGAATTCACATTTTGCACTTTGCCTGGGGCTCATGTCTTTTGAAAGCCAAGCGAAGCCAGCAGAACTGGCAACTGTAAACAGTGACAGCAGGAGATGGCCTGAACACAAAGCAAGTGGCTTTTTGCAGAGATTATGGACAGGGGCAGGAAGAAGGGCTTGGAAGGCAAGCTCTAGGTTGTCCTCCATGCAGGAACCTGAGAAAGCAGAAATGGATGAAATTTCTTGTAAAGCATCTGAAACAATCACTGAAAAGTGCTGTTTACAGTGTTGTAAAGTAGCTGCTTGGAAAGCCAGCAAGGTACAGCAGTTAGGGCTGTAGTCAGTGATACAAAGGCAGTACTCAATCCCTCAGGTCTGTAGACAGGGACCTGCCATCTCCCATCCCTCTGCACCCTTCTCCAGCCACTGCCATCACAAATCCTGCAACAAAAGGCTCCCCTTGACCTGTCTCTGTACAGCACTCAGCTCAATGCTTCCTGAAGACAACATGGGCAAGACTGGAATGCAAAGAGCCCTGTACAGCAGGTCTGATTTTAGGTCACCTACCAGGGAATGGCACATTTGCAGTGGTGCCTCTTGCCAGCAAGCTGCTCCACTTTGCGTATTCTTTCTGCTTGGATTTGATACAAGTTCTTGCCACTGGGCAACCCCACATTGTACATGCCCTTGGGATAGCTGACTCCCAGGCGGGTTCCTTGTCCTCCAGCCAGGAGCAACACTGCCACCTTGTTCTGTGAGATCTGATGTAAACCTGTACAGGAAAAGAATCCCAAGGGAACATAAGAACCTCCAAAGCAATCAACATCCCATGTTCTTCTCCTGAGCCTTTCTCCAGAGCTCAGGCAACAGCCAGAAGCTGCCGGTTCAATGTTGGCAGCTCAGAGAGAAATATGTCACTGCACACACAGGAGAAAATTCATTTCACCTCCTGGATGTAGCAGTTTCCTCACCTAAAGCAACAACTGGTATAAAAACAACAACAGCCATAAGCTGCAGCTTAAGAGATTCAAATTAGGATACAAAATCTTTACTAGGGAGGTAGTGCAGCACGAGAAAAGACATCCAGAGAGGAAGCAATGTCCCCTAAGGTTTTCAAGGCTTACTTTAGTAAAGCTGTAGCTGACCTGGCCCCGGGCTGTTTAGAGTTCTGTTCCAAATGGGAGTTTAATAGAGACCTCCAGAGGTCCCTTATTTTTATATCCCAAAGAAGCCAAGTCTCATCATCTTGAGTAAAGCATGAAGATTTCTGGAATCTGCCTTAATCAATTATCTGTACCTGTGCTCCAGCTTCAACAGAAGCTGACACAGCTGCAGTCAAGGCTAGTAACACAGCCAAGCCTGCCAGAGCCACAACTTCCTCAATCTAATTGAAACCAGTGTCAGTACTCCTGAAAAACCAGGGAAGTCCAGAACCTGGGGAAGAACGAGAGCACACAATTAACACTCAGCTCACTCTCAGACTTTGGTTCCTGCCTTCTCCAAAGTCAGCATCACAATAATGACTGGCAACTGCAAGAATGATTTTTCATTAGGGAACACTGAGTTTCTCTGGGAATGCAAGGAACATTGGGCTTATCCATGGCAGAAGCAACAGCTCTGCTGCAGTAGCTATCAGGGCCTTCTGCCACTGCACAGCACTGAACTGCCACTGCTCCTGCAGCCCAGGACAGCCTGTGGAGCACCCCAGCCTTCAGCAAACACCCCACATTAACCGTAGCTGAGGCTAAAACATTCCTGATTTGGACTGAAAGATATGGAGACCAAAGAAATTGAATTAAGGAAAAAAAAACAGGATTGGGTTTATGCTAATCTTTAAATAATTGGCTGTTTAAATGAACAACAGAGCAAAAACACCAAGTGCTGTTTTAACAACCTGGGTTGATTTTAATTCTGTTCAAAACTGCAGCTTCCAGCAATGTTTTCAGCAAAGACTTAAGCTGTCCATGACACTGCAGTAACATGATTCCCCTTCCCATGCTTACAAGTTTCAGTCTTACCAGAGCAGTTACACAAGTCTTTCTCCCTAAACACACCCCTTCCAAAAAGGCTGGTGGTGTCCAGGCACACAGGGAGCCGGTTCCACAGCCATGGTTCTGCTGTAGAGCAGCCTCTGGGCCTCAGGGCCACAGGAGTGAGAGCTGGAAGCCACCTCTGGAGATCTTCAATCCTTCAAGTGGGATTAGGAGAGCTCCCTAAGAAGAAACCTGTGAGTGGAAATACTGGAATTTCAAAGTTTCAGGAGGTCCTTGGATAGCAGGGAAGCTTAAATAGGTTTAAATTGGTAATGTGAAAGACACGGCGGATCTGGGTGATGCAAATAAGACATCCAGCATTTCACAACCAGCATTTCACAACAAACCACAAGCAATAAATGGCTCCTTTGGGCCTCCACTGAGCTGCCTATGAGACTCAAAGTGCAGAGCAGAGGGTCTGAGGTATTACTTACACCAGGAATACTTGCCCCAGTCCCATCACATGGTTTTCCTGCATGCTCAGCTGTTTGCCAGCGCAGGGCACCAGCGTAGGAGAAGGGAAAGAGCTGAGTGGAAAAGTACCAGAGCATGGCTCCAAACCTCATGCCCCGGCTTGGGTGGTGGCTGTTTCCCTGCTGGGATACAGCACAGAAGGAACTTATGGAGGGGAAAAAAAAATCCTAAAAAAGTTGCCCTGTGGGACACTTCCAAATTGTTCTGCTCCATCCCTGGGAATGCTCAAGGCCAGGTTGGACAGGGCCCTGAGCAATCTCATATAGTGTGTGGCATCCACACCCATGGCAGGAGAGTTAGAACAAGATAATCTTGCCTTTAACATTCCTTCCAACCCAAACCATTCCATGATTCTGTGAAATGGACAATTAAAACATTTTTTAAAAATTATTTTTCTTTAAAAATAATCTAGAACTGAAACTTGAGCTAAAGTATTTCACAGCAATTTAAACTGAAACTGTCTGAGGTCTGAGCTCAGCATTTGCTGGTCTCAGTTGCTGCAGCATGGGGGGTGCTGCTTTGGGGTGCAATTGAGTTTCACCCACCAGTAGAACAAGTTGGGCACTTGCCCTGATGCATCTTCCCCCCTGTACTGCCAGGCTCACACCAACACACACACTCAGGTTCTGATGCAACAGACCACATCCCACCAGATCCCAACTTAGACATTCTGCAGAGCAACAGATTGTGACCAAGGGCATCATTCACACGACATTCTGGAGTGAACACTGTATTGGGAAAGTCAAGGAGGTCCCCACTTTGTCCATCAAGGAGCTAAAATTGTCAGCCACAGCTCACAGGTACCAGGGCTGGCATCACCCCACTGAAATGCAGATGCCCCACAGGAGACAGCAGTTCTCCAAAGTTTTCCATGCAGTGACAAGGGGATGGGATTTGTCCAAGAGGGAGTTGGCATCTCACATCCATCTCCTGGAGGGGCCTCTCACTTCAGAGATTGAAACCACGACCTAATCAGGATAAACCCAAGCCCAAAGCAATATCACTGATAACATCAATGATGTCACTTTTTTTACAATCCAGCAGACTGACAGGGCCGTATTCCAGGAGGGCTCACCATAGTGCACATGAACAACCCAAACAAGGGAGTGCATCCCCATAATTTATGGCATTCTCAGTATTTATGGTACAACCCTACAACCCAGAGTTTTTCCAAGTTCTAATCTTAGGTCACCATGAAAACAAATAACCAAAAAAAATTGAGTAAGTAGCTCTGCTCTGACTTCCCAACTGTAAAATTACCAATATTCACAACTAAAGTTCGTAAGAACTGACTCTTCTGGGTGCAATGGAAAGATCTATCCACTTTAAAAAAATCCACCTTATTTTCTGAAGCACATGAAATACAACTCAACTAAAGAGAAAATGTGGTGGCTGCTGAGACACCCACCGATGCTGCAATCGGTCCTACTCTGCATAAAAAGTAAAGAAACCAAAAATATATTTTGTAGGAGGAACAGACTGGTCTTGAAAGAACAGACTGAATTCTCATACTGAACAGGCACAAGTCCCATTACAACAGCGGTCAGCAAGAGAAGGACTCCAAACTTCAATTCTGCAGAGTCAGATAACCAGAATGGCTCATCAAACTCTGTCATGAAATGGGGTACACCTCAGCCCATGGCCATGACTTAGATTTCATTAATGAAACACTGACAATTCAAAAATGCTTGTGTCTGTGTTTGATTTATACCATCATTCCTAGGGCTGCCTAGAAAATGTGACTGTTAAATGTCAGTGCTTAAGACCTGAAAGCAAATCCAACCACACAGTTCTGTTGTCTGAGACACAATAACAACATTAATTAGGAATTTATTTTAAATTATTTTTTAAATTTTTTAACTATTAAAAATATCTCAGGTGTTCCCAAGACAAGTTTTCAGTTGTCTGGTTCTTTTATCCATCTTTTTTTATCATAGAAAAAGGGGGACGGGGAAGGAGGAGACATCATTTCAGCTGTTCAGTCTTTGGAGGAAGCAATGCAGGTGGCAGCTGTGGGGAGCTCAGTCAGTCATGGACAGAGCACAGAGAAGCTCAGCTCAGGGTGATGATGACCCCACAGCCAGAGGCTGAACCAGCCAGGCAGCCTCAGGGACACTGGGCAGCAGGTTGGGATGGTTCATCTGCTCCAGCCTGCTTAACACACCACAAACAAAGGCATTTCAGAGCTGCATCCCCTCAGAGACCTAAGATCCTGCAAAGCTTGTGCCCACGACACCAGTTCCACTGGGAAATGCCAGGCAGGAATGCTGCCACTTCTGCAGGGACCACAGCAATGCCCAGGTTCAGCAGAACAAAGTCTTTGCTCCTGACTGCCCTCCTCCAGGAAATAAAATCCCTCTTCAGCTTTAAACCGGATCATAAAAACAAACCAAAGGAAACAGAACATCTGTGTGTACCCCTTCTGGTAGAAAGTCAGGCTGCCTGCAAGGCTGAGGTAGCCTGGAGCTATCAGACCTTAGGGCCAGATGATGTGGGCACAGTGGCAGGATCTCAAACACATTAGACCTGGGCTGCTGCAGGCAGAGCGGGCAACCAGCAAGGCCAGCCCACACAGGTAGCCTGGCCTTCCTTTCTCTTCCTTTCTGGGCTGTGGCCAGTGGCACAAGGCAGACACACCAGCCCCTCACTCACCTAGCCAGCTGGGGACAAGTGACCCAGTTTGATAAAGCTTTAGTTTAACAGTGGGGCCCTGACCCAGCCCCATCTGCCTCTAGGGCCCAAAGGGCCCTTCCTCCTCACTGTGATACCCGCACAGAAAACCCCTGTGCTGATACACACAAGGGGCAGCAGGTGAGGGGGGAATTCCCTGCCCCGCTCAGGAGAGACCCCATCTGCACTGCTGCCTTCAGCTCTGAGGTTGTCAGCCTGAGAAGGACATAGAGTTGCTGGAGCAAGTCCAGAGGAGGCCACAGAGATCCTCCAAGGGCTGGAACCCCTCTGCTCTGGAGTCAGGCTGGGAGAGCTGGGGTTGTTCACCCGGAGAAGAGAAGGCTCCAGGGAGAGCTCAGGGTCCCTTCCAGGGCCTAAAGGGGCTCCAGGAGAGGGGGAGAGGGATTTTGGACAAGGGATGGAGGGACAGGACACAGGGGAATGGCTTCCCACTGCCAGATGGCAAGGATAGATGGAATATTGGGAAGAAACTGTTCCCTGTGAGGGTGGGGAAGCCCTGGCACAGGTTACCCAGAGAAGCTGTGGCTGCCCCTGGATCCCTGGCAGTGTCCAAGGCCAGGCTGGACAGGGCTTGGAGCAACCTGGTCTAGTGGAAGGTGTTCCTGCCCATGGCAGGGGGTGGTATGAGGTGGTCTTTAAGGTCCTTTGCAACCTAAACCATTCTGGGATTCTATGATTCACTGTACCAGCTTATGTTCCCTCCATCACCACTCAGCCCCATGAGTGGAGTCTGACACAGCAGAAAAGCTCCACTGCCCTGTGACCCTGATGCTTCTATTTCTGTTTCTGCTTGGAAAATTTGACTCCCCTGCCCATATATCCTCACCTCTTTATTGGCAACACTGGGCCAAGGCTGTGTTGCCACTTGTCAAAATTTAGGCAAGTATCTCTACAACCACAAATTTAGGCAAGTGTCTCTACAGGTGGGTTTTCCTGGCTTTCTTTTTTTTTAATTAAAATTGTTTTTTAACAGTGCTGTTATATTTTATAAAGAAAGCTCCAAAGACACATATGAGCCCTTATAAATAAATAAGAGTATGCACTTAGAAAAAAGTACAGGACATGCTGTGGGAAGAGCACATCCAGCCACCATCTCCCCCATTACCCCTAGCTTTCACACATTTACATCTACCAGGCTTCAAAAAACATGGATTATGGACTTTCCTGGGCTTATTTCATCTACTCTGCTCCCAGATCCTATCAGTCTCCTGCTGCACATGACACAGCATGGATGGGGATCAGCACCTGAGACAGGCCTTTGCACCTTTTGGTGGGCTGGGAGCTCATCCTCCCATGAAGGCAGCTACCCAGTTCAACAGCAATTAACACCTCTCTTCCCCACCCCGCCCCTCCCCAGGGACTCCTAGTCATGGAATGCTTTGGGTTTTGGGGTGCAAAGGACCTTAAAGACCATCTCCTTCCACCCCCTGCCATGGGCAGGAACACCTTCCACTAGCCCATGTTGCTCCACAACCCGTCCAACCTGGCTCTGACCACTTCCAGGGATGAGGCATCCACAGCTTCTCTGGGTAACCTGTGCCAAGGCCTCACCACTCTCACAGGGAACAGTTTCTTCCTAATATCTAATCTAACCCTGCCCTCTGTCAGTGTAAAAGCCACTTCCCTTTGTCCTGTCATTCCACGTCCTTGATCAAAGTCCCCCTCCAGCTCTCTTGGTGCCTCTTTAAATCCTTTAGTATTACATATTTTTCATAACAGGTACTGTAAATCATTTTGACAGAATACCCCCATACCCTCTAAAAGTATTTTAAGCATCGTGTCCATTTGTTTTCTGAACACTACCAGGGATGGTGACTCCTCCACAACTGCCCTGGGGAGCCTGTGTCAGTGCCTGACCACCCCTCCAGGGAAGAAATTTTCCTCAACAGTCAACGCAAATCTCCTCTGACACAACTTGAGGCTCTTTCCTGTTATCCCATCGCTTGTTATGCGGGAGGAGAGACTGAGCCCCACCTGGCCATCACTGCTTGTCACGGAGTTGTAGAGATCTGATCCTGCCAGGCGGTGCCTCGGCCGCTGCATTTCATAACGCAGAGTGAAACGCGGTGTGTCACCCAAAGTTGCCCGGGCCGGTGAGAAAGGGTGTAGCTGTGATCCCGCTAACTCGCTCCTTGCCCAACCCGCCGTCCTTGCGGCTCCCACTCGCCGGCCACCGGCCCCGGCAGCACGCGGTGCCGGGGGTGGACTATCCGGCGCCCGCGGTGCGACCGCAAGAGGCGTCTCCTGCCCCGGGGCCCCGCCGGGCGCAGCCCCTGTCCCGTACCGGCTGGGGCTCGGCGAAACGCGGCTGCCCCAGAACCCTCGCGCCGGACCCCGGCAGCCCTGGAACGGAAGGGACAGGCGGCCTTGGGCCCCGCTCACCTTCCTCCTCCCAACACTGCAGCGCGGCGGGGCCGCTGTGGCGGACGCTGCCTAGCAGCTCGCCGGGGAGCGGCTCTATCCGGCCGTCCAGGCGCTCGGGCGGGCCGCGCTGGCGGGCCCCGGCCGCTGCCGCTAGCTGGCAGTGCTCGCCCAGCCCCGGCGGCAGCGCCGCCAGCAGCGCTTCGCGCTGCGCCGTGTCCAGCTCGGCCCAGAACCGCAGCAGATGGCCCTGTCCGCAACGCTCCAGCCGTGCCAGCACCTCCTCGGGGGGATCCATGACGCGGGGAGCCTGTTCTGAGCGGCGCACGACGCGGCGGGACCGGGCGGGGCGGCACCGTGCGGGGGCGGGGCAGAGGTGCCGTCCCACCCCCCGGAACCCCTCCCCGCCGCTGGCCAAACATCTTCCAGGCAAAGAGAAAAAATAAATATAAAGCAGGGAAGAATCAGTGCTAGAGTATTTGCATGTGTCTGAAGATAAAGCTTTGGAACTGCAGAGTGAAGCCAAGTTCTCCAGTAAAATAAGTGGACAAAGTTCCATCCGTGGACTCCAGCACAGTTTTGTCTATTTAATCTGTAGGTAAACTGAAGTCTCAGCTTTGAAGAGCATCAGTGTTTCACCTCCCAGCGAGTGACCAGTGCTGTCAGTGCGTGCTACACCCAGAAGAAGCTTCACCTGAGAGCACAGCCCTCCCATCCAGCCTTCACCTCTCTCCTCCTTACACCCTACATTGATAATTCCATTTATTTCTGTTGCCATAGCACTTTCCTCAGCTCTGTATAAGCCCCGACCACCACAGGGGCAGGATGAGGCCTCGCACAGGCTGCACTGAGACACATCACTCCCAGCACGGTGCTGCCGCTGCTTCGTCTCTCCGAGGATCCCGGTGGCGCTTCCTGGCTCGCCCCACTCCCGGTCCCGCAAGAACTGCGGCCAGCGCAGCGCTTCCCCCATGGAATCACAGAATAGTCTGAGTTGGAAGGGGCCCTCGAGGATCATGGAGTCCAGCTCCTGGCCCTTCACAGCACCATCCCCAAGGTCACACCATGTACCTGAGAGTGTTGTCCAGACAGTCCTGGAGCTCTGTCAGGTTTGGTGCTGTGACCAGTTCCCTGGGGCACCTGTTCCAGTGCATAACCACCGTGTGGGGGGAGAACCTTTTTCCAATATGCAAGCTGAACCTCCCCTGACACAACTTCAGACCGTTCCCTCATGTCCTGTCCCGGGTGACCACTGAGAGGCGGTTAGTGTCTGTCCTTCTTCCCCTCAGGAGGAGGTTGTAGACTGCAATGAATCTCTCCTCAGTCTCCTTTTCTCCAGGCTGAACAGAAGTGTCCTCAGCCACTTCTCATACAGCTTCCCCTCAAGGCCCTTCACCATCTTCTTTGCCCTCCTTTGGACACTGTCTAATGGCCTAATATCTTTCTTATATTGTGGTGCCCAAAAATGCCTTCAGGGCTTGAGATGAGGCCACCCCAGCCCAGAGCAGACCAGGACAGTCCCCTCCCTTGACCAGCCTGTGGTGCTGGGCCTGATGCCCCCAGAACACACATGTCCCTCCTGGCTCCAGGCCACTGCTGGCTCACATTGATCTTTCTGTCAACCAGGACCCCCAGGTCCCCTCCCATGGCGCTGCTCTCCAGCATCTCATTCCCCAATTTGTTTGTATATCCAAGGTCGCCCCATCCCAAGTGCAGAGTCTGGAATTTTTGCTTGTTGAACTTCTTATGGTTGGTAATTACCAAGTTCTCTAAACTGTCCAGATCACTCTGCAGAGCCTCCCTCGCATTGAAGGAGTCCACAGCTCCTGCCAGTTTTGTTTCATCTGTGAAGTTGCTCAGTTTCCCTTCCAGTCCTGTGTCCAAATCATTAACAAAGATGTTGAAGAGCACAGAGCCTACAATGGAGCCCTGCGGAACCCCACTAGTGACCAGTGCCAGCCTGATGTCACCCCAGTCACTGTCACCCTTTGTACCCAACCCGTGAGCCAGTTGCTCACCCATCACATGATGTGTTTATCCAGCTGATTGCTGGACATTTTATCTGGAAGGATACTTTGAGAGACAGTATCTGAAATACTGAAATCCAAAAAGATTACATCAACTAGCTTTCCTTGATCAACCAGGTGGGCTACCTTGCCATAAGAGGAAATCAGGTTTGATCATGAAGCCTTGCTGGCTGGGACCAGAGACTGTGTTGTCTTTCAGGTGTTTCTCAGTAACTCCCAGAATAATCTTCTCCATAACTTTACCGGGTGTTAAAGTGACACTGACAGGGCTGTAGTTTCTGGAGTACTCCTTCTTGCCCTTCTTGAAAATTGGGCTCTGTGGTCCAACCTTTGCCCTGCAGGGGACGTGGTCCTGTGGCTGGCCTGAGATGTGTCTGACAGGACCTCCAAGTCCTGGTGCAACTTCTGCCAGGAGGTCTCAATGCCCTGTCTTACACTCACACTTGGAAACATCACAAGGTCTCAGGGTTCCCTCAATGCAGCAGAAGTTGGATAGGCCCAGCTGTATTGACATGGTACAGGTTCAGACCACCTGCTCACAGATCCAGTTCCTCATTTTCGAAATAAAGTACCAATGAAAAGGATAACAGGACAAATTCAAGGACAAATAAAAGAAATTCTGAAAGACGAAGGCATGAAGAAGGAATAACCAAACCTGCAGGAAACAAGAGCCGTGAACTGAGAAGTAAGGAGGAGGACACTACAAATCAGAATAAAATGCCAAAGAACGTTTTTGTTTGAACTTAGTAGTCTAATCATAAGTGTGAAAAACTGAGTAAAACTTCAAAATTTTAAAAAAGTTTAATAAGGGAATAAAAACAAGAGGCAAAAGTCCAGCGCTGAGGTGCTCCTGGCAAACAGCTGAAGAACACACTGGTATGTTAAAACCGTGTTATTTATATACTGTTACTTTACTGAGGTACATGCATATTTATAGAGTCCATACATTATTCAAACATTCTTGTGAACTGTTTGATGTTATGAGAATGCTTCTGTTTAGTTTCTTCATAGTC
Organism: Cyanoderma ruficeps; assembly: GCA_008694505.1. Lineage (NCBI taxonomy): Eukaryota > Metazoa > Chordata > Aves > Passeriformes > Timaliidae > Cyanoderma > Cyanoderma ruficeps. The sequence continues at coordinate 96,307 of VZDJ01000399.1, forward strand.
TGGCTTATCTGCATGACATCCTGTGTGTCAAGTTAATATATTTTATTCCTCCTTGTATCTCCACCCTGTCGTTTTATATCCTCTGATAAGGATTTAGGATGTCCTCTTTAAGTTTAACATGGTATTTTCTAATTGTCCTCCAGTGCTCTGGTTTGTGTTGTGGTTACCTTATCACTTGGAGAATTCAGTCAGCAGAGAAGCGGGGGTAACATGATTGTCTTACACCATTTGTTTTGGTTACAAAGAGGTATTTTAACACCGAGTGTTAAGGACTATAATATCGTATATTCACCACACTACTATTTCTATAAGCTATGCAGTACGTACTTAAATTGGTAGATTATGTTATACTGACAAACAGCTAAATAAAAGTATATATGATACTATATCTTAATACTTATGGTCAGTGCAGAAACTAATATATAAATGCAAAAGCCAGTATCATATTGGAGTCCCTTTTTTAACATGAGCATAGTAAAATCCTCACCCATAGGCTGTGATCACCACTTACTCACAGTAGCTATCCTGCCTGCAGTCCGAGTCCAGCTGGGTAGGAGAACATGAGAAGGCAGACAGCAGCTTAGACACAGCCACCTCCCTGCATGTAATTGGAGTCAGGGAAGCTAGATCCCATCCGGACGTGACTGTCCGGTCAGGAAGAATCCCTAGAGTTGTCAAAGCCTCTGTTTTATATTCTGTTTCTTATTTTATGTGACTTGACACAGCTCCTGCTCAGAAGAGCCTTGGGGTTTTGAAACCTCCTCACTCTGCTTCCCTTTACATGAAACCTCTCCCTGATGTGGTTGCATGCCCTGGCAGCCCAAAGTGCAAATGAGTGCAGGTCCTTCCACACACTTGGTGCCTACATACCCACCAACCCTCATCAGAAAAGGCTCTGTCAGATCCAACTTTTAAATCAAGCTGTGCCTTTTCCTGCAGAACTTGCTGCCTTGCCTTGAAGGAATCCCATCTCAGAGCTGTGGGATATCATATCCATAGGATTCTAGAAGAACCAAAGCAAATCATGCTGCTGCTGGCAAATGTGTTACCACTCCCCAAATCCAGCCATCCACCAGAACAGGTTAGTCTGGCTGCACAGCATCCCCCCAGCTGGTTCTACAGCCCATGGCACTTTGTGTGTAGGTATTTTCTTCTGCAAAGCAATAAAAATGGTGACAGGTTGGATTAGTTACACCAGACAGAACAACCCTAGTGAACAGGAGGAAGGGATGCTTGGGCCAAACAAAACACAAACATGCAGGTAGAACAGGAAATTCATCAAGAAAAAAGCTCCAGCTCACTGACAGCAGAGACAGCAAACACTGCTCCATCAAAGTGAAGTATCCCACCAGGAGAGAGGCAGAGGTTGTTGTGTTTAGGACCTTGCTCCAAGCTTCAACATGTAAGTGCAAATTGATAGGAAAGATGTGTGCTAATGTCTTTACAAATGAGTCGATGAGTGAGGATCTTTAAGGGAAATGGGTGTTAATATCTTCAAAATGGATCTTAATCTACAAACATCAAGCCACACAAATTTGTTACAGAACCCAAACAGTTTGACCAGATAGTTTGAGCCTCTGAACTTCAGGATAATAGGAGAAATGGATCTTCACAAAGTCTATTGCAGAACCCAGACAGTCTGAACTTCTGGCAGATCTGCCAGAATTTCTGAAACTTTGGGGGGAAATGTCAATACGTGTTCAAGGGTGGAATATGTGTGGTGGGCAGTTTGGGAAGACTGTACCTTCCGAGTAACTCAGCCAATGGGGAAAGGAAGAGGGCAAAATGCGGCCAGGAGTTGAGGAGAAAAGGAGGCTGCATCCTGCCTGTGAAACCTCAAGAGAAATCCCACGGGGATATGGCCCAGTGGACTCTCTCCCTTTATTTGAATAAAGTTGAAAGACTCCTCTGTCTACTTTGTGGACACTGGCTTTTCCACACACCACCAATATATTCCCCAAAGAAATATGGCATTACAGTCATTCCCTGAACAAGGTGACAGGCCGGTGAATTTCTCGCTGTGGCACAGCTGTGACTGCTGTTGCCCTTGGCCACTCCTGGCTTTGTCGGCAGCAGGAGAGTGGAGTTTGTGATAGGACAGAGTGATTGCTAGATGGATTCTGACTGAAAGCCTTGCGGCATCTATTGGATTTCCATTTAAGCCCCAGATGATTCCCTCTATTTGAACTTGCTGTGCTAAGGCAGTAGCAGAGGCAGCATGATGAGACAGGATGCAGTGACTGCCATTTCCTACTAATATCAGTTCTTGCTCTGTGGACTGAGGTGAGCAAACAACCCACCACCCTCTCGACGGCTTATTTCAACAGCTCAACAGCTTCCCTTCTCCCAGCCCGTGACAGCCTCTGAGTCACCGGACATCCACCAGACTTCCTGCTTGCTGATCTTCCAGAGGTAAAAAGAGTCTGGAAGTGCCTGGCCCTCACCAAGGCGAACAGAGCATGTGCTCAAGATGTGCCAGAGCAGAAAGATGGAAAACAATGGCATTGCAGAGCTGGGAAGATCAAACAAGATATCCCTTCCCAAGGGGAAACCTCTCCCACCATGCTCCCCTCAGTAGATGCATTTCTGGGTTGACACTTTGGTACCCCACTGGGAATAATTCCCTGCTGGCTTTGGGGCTGAAAGAACACTTAGCACCAATGGTACTTAATTGTTCAGTGACAGGAAGTACCAGGACTTGGCACCTGGACTGTTGTTGGCACAGCCCCAACCAACCATGCCAGGTGGTGACCTGCACTGCCTGGGAACAAACCCTCTCTGGATGCAGCACTGCATGGGCCAATGGAAGTGCTGTTCCATGTGCCAGGCAGCAGCACACACACATTGAGTCCACGGGCCTGTGGCTGGTTCCCCACCAGACCTTGCTTTCCTCTGGGAAGATGTGGCAGCAGAGGTTGACTGCATCTGCTTGTACATGGTCATCAGGAGACAAGCTCGTGGCTGTAAGTCACCATGTGTCCTCTGCAGCATCAGGATTTACATGTGAACACCTACCTGCTGCCAAAGCTAGCACAGGGCTCAATCTACTGCCACAATCACCCATCAGCACCCTTCCATTTTCAGTGTCATGTAGAAAGGTGCCCAAGTCTCCAACCTCAGCATTTCTTTACCCCAGTGCTGTGATGAGGTTTGATGCAGCTGCTCTGGCATCTCCTCACAGAGGTAGCAATGCTGGTTGGTGGGACACACTAGGCTGCCACCAGTCTCCAGCAGATGCCCTGTGCCCTCTCCAGAGAGGGGTAGTGATATGTTGAGTGTCACCGCACCACAACCATGTGTGACATTGCCAGTACCCACAGGCCAGCAGAGAGGGAGGGCTGGGCCAGGTCTGAATGGCAAATGGTGCTTCCCAGCAGCTTGAAGGAAGGAGAGCTGAATAATTACATTGTTTGTATTTAAAAAAACCAAAGACATCTCTGTCAGAAGAATTTGGGTTGGCCCCAAGACAAACTATATAGTGAGAGAAAATAAATCCTCCTCTAAAAACAAAAACAAACCCCCAAGAAGTCTTTTCCAAGAATATCCCAAATCTCCCATTCCTATCCACCAGACCACCCTGAGGATGGAAATGTCAGCCTCTCTCAAAGCAGCTTTGTCACGGGCACTTTGGTACAGAAAACGCAGTAAAAGCAGAGCTGCCCTTGGCAGTTGTGTCCCAGTTCCCTGATTGCCACATGGACATCAGCAAGAGTATTTCAGCTGAACTTGCAGACACAGTAAACACCAGGAATTGTTTCTGGTATCTCTGGTTCACTTTCCTGGTGGGATAGACTGGCTAGGCAGGAAGATGGGACACAAGACATTAAGGTCATTCTGATTTCCCCCTGCTATTCCTGGCTGTTCCTGTAAGGTCAGAGATGGGGGAGGAACCTAGAAGAAATCCCATTTTTTGCATATCAAGCCTTTGCTGAGCAAAACAGCCCATGTGTTGATGCTGCCAGAGCTGAGCAGCACCAGAGTGACTGCCCTGGTTTTGGAGTAGGAAGTCAAGGGAAGCACTGGTTCCTTCTCCCTGTATCCTGAGCAGGTGTGAACCTGTTCAGTCAAACACAGCTAAGCCAAGCAGAGATCTCAAACAGGTAGGATGGGTCCAGGAAATTTATGAAAAGAAACGAGTTAAAGAAAAGCAGGCTGTGAACAGCTCAGCAGTACCACAGAGAGCAGCTGGAGCAGGACCTTGGTAGAGAAAAGCCCCGAGGGTCTCCAGAGGCTGCTGTGATTTACCTGGCCAGCCTGGGGCTGTCAAGGCTGAGTCTCCATGGAGAAGTGGCAAGAATGGAATGAAAAGCCAGAAGTAGGACCAAGGTACCAAAGACAGGTGGATGAAGTCTGACCTGGACAGGGAATCTGATGGCAAGGGGAGCGCAGCAATGGCCCGGTGAGTGGGAGGGCTTGAGCCCCAAGTAACTTCCACCCTCTTCCTTCAAAGCTATGAAATGTGAGGTTACATTTTGTGTCAGGTTAAAAAAAAAATAAAATAAAAAAAAGTGGCCTGTGTAGTTGTTGTGAAATGTGTGGAATGAGGCCACAGGACAGTTATAAAAATGAGTTTTAATAAACAAAGGAAAAAAGCATGGAAAGAGGCTTTTTGGACAATTATTTTGCATGCTGATAAGTGAATAATGTAAGTTTTAAAGTTTTCACAATATAAGTTTTAAAGGGTTTTTTAGGCCTTTAGCATGTAGGATAGAAGAATGCATAAATATTATTATTTGCTTTGAAACAAAGGTATTATAAGCATTGAAATGCTTTGTAATAAGAGGTTTTGAACTACAGCTTTAGAATATAAAAAAAGTGGCAATCAACTAAATAAAAGAAGGAAGTGAGCTTATCTTAAGCTAAAAAAATTGAGGATCCTGGAAAGGAAAACTGGACCCCATCATCAGAGATCCATGATCCTGGTAAGGGAAGCAAGACATCACCCTCACTGATTTACAGTCCTGGAAAGAAAAACTGGACCTCGCCATCACAAATGTAAGGAAGCTAGACATCACCATCACTGATTTACGGCCCTGGAAAGAGAAGCTGGGCCTCACCATCACTGATGTATGATTGTGGAAAAAGAAACTGAACATCACCATCACTGATTTACAACCTTAGGGTATAGAAATTTGACGTCACCTATACGAACTGATCACAGTGGGGTATAGAAATTGGACTTCACAAATAGAAAATAGGAAGAAACCACAAAAAAACTGCTGAGAAGTGCTTTATGAAGATGCTCAATAAATACCAGCAAAAATCAGCATTCGGTGTGCAGCTGGAGGGGAAACCCCCACTGTACCCAGCACGCTGCTTTACTCATATTTTATCATTTGAATTAATGAATTAATAAATTGATTGTTGCTTGATATATTGGCTGAGTCAAGCTCTTATTCCTTACAAAGCCAACTCAGAGCTAAAGGGAATCACCTCTGGCACATGGCACAAGGATGTGTCCATGACCTAGGCAGTCTCACAACCTGAGCTCCTGTACAGTGGTTCATCACCTCTCCTGGCCATCACCCTTCTCCAGCAGGCTTACTCCCTGACACTCCTCTACATCATGAGCACCAAACCAGGGTGAGGGCTCTGGACGTGCCGGCACATGGCTGCCCAGAGCTCCTTGAACAAACTGAAGTGCCTGTGACATGGGAATCATGACATCAGAGCTTTGCAGTCTGCTGTGTTGCAATGGACTCTGATCAAGGGAGTTTGTAGAGGAGGCAGCACCTGGCATCAGGATTAACATGCTGCTGTGTCTAACAGACAAGGCAAATTTCCCTGTAAAGTAGAGAAACTCATTCTCTTACCAGTGCATATTAAGTTTGTAAAAGATAAGATCCAGATCCTGTTTCTCTCACTTTTGTCAAGACTGGTGGGGTTTTCTCTCCTTTTTTATGACCGTGGTTCAGTTGGGCTTCTATCTCATCTCCTGCTGGCTGCTGGGCACTGATGCCTTACCAGCCACAGCACTAGGAGAATGGGATTCTAGTCCCTCTGTCAGCATTTATTTCCCCCATGGCACCAGGCAAGTACACCCCACAGGACTCCTCTGTGCTGGTGTGCTACATCCCCCTCCTGTAGGGATGCTGCATTGACTGACATTTCTTGGGTGTGTTTGCAAAGGTGGCAGTAAGAGTCGTTGTGATTTTCCTTGTCCCTGTTCACTAATCACATTGGGTCTGTAGTCTTTAGAAATTGTGCTGATTTTGGCTGAGTTAATTTTCTTCACAGTAGCTGTTAAGGTGTTAAGTTTTGGATTTGTGCTGAAAATACAAAGAACAAAATATGGTGTGGACAATATGGAGTTATTTTCCTTATTGCTGAGTAGGGTTTGTACAGACCCACGGTCTTTTCTTCTTCTCACCCCACCGCACCAAGGAGGGGGATAGGGGTGCATAAGGAGTTGGGGGGATACACAGCTAGGACAGATGACCCCAACGGACCCAAGAGATATTCTGGACCATACGACAACATCCTCAGTATATAAAGCGGGGGGAAGAAGAAGGAGGGGTTTGGCGTTTGTCGCGGTCCCTCGTCTGCAGGGGAGGGTCGGGCTCCCCCCGCGAAAGGAGTGGGCCAGGGCGTGGCGAGCGCCGCGTGCAACTCAAATTGCCGTGCTACCTCTCAGCCAATGGCCGGAGCGCCTGCCCGCCGCTAGCCAATGGGAGCACGGCACTTCCCGCCGCCAGCCAATAGGCCCCGGGAGGCGGACCTTGGAGTAACGCTCGGAGCGGCGGTGATGGCCCCCGAGCGCGGTGACCGGTCGGTCCCGGCTGGTACCGAGGGTCTTCCCCGGGTTTTCCTGCAGAGCCTGCGGACTCTTTTCGATATCCTGGATGACCGGCGGCGGGGTTACGTGCACCTACGGGAGATCGAGTCGCGCTGGCGGGGAGCGGAAGCCCAGGAGCTGCCCGCCGGGGTGATGGAGGGGTTGCGGCAGGCGGCGCCGGCCAGCGGGTACCTCACCTTCGAGAGGTTCGTTTTGGGGCTGCGGGCGGCCCTGCCTGGGGCTGAGCTCCCGGTGGAGGGTGGCAGCGGCAGACGGCGGAGCGTGGAGAAGCCGCCAAGCCCTCGCTGTTCCGAGGAGCGGCGGGGGAAGAGCACCCGGCAGAGGGAACCGGGGCACGGCCAGCCCCGAGGCCGCGGTGAGTGGCGAGACTGACTGGGGACTTCGTGCTCGTGGGGGTGATGGCAGCGCCGGGGCCGGGGACTGGCTCTCGGAGGTCGGGATGGGATCCTGCGGCTCACCCTGCTCCTCTGTGCCCTCCTCCGGGCTCAGAGCCAGCGGTTCCCGCTGGGCCGGGGTAAAACTCTCCCAAAGTTACTGGTGGGCCTGGTTTGGCTTCGCTGAGCTCCCATCCCGGTGCGAATATCCCAGCGTCGCTGCCCGCCCGGGGCTGTGCTCCCCTCGCGATGTCCTGGGCTATTTATAGCGCTGACAAGCTGAGGGCTTTGCCGTAACGTGCCTGTGGTTGTTCCCTGGCGTAGAGTCTGTCCTGCCTACCCCGGGGCGTCTCGGAGAATGGCTGGGCCCTGGGGACCCCCAAAGCCGAGCAGCTTCGCTGGGGTGAAGCTGCGGTCACGGAACTGTCACGGAGCGGCCGTGTGCTCGGTGGGCTCTGCGCTGGGCTGGCCCTCGGAAATTATCCCTTCACGGTGTCGTGCATGGTTTAGACAAACAAAAAATGCAAAACCCGATCCAGCTTTTTGAATTGGATCATGCCACAGCACTATTGCCAATAACAAATAATTGATCAATGAATAAATGGGAGAGTGGCACCAGGGCGATGTGCACTGCTGTCCCAGGCTCTGTCCACAGAGTTCAGCTGCACATCCCTGTGGACTCTGCCCTTTCCTCGGGATCTGGGCGCCCTGTGCTGGCTCTGCCAGAGCCCTCCACGGTGGTATACTGACCTTGGCATGGGGGAGACTGTTTCACTGGCATCTTGATTTGTTGCTAGTCAGTAGAAGACATAAGGAAACTATGCTTCTGGGTTTATCTGCATAGGTAATAGTTCTTTATCTAGGTTTGTGAAGTGCTTTGAGATCAGAGGAGACAAAGTCTGTGTGAGGAGCTGGTACTTTTATTGCACCACCCGCGTGCAGTGACTTCCTCCACCTTGGGAAGGTCAGGCTGATTTGCCGTCCCTTCTGCTGAGTGGAGAAGAAACTTTTAACTGTGACTGAGGTTCTCTACTTTCCATTTTGCCTCCAGACTAGTCACTGGAGCTTCATCTAAGGGAATATTATTAAGCAGACTAACTCTTCTATCACCAAGAGTGTAAATCTGGAAAAACCTGAAAAAAATCCTGCTTGGTGAATAAACAGCAGAGTGAAAGCTCTGCCCTGGGAAGGAGCAGGCAGATGACTGCAGAAGCTGAGAATCTTTCCATTACAGGGCGATGTTTCATAACTGTCCAGAACCTGCAGGCAGGGTTAGTGCCTCACCCCTTGGTGCCAGCATCCCACACTGCAGGGCTGTATTTTGGCAGGAGGGCTGAGTTTCAGATTCATTCAGCAGCTTAGAAAATGGTACAGCTCTGTTAGGCCATCTCTTCCAGCTCTAGATCCTGCACAATTGCCCAGTGCACCTCTCCACAGATGGTTTCCCAGGGTGCATTTGAACAGGTGGATGTTCTGAGCCGGCTGCAAGGGAGTTGAGCAGTGCCGTGGCAGGGTATGGCTCCATCTCTGCTGTGGAGATGTGTGGTGGGTGCTGGGAGCTACCTGTGGCTTCAGGAAGACTTGTTTCTGTTAAGATTATATCATTTGGCTGTGAGGCTGCTCTAAGCCTCCTGCTGCATGTGGTGGTTTCTGTAAGACCTCAACCAAGAGCAGTGAGATGATGTATCAGTGCTCATAAGTTGCAATGTGTCGGAGGAAATGCTCCCTGCCTGTGTTTTGGGGGAGGAGGGTGCTCACAGGGTGCCTCCCCAGCTCTGCTTTATGGTGTAAGGGGCATCTGCATGTGTCAGACATGATTTGGATGTGACTCTCAGCAAAATGGCAGAGGTTGGGGCCAGCTGGGTCTCCTGGCAGATCCAGGGTGCAGTGAGCCAGTGGGACAACAATTCTGTCCTGTCTCCTGCACTAACCTCTGCTAGCGTGGGGGCAGAAGTGCTTCTGAGGTCCCTGGTTAAATCAGCTTTCAGCTTCTCAGCCCAGCAGTGCTGGTGCAGTCTGCAAGCTGCTGCTTGGCACCCCATGGTCCCTGGGGGGGCCCAACAGCACCCACTGGGCACAAGGATGATGAGATGGGTATCAGAGAAGTCACAGGGCAGGGAAGTCACCATAACAATGTCTCTACCTCTGGTGCCTGGTGCAGTGTTTGAGTGCATCGCTCTTGGGGATCTTTACCCAATAGTTCCCCTGTGAGCTGGGACCTGGAGAAGTCAAAGGACAGAGCAGAAAGAGCACAGGAAGTGTGTCATAGCCCTGGGCACTGGCTCCTCCCCAGCACAGCTCTTTCCCTTGCTCCAGGCTTGGCTTCTAGCAGCTGGAGAGCTGTTAGCAGTAGCAGGAGGGAGGGGATGGTTGTAGGGGCTTGTCTGGGCCATTGGTAAAGATAGTTGTGCAGAAGTGTAAAACAGCCATGAGGTGTCTGCTTGTCCTGGGCAGAGAGGGTCCCAGAGGGAGGAAGGAGCCTGTCCATTATCTCGTGGCAGGATCTCTTCCAGCTCTGGTGATCTGATCCTGTTCTTTCCCTAAGAAGAACTATCCCAGCTCGTTAGCAGGGGTCCTGTTCTAGCAACTGCCTTGTCAGCTCAAGTGTGCAGTCCTTGGTTGGTTGACCAGGAGCACCTGCTTAACACAGGTGCAGCTCAGCTCAACCCAGCACTTCTAGGTGACTGCAGCCAAAAGTTATTTAACCTGTGTTTGTCCTCCAGCTCCTATCAGAAGTGCTCCTGGCTTTGCCTTGGGGTTCTGACTGTTGAGAGTGTCATTGGTTTTGGGGCTGTTTCTCAGCTTTTCAAGCAGGATACACTACAGGTCTGCTAGGACAACATGTGTGTGGTCACACCAGTCTTGCTGGGATCCTCCCAGGTAGGTTTGAGTGTATAAAAACAAAAGCAGCTGGTAAAGCAGATGAATGGGTGATATCAAAGACTTTATGTTCACAAATGCTTTGTGTTCACTGTTGTGCTAGAGACCTGTCTGTGCCAGAGTACTTGCTAGGAGGTGGAGTGAGATACTGTCATGGACCAGAAGGAGGACTTTTCCCATGCCATGGTGGCTTCTTTCCCCAGTGACAAAGTGACAAACTGAGGTGTTGCATCACCTGCTTCCCCCAAGCCTGTCTCCTATCCCTGAGCCAGTGTGACTGTGGCAGCACGGGCAGTCCTGGTACAAGGCTCCCACACCTCATACCTTCAAGATGAAGGTGGCTCCTGTGGCCATGTCTGCCCTCTCCTGCCTCATATCCTTCCTCTGTCATGTCCATGTGCTCAGCTGAGGAAACTTGTGGAGCACAGGGAAGAAATGTGCCAGCCCATGTGGTGCCACACACCCTGTCCTGGCACTCACAGCCCTTCATGTGCCTGCAGCAGGGAATGTGCCAGACCTGTGCCAGGCAGCTCTGGGAGAAGGATGTGTGAGGGGTGGAGGAGCCTGGCAGACACATGGGGAGCTGTCCTGGGAAGAGGGCGTTTTCCCCAGCTGCCTGCCATCACTTGCCAGCTCCCTGCTGCTCTTCTTGAAAAGCCAGGTTGGGAAAGGAACTCTTGAGGAAACCTGTGTGCAGGGAGCAGATGAGCTGTAGAACTGGGAGGGTGGCACGAGACAGGGTGTACTAGGCACTTGGCTGGGGACTGGGGCAGGAAGAGAGGGGCAGCAGGCTGCTGCCCAGACTTGCTTGGGGATGTGCTGGCTGCACTGCTGGCTGCCCTGACACTGTGGTTTGGGACAGTGGGGTGTGAGGGTGCTGTTCTGCCAGCTCGGTAGCAGTGGATTGGAGCTGGCTTGGCTGTGACTGGGGCTGGGTTCCTGGTGAGGGCAGGCAGTGTGGGGCTTGTACGGAACTTCACTGCAGGTGCCCAGAGAATTCCCTTACTGACGGGCAGGAGGTGCCTGATCCAGCCTGGAACCTGCCACTATGAAGTTAATTTTCAAAAATAGGTTATTTGTGGATTTGCATCAGCACTATATGTTTCTGGTAGATTAGTCTTTTGCAAGATAGGATGTTGGGGTTTTAATAAAATTTTGAAAATCAACAGCCTGATTTACTTTATGGCTACATCATAGACATAGTTTCTGGGCTGGATATCCACATGGCCAAGTCCATCACCAAGCAGGAGCTGTCTTCAGTTGGTTTCCTGGCAGATCTGGTCCCACCTGAGTGGAAGCCAGGTGTCCCATGAGGACACATGAAAGCAGGCAATATCACTAATGGTTTAGTTGCCCCAGCTGGGACTGGACCAGCTTTGCTTGGAAGCTGCTTGCTCTCTACAGAAGATGACATTGAGGTCTGTTGCCAGCCTGGCACAGCTGAGTCAGTTATTCTGGCAGCTGTACTGCCCGAACAAAAACAGGGGCAGATGCTCAGGCTGCTGGTTTGCTCAGTCTCTCTTAGGGAGAGATTGCCCTACAGATCATCTCACAGAAGTGGCCCTGGGGAGGATTTTCTTGAAAGTAGCTTATGGCCTCATGCCTTCCTCTGTTCCAGGTGGTGATGCAAAGTCTGCTGGGCAGTCCCAGGGGGACAGTGGCCACCCAGGGGCTGGGGACACTCGGAGGCATCAGAGAGGCCGTGCAGAACACCGGAGACACACCTTCACCAATGGCGTGGACTTCAGCATGGTAAGGGAGTGTTGTGGGCTCCCATGAAGGGGAGGGCGGATTGCAGGAGTCCCTCACTGCTGACACCATCTCTGGGCTTTGGCTTCCTCTCTGGCCACTCTGCACATGTTAGCTGTGGGACATCAGGCAAATCCTGGTATTTTGGATATGAAGGTCTGTTAATGTATGTGGATGTTCTGCTGTTATTTCCAAGGTACTTTCTGTCCTGAATCATGCCAGACAGGGAGGAGGTGGATGCCTTCCCCCAGAGTGGGGTCAGCCCATGAAGCCAATGCCTTCCCCATGGGCAAGGCCTTGGGAAGAGGAAGACAAAGGTGGAGATGTGGGAACAGATGGATCTCTGGGCCTTTAGAGCACGCAGTGAGGATCAGGTATTTGTGTTGGCAAGCAGTGGGGCCAGGCTATGTTCCCTCCCAGGTGTTACATGTAGATCGGGGCTCAAACATGCAGGTCCTCTTGGCTTCTGGCAGACTTTCTGGTAGCAAAGCAGAGAAATCTACATTGAGTTTATCCAGGCAGCCCAGGATGGAGAGATCTCCACTGCTGAGTGGAGAGGCTTGGATCAGATTGCCTGGGTGAAGAGATCTCTGCTCCTAGGTGGAATGGACTAGCTGCCTTGGACATGTTGCCCACAGGTTCAAGCTAAATTGTTCTGGGCAGAGAGCCAGGACCAAGCCTGCAGGATAAGTTCTTGGTGGTACTGCCACCACTGCATTTTCACTCCTTGCACCCTGATGTCACCTGGCTCCTGCTGCTCAGCAGGCCTGACCAGTGGTCCCCAACCTGTCGCTGGCTTTGGAGGACACAACATGCCCCGATGTCAGCCTCGAGGAGGGGATATTTGTGCAGGTATTTTGCTGGGCTTGCAGCCATGTGAGGGGTCTCTGTTGGGAGGTGCTGATAGGGAGTAATAAATGTAGCTCTGTGTGTCTGGGATTGAGGACTCTGCTTCTTGGGGTTTTGGGGGTTGGGAGTTGCTGTTTCGAGAGAGGAAGGTCTCTGCTTCCCTGTCAAGGCTCCTCCCTGTGTGTGCTGCTCTGGGCTGGAGTACATCTCAAGGTCCCAAGCTCAGGATGCTTTGTGAGGGGGGTAGTGACCACCATATCTATCCCCAGCCCTGAGCTTGGGTTGCCCTGGTCTCTATTCCCCCAAGTTGTCATGTGGGCAGTGGGAGGGATGTCCCCTCCTTCCCTCTCTCCCTATATGTTGCCAAGTGCTGCACTGCCTTTCGGTGCTGCTGACCCCAGAGAAGGGGTGTCTCAGCCTTCCCTGACACCCTGAGCACAGTCTTTAGGCACTGGTGCAATTTCTGAGCCTACAGAGACAGCTGGAACAGGTTTGAGTCCAGCAAGGACTGAATCTTTGTACTGTCACTTCCCGTACCCCTCCCTGCCCTCATGCTGGGCTTCCAAGGGACAAGGAACTCTATCATTAGACTGAATGACCTAAAGCCCATGGAGAATGGCAGCATTGGTGTCCATCCTGCATCCCAAAGTGCACCAGGACTGGTTCCTCCTGAGCAGGGAACAGAACTGTGGAGGCTGTGCTGCAGCCCCAGGACCCTTCGCTTCAGGGACACCTTCCCTGAGAGATGGAGCACTGTCATTTGTAGAAATCTCAGGGCACAGCTCTGTCCCCTCCCTTTTACCAGCCACTGAGCACCAGCCAAGTCCAGTGCTTTGTCCTTCTCCTGCCCCAAGTGTCTCATCCTGGCTAGATGCTGCCTGTCCCACACTGGCGGGGCTGGCAGTGTCCCTCTGCTCTGTGGGATGCTCCCTCTTCCTCCAGTCTCTGTGTTGGCCAGCAAGCCCTGTGGGAGGAGGGCAGGCTAGGCAGCAGTGGGCTGCACCCCCAGCTGAGTGGGGGTCCTTGCCACATACAGCACCTTCTTCATGCCCCTCAGCAACAGCGCCAAGGCTCTGCACTTCTTCCTCTAGGTATGTCCCTTTGGGCCATTGGAGGAAGGTGCAGGGGGAGTTGTGTTGCAAAAAGCATTTCCAGAAGCAGCAGGAGCAAGAGCAGCCCTGGTGTAATGGGTGGCAGGTATGGAATGCAAGGAGGCTTTGGGGCTGGCCATGGAGGTGCTGATGGGCCAAAGAAGGCCATCTGGTGCCACTTGTCCACAGGGTCACTTCTGAGCTGCACCACACCTGATGCTCTCCAAAGAAGGAGGTTCTGGTGCATCCAGCATTTTTTGGGTTACCAGAGTCTGGAGAAGACTGTGGAACCTAGGCTGTGCTGTGGGTGAAGGCCAGGCTGTGTTGTGGTAAAGAAGACAGAGGCAGTGGGGCAGGAAGTTCCCCATGCCTTTGGGAGCTGGGGGAGCAGCCTGGTATTGAAAAGTGGAGAAGGGCCATGGACTCACAGGGTGAGGGTGATGAAGGGGTCACTGCATCAGTTGCTCTGTTCTCCAGGGATGTCCCCTCATCCCTCTCCACCGCTCTGATTGCTGGTGGAGATGTGGTGCCAAGGGGCAGCGGGAGCGGAAGGTGACAGTGGAATGAGGAGCATGTATCCCCTGTGGATGTGGACCAAGTCCCCAGTTCTGCAGCAGCTTTGGGTCCTGCTTGGCATATTCCAAGGGGTTTCTCTGGGGGCAGGATCCCCAGGCACCCTCATAGCAGCTCCCTGTGCACAGCAAGGGCTCCACTGCTCTCCAGGTGATGCTGGTGCTGGAACCTGAGCAACTGACAGAGATCCTCTGCAGAGAGGTGTGGTGTCTTATGTTCTGCTCAGCTTTGTGCACCTCCAGGGATGAGGCAAACTGGGGAAACAGGGCTGCAGTTTTTCCCTGCCTTCCAGCCTGCACAGTGAACTCGACTCTTCAGTGCTCACCAAAATCCAGATGTATCTGTTCTGGGGCTGATACTCACACCCCAAAGGGAGCTGGGGGCAGCTGCAGGCACTGCTCCTGCTGCCTCCCTGGGTAAATAGGTGAAGGAACCTGCACCTACAATGGTGAGCTGGAGGGTGGAGTTGACCCAAGCATCCTTCACACAGTTTGGTTCTCCCAAACTGGAAAACTTTTCTTCTGAAAAATCTTCTTCTAAAGCAGCATTCAGGCAGCAATCATTATCCTGCTCCTCTTTTTTGTGGAAAAGGGCTGAGACCCTTGCCTGTGTCCACATTCCCCCACACCTCATGAAGAAACCAACTCCTGGGACTTGACAAAGCCTTGGTGGGGAGCGAGTGACTTCCTTGTGTTCTGTCCTGCAGCTGAAGTACATGAAGGAGCTGGAACAGGAGAAGGATTTCCTGTTGCAGGGCCTGGAGCTTGTAGACCAGGCTCGAGAGTGGTACCACCAGCGCATCCAGCTCATGCAGGAGCATCAGCGGCTCCCGGGGAATAAGAGAACCAGTGCTGTGAGTCTGGGGCTTCTTCTGGCTGTGTGTGGGTTTGGAGAACAGGGCTGGGAGGTGGCTGGACCTGGAGCTGGCCCCATGGCAACCTCCAACCTCTTCTTCTTCCCCATCCTGCAGGATTTTCCTGAAGGTGGCCAGAGTCACCTGGGTTGCCTGGTCCCCAAGCTGCAGGAGGTGAACCGCTGCCTGAGTGACCTTCTTTCCACTGCTGGCAAGGTGAAAACAGCACATCAGCAGCTTGAGGTTGTTTGTGTGATCTTAGGACTCGTTCTACCCTCCCCTTGTTGGGGCTGGGTTGACACTGGAGCTGCTAGAGTTTCCCCCAGCTCTGGGAAGGTGATGGGGGACAGCCAAGAGGACAGCACAGCTGGTCCTGAAATGGGCTGGAGGATGCTTAAGGCATTTAGGGGACTAAGGGAGATCCTCAAAAAAGGTACACCCGTTGTCAAGGAAATAAGGAGCCCAACCTCCTGTGATGCTGAGTCAGCCACCTCAGAGCTGATGTCCTGCTGGGCAGGAACCAGGGACACTGGCAGGAATGCTTCCCCATTCTGCCTGTTGGGCTGGAGACCCTGTGATGATCTGTGCTGGGATTTTAATCCTCTGCTGGGCTTCTCTCAGTTCTTTGTGTGCCATAGGAACATCTTGCCTTGAAGAAGGGCTGGGAAGGGCCACAGGGTAGGAGGCTCAGTGTCTCATCCCTTCATCTTCTCTACAGACAGCAAACAACTCCTCAGCCATTAGCAGGCTGGTCCCTGTGACATCCCCAGCCTCCACAGGCTCCCAGCAAGTCATCAACATGCTGAAGGAGCAGAATCGGCTTCTCACCAAGGTGAGCAGAGGTAGGGGTGGAGGAAATGCCCTTGGGGATGCTGGGAAAGGAAGGGGATGGGATGGGATGGGATGGGATGGGATGGGATGGGATGGGATGGGAAAGGCAAGGAATGACAGGCAGTGGGAAGTGTTCCTTCAGCCTGTCCAGACTCCATCATCCCAGAGAAGGGTATGTGGGCTGCACATGGAGACCCTCTGGCACACAGCTGTGCCCAGCTGTCTCCAGCTGTTTGCTGGGTGAGTCAGTGGCAGGGATGGGGCATTCCTGACAGAGGGAAAAGACCGACAAATGGCTATCACACGAAAGTGCAGAGGCTGCAGCTGGGGGCTGCCAGAGAAGAGATGGACTGCCAGGGCCAGGCTCACTGCTGCGGTTTCTGTCCCAGCACATGGTCACAAAGATGCTCTGGGGGCTTGAGTCCCTCTCCTCTGGAGCCAGGCTGGGACAGCTGGAGTTGTTCACCTGGAGAAGGCTCCAGGGAGATCTTAGAGCCCCTTACAGTGTCTAAAGGGTACTTTATGGGCACTCTGAGAGCTGGAGAGGGACTTTGGACAAGGGCCTGGAGAAACAGGACAAGAGGGAACGGCTTCCCACTGCCAGAGGCAGGGTGAGATGGAATACTGGGAAGAAATCCCTCCCTGAGAGGGTGGTGAGGCCCTGGCACAGGGGGCCCAGAGAAGCTGCCGCATCCCTGGAAGTGTTCAAGAACAGGTTGGACGGGTCTTGGAGCAATCTGATCGAGTGGAAGGTGTTCCTGCCCATGGTTAGGGGCTGGGATGAGATGGGCTTTGATGTCCTCCTACCCAAAGCCTGTGATTGTGTGGTTCTGTGAAATTTTACCTGCAGCACACCAGTTCCCAGCATTTTCCTCTAACCAGTATTTTCCTCCCCTGTCTTGTGCAGGAGGTGACTGACAAGAGTGAGCACATCACCCAGTTGGAGCAGGAGAAATCTGCCCTGATCAAGCAGCTCTTCGAGGCTCGTGCTCACAACAACCATGAGATGAGCCAGCTGGACTCCACCTTCATCTAGCATACGCCTCCCCTGTCCCATTCCCAAACTTCCCAGGGGGCTTCAAGGGACTCTTGCCCCAAACTCCTCACACCCGCTGCTCCAGGTGTTGTGTCTCAAGGTCTGTGGCTGCTGGTGGCATCTCTGTGGGAGGAAGCTGGGACCCCTCTTGAGGAGCATCCCTGCCTTGCTGATGGCTTATCAGCCCTGCTGCTCTCAAACTGCTCCTTTCCTGTCTCTAAATGGGCCGTAGGGATGCTGTCCCCAGCCCTGTGACCCCCAGCATCTGGAAGACATGGCTGCTGGCTGTGTGGGCTGAGCAACTGTGCCCTTGCTGACTTAGGCTGGAATTTGGGTGCTTTTGGGAAAAAGTGATCCATCTTCAACACTCCAGCCAGCATCTCCAGACAAGCCTAGCCCTTAGAGGGTGCTGGCTCCTGCTTGTCCTGCTGTTGGAAGACAAGATTGGAAATCCAAGGAGGCATGCCTGGCCCCTCTCTGCTTCCCATGTTCTGCCTGCCAGAGACACTGTCCTGGCCCTGTAGTGGCCAATCTGGTGGTCCTCATGGCAACCCCTCTGTCACGGTCGTGGTTGTGGTAATGATACCATAGTTGCTGTTTACTGCAGTAAACTCATTCCCTACAGGAGTCTGCAGGCTCCTGTAGGGAATGAGCCATAGACCTAACCAAGATGGCCTACACCTCTGAGCTGCTGTTTTGGGCTGTTGAGAAGCTGGGACAGAATCCGCACCCTTTACTTGGCTTGACCTGGCAAATACTTCCTGATATCTGCCAGGATTAGATTCTTTTCATGACTGTAAAAGGAGAAGTGATGTTCCATAGCCTGAGGATGCTCACATCAGCCTGACCTCACAGAGGGGCTTTAAAACTTGGTTTTGTATTTAATTGAGTGTGGGACAGAGCAGAGGCTGACAGGCTCCTCCCTGTGCACGTCTCCACATGGAGAAATGGCAGCTTGTGGTTGTGGAGGCTGCTGCCAGGGATGACACCTTGACTGTGACCTGCACTCCTCTGCAGGGAGTGCACCACCCTCTCTTGAGGGGTGGTGGTCCAAGATGAGTCCTATTAGATGGCACATCTCAGGACTCCTTCTGCTTCCCACCCAGCTCGATGATGCTTAATCTGAATGACATTCGACTGTGGCTTGGTACTTGGTATCCATGGTACTTTGACTGGTGATCCCATGTAGTGCAGCCTGGCCCTCTGTACTCCCAAGGCCAGGACCTTTCTCTCTGGGGTTGTTTCATGCTCTGACTCTCCAGGCATGATGCTGTGGCGCTGAGCTGAGCTGGGCAGAAGGTGCTGGCTCTGCCCTGAGCTGACACATGCAGGCCAGTTCTGTTCTCGCTCCTGTTCTTATCTGTCAGGACTCTGTCCCATCCAGCTGTTCTCTGAGATTGATCCTGAGCTAAAGCTCACTGCATGGCATGAATCCCTGCTCTGCCCTTGTGCCTGCAGCTGGAGTGGGGATCAGCAAAGTGCCAGGGAGATGGTGGAGGAGGAGCAGCAAGGCCATGGCTAGTCGTGTCCCCTTTCTGCAGGAGTTGGGTGTTAGTTGTTCTCTGGGCATCAGTGCCTGCCGTACTTTCTGTGATGCCTTTTCTGGTGTCCAGTGCCTGTTCTGCCTGAGGTTTAATTAGAACTGACCCTTTTTATGAGAGTTACCTGTCTGTAGGGATAATAAAGTGGGGTGACCTATTTAATTTATCCTTCTGTCTCTCTCCCTAAATCAGCCCATCTACTGCTGCCAGCCCTGAAGTCTCTGATTGTCCTGTCTCTCAGAGTGCAGGGGAAGCTGAAGCTGCAATCTGGTGAGCAAACAAAGAGCCCAGGGGTCTCTGCATGTGGACATGTTTCCATGTCCTTTCCCATCACCTCTGGGCTTCCCAGGGACTGGGGATCCCCTGTCCACTGCTGTGGGGAAAAAGAAAAGCCACCTACACCCCTTCCAAGTGCTATAGCCTCATCTGTCTACTCCTCCAGAAGCTGTGCTTGGGGCTCACACTGCTCAGGCAGTGCTGGTGCAATTCACAACCTCTTATTTGCTTTTTCGTACCCTTTGTCAGAGCTGCCCCACAGTGGTGGCAACAGTGGCTGGTGCTCTACAATGGCTCCTTCCCACAGGGTCAGCCACAGGAGACCTCAGTGGCATGGCATGTGTGACACACATCCCTCAGCCCTAGGCTGCGTTGGCACCTCACACGGGGTGAACATGAGGGTCTGCACTGATTGGGGCACCCTCCTTTCCCAGGCTGTGGGGTGAGCCCTGCGTCCTGCAGAGGCTGAGCCTCCCCTGCAGGGAGCAGAGCCGAGAGGGAGACGCCCGTCCACTTACCGGCAGCTGGGCAGAGGGATCTCTGCCATGGCCTCTTCCAGGTGCTGCTTAGGGCAGCCACTAGTTCCAGCTGGGGCAGGAAGAGGTTTGGAAATTGCCCATGGTTCCCATTTTATGCATTTGCTTGGATATGGAGCTCATGTAGGTTTCCAAAGGAAAAATAGTCATGGTTCCCAGTCCTGGCTGCTCCATGCAGAGTCCAGGGCAGCTCTTTCTGCCCCAGCCTAGGGGGGTTGTCCCAGCCCTGGCCAGCAGCACTGGCCCTCACCCCACTTTCTGTGAGACTGCTGCAGGTTGCAGGGTAGCCCTGGCAGCGTCACAGCCTTCTGGAACCAGGTTTCCCCTGGGAACTGCAGGGCTCACTTCAGGCTGCCACTCTGGCCTGACCACAGTGTTTCTAGGTCCCTGACCTTCCCCTGTGGGTCTGGGCTGTGTCCACTTTGGCACCCTTAACTGTGGGGGCTGCCTCAAGAGCCATGAGACCTGTGTTTGGGGCCAGGTCTGTAAGTGATGTCAATGCTGGGACATGTGGGTGAACACCTTCCATTCTCTTCAGGCTTCTTCCTGCTGGAACTGGATTTGCATAGATCTGTGGCACCTCCAGGACTCTAACAGCTGCTGGAACCCACTGTGTGAAGCTGTGGTTACATTGGGAGTAGCAGGGATCTGCTGTCCCCAGCCAGGACAGCTTCTGCCAACCCACCTCACCTCCCCACAGCCCTCCACACTGGAGGTTGTCACATGCAGGTGCAACACTATGGAGTCAGCATGCCTGTCCCTGGGAATTTATGGTGGGTGTCAGGGTGACATTGCATGGGGTGTCCCCACTGCCAGGGCCTGGGGCTGCTGTCTGAGCAGAGTGAGCCATGTCCTGAGCTCAGTACACCAGTGGAGGTGTACCTGGCCCCTGGGCTGCCTAGGAATGCAGGATCTGATCCTCTGTGTCCTCAGCTGTGAAGTTTGGGGAGGATACGGTCACCTAGGTTTACCTGTTTGTAATTTCTCTCTTCTCCTGCCCAGCTGCATGCCCTTTACATGCCCTCTGAGCCTGGGCTCCATGCGAGAAGAGATGCTGTCCCAGCAGAGCTATTATGCCACATGCCAGAAGGAACAGCTACATCTTGGGGTCCTGACGTGAATGTTCTGTCTTTTTTGCTTTTCTTCCCTGCCATATGGTCAGCACTGCTGGGCCACCACAGTCTTTGCTGCCCTGGCCCTGCAGCTCTCCCACTCTGCACCTACTGTCCTGCTGTTGTCAGTGCAACTCCCTGGAAAGTGAACTGAAGGTGTGATGACCTGAAGAAGACCCTGGGGGTGGTTCTCACTGGGATGGGGAGCTGGGCCATGGAGGGCTGGTTGGACTGAGGAGGTGCCTGTTGCATCTCAGACCTGCAAGTGGTTGCTGATCATTGCTGTGATCCCTCAGTTGAAGTGTTCTCCCAGACCAGCCCTGTGCTCTGTTGCTGCAGCCCTGTCTGTATCCTGGGCTCTTGCTTCTATCCCAGGTTCCAGAATGCCAGTGTTATTCTCTTGGCAGGGATAAACTGCCTCCTGCCTTGGGAGGGTCACCTGGTGCTACCCAGTGCTCCCTGTTCCCCCTCCTGCCTGTGGCTGACGTTTGCAGCACTGTGACCAACAGCCCTCTCCCATGTGGAATGGAGAGGGTCTGCCCTCCACACTGCAGGGTATGGTGGGGGCTAAGCCTCTACTCCCCAGCATGGCTCATTTCTGGGGGACATTTCCCATCCTGAGGCGATCAGTCACACCATCCAGGCTCTGCTTCAGTGTCCCATCAGATCTCTGCCAGGGCCCATGACTCACTGTGGCTGTGATCCCAGCCTGCTGTGGGCGCTCACCTCTGACTGCACAGCCATCCCACTCTGTTCCAAGGTACAGCTGATTGAAGGCAGATGCTCCCTCCAGGAGAGCCAGGCTCCCAGAATCCCTGCTTTGCTCTGCAGCTGTGTACCACAGGGACTTAAACTCCCCCACATTACACAGAGACAGCAGCACATGGGAGATACCCAGCCCAGGAAAAGCAGCTGTCAGGGAGCAGAGGAGGGGCTGAGGTCTTGGCCAGCACCCTGGAGGACCACATGCACTGTGTGGTTCCCTTAGACCCAAAGTGTCCCTTTGTGGGACACACACACCTGTGTGGCAGTGGATGCTGACAATGGCTGGAGGTGGCTCCATCCTCCTGCTGTGCCATTGCGACGTCTCTGGTTGCTTCTCCTGGGAGATAGGATCATGCTCTGGGTGGGAACAGGCAACTGGAGGGACAGAGCCTGCACTAGGTCTGGGCTGCAATCACATTTCAGGGAGCCATCAAAATCCACCCATGTAAAAACACTCTTTGACTGCCCTGCCTCAGCTGTAGATGAGAGCTGGGCACATGGACCATTGAGTCAGAGAATCAGAATCCCAGACAGCTTTGAGTTGGAAGGGATCTTTAAAGACCATCTCGTTCCACACCTTGCCATGGGCAGGGACACCTTCCACTAGACCAGGTTACTCCAGGACCTGTCCAGCCTGGCCTTGAGCACTATCAGGGTGGGGCAACCACAGTTTCTCTGAATAATGTGTGTCAGGGCCTCATCACCTTCACATGGATGAATTTCTCCCTAATACACTATCTAACCATTGAGGTCATTCCCCCTTGTGCTGTGACTTGTCCAAAGCCCCTGTTCTGCTCTCTTAAAGCCTCCTTAGGCACTGGAACAGGCTCTAAGGTCACCCTGGAGCCTTCTCTTCTCCAGACTGAAAAAGTCTAACTTATGCAGCCTTTCCTCAGCAGAAATGTGTCATCCCTCTAGTCATCTTTGTGGCTCTCCTCCATGGACCAGCATATCCCCAAAGCAGAAAGCCTGGACTATTCCATAGGCACAAGCAGCCCAGCTCTTCACTCTGTCTTGCTGCTGTCTGGCCCCCTGGACATGGGGTAGGGGAGATGTGACTCCTGCTTGCCCTGCGGCCAGAGCCAAGGGACAGCACTGGGAGTAGCAAGTCCTTTTGGCCCAGAGCCTCTCCTGGGCATGTGCCCTCCTTTTACCCCCAAACCTTCCCTGCTTTGGATCTAAGAGAACCCACAAATGTGCCATGGGCAGCCAGGGACACCCCATCCTCAGGTCCAGGCAGGCAGGTTTGATTTATTTTGGCTACTGAAAACAACTCCTGTCCATGAAGGATATCTGTGAGTGTCTACAAGCCCAAGAAGACTCCAGGTAGGGACATGATTTCAGTAGCAATGTCCCCTGGCCCTTTTCCTTGGGGGTAAAAAAAAAAAAAAAAATCCAAATTTTATTATCTAAATTATGACATCTTCTTGTCAAGAACCTGAGGGCAGGCAGGGCTGCCTGCACTGCTAGCCATGGGCATCCTGCAGCTGCCATGGGCAAAGGTTACAAGCACATCCATGTCTTTGTGCCCACAGATGGGGACCCAGAGGGCAGAGTGACACAGGATGTCCTAGCCCATGACCCTAGCCCCGGGTCCCCCAGGTATGGCCTCTTTACTGAAGGTCGCTGCTCCCATGTGGTGCTGCTCAAACTGGGAAAGAAAGTCTTTTGTCCTATTCATTAAACCAAGAAACCCAAAAGACATTGCCTTGGCCCCCAAGGTTTTGTTTAGCCCTAGATGAAAATATTTTACACTGAACTCAGGACCAAATAATCTAACAATTCCACCATTAAATATTTAGTATTGATGGCTTAGGAAGGAAATAATTTGGGTTTGTGAGAGACATTCTAGTGCAGGTGAGTGCCTGCAGCTGCTCCTTCATGCCAGGCTGCCAGGCTTGTCCCATTGAGTTAGAGGGACCCAACACCCCAGCAGCATCCCTGGCACCCCTGTATCCATGACAGCTGGAGGCAGGTGGCTGATTCTGGGGAGGTTCTTGGTGAGGTCTCCAGGAGCAGCTTCACCCCTGCAGTGTCCCACACTCTGCACTGCCTGGACACTTGCACTTGTCAATTCCCGTTTTACTTCTCTGTCCCAAATCCTAAGTGGGTTTTCCTAACCTAATCGTTTTTCACATTTTTCTTGGATGAGTAGACTGTTGCATCACTGCCAACTCCTTGAAAGTCATAAATCTCCTTAGCCCTCCTATAAACAAGGAATTAGGAGGATAAAAAAAAACAAAAAAAAAAACCCACAAAAGCAGCTTTTGTAAGCAATACTTTTAGGAGAGGGTGTTTATTCCTCTTCGGGGTCCTCAGCCTTCTTCACTCCCTTTGCTCAGCTTCTCATGCAGCACCTGTCTCCAGAGGGAGCCCAGAATTCTTTAACCAAAGGGGCTATGAAAAAGGTAAGTAATGCAAAACTTAACTGGGTTGTTGGGGCTGCGAGGCTTGGAGCAGCACATCCCACAGGATCCAACACCCCCCAGGAATGACCCAATTGCTTTGCATTCCGCAGGACAGCTGTGCCAGGGATTCTGAGGAGAGGCAGACCTCCCACTGTGACTGCACCACATCCCGGGAACAATGGGAGCTGGAACCCATCTCCCTCTCCTGTGGCTTTTCCACCATTTTAGTGGGGACATGAGCTGCTTTTCTTCCTCCTGCCTCTTAGTGGGATTGGCAGCTCTCCCTGCTCACAGGATGCTGGTGTGCTAGCCTCAGGATGGGTTGTGGGTCTGCAGAGTAGGATCCTTTCTTCAAGGTCCCTGGGCCCCTCCTACCCTATTGCTGCTGACTGGGGGCACCAGGGTGATGCCTTCAGGGCCAGGGAACTTCTGCCCACCCTTCCAGCTGCGAGATCAGCTGCAGGGCTGAGAAATGGCTTTCCTGTCCCTGGCATGTGCCGGTGTTAGGCTGTGATAAGCCACCTTGGCTGACCACTGCCACAGCTCAACAGCCGCTGGGTGCTCCAGCACTGCCTGTGAATGTGCTAGTGACTCCCTCCAAGGACAGATGGATGGGGGAACATTGCTGCAGGTGTAGCCAGTATCCATGGTCGTGCTTCGGGAGATGCTCAGGGATTCAGGCGCTACTAGAGAAATCCTCTGCCTCACACACACATGAGGGCACAGCAGCACAGCTGTGGCTGTAGATGCACGTGCTGTGCCGGGCTGTCCTATGGACACGGACACACTGTCTGTGCACAGACTGTGGTCATGCCACGTACATACTCATCCTGTATCTGTTCACATCATGCTCATAAGTTACACTGTCCATGGTCACATGTATCCTTGTTCACACTGTGATCCTGGTCACACCATGGCTTTGCTCGCACAGTGGCCCTGCTCTCACCACACCAAACTGTTCCCCTCTCTTGGCTCTCCAGCAAGGCAAAGAGGAAAGAGGCCTTCCATGGGCAACCAACCAACTGCTAGGGCTCAATGTTCTCTCCTCCAATGCCCCCAGACACCCTGGATGCATGAGCACTGTTGGTACTGCACAGTGAGCCTGGGAAAAACAGGCTGGGGATAAAATTAGCTGGAGTTTTTATTACTGGGATTTTATTTTTAAAAGCAATGGAAAGTACATCCCTGGTGGGAAAACCCCAGAGGTCTGGGCCAGCCTATGGGATAGCAGCATGCCTCTGCTCTGTGGTGGATATCCTGCTCACATCAGGAGGGATGTGATGTGGGAGCTGGCTGTAGGAACAATCAGCATGGCAGCAAAAACTACGAGGGGGCTGATCCTGCCCCTGGGATGCACCAGGGTGATGCAGTGGCACATAGGGCAGCAGGGACAGCTGAGCCCTGCCAGGAAGCATCACATGGCCATGGGGTCCCTGGGAAACTCTGGTGGGAAGGACCCTTCCTGTCTAAGCAGTACTGGTACCTCCAGCCAGAGAGGATAAAACTGGGGGTCTGCAAACTCAGGACAGTCCTGGAGAGATTGGAGAGGGATGAAGCCACCAGCTCTTCCAGTGCCTGAAGTGAAGGTAGAAGCCAGATCCAACCCATCCTAAAGCAGGCAGTCCCCAGCACTGGGGTGCAGCAGCTCCCTGATAAGGGATGGTGCTTCTGGATGTTTGCCTGCACTGCAGTAGAGGGATTTTGACAAGTCCAGAGAGGAGGGATCTACTGAAGCATGAAAATCATGGCTGGCTCAGGACACCCCCCAGCTGAAGACAGGGAGAGGGCTCAAGGAAAGTGTGCTTGCTGTCACTTTCCTCTTTCATGGACACCGCTGGGTGGCAGGAGGGCACTGTGGGAATATCACAGCTGTGGTATTGCTGGCTGCTTCCAGGTTTATTTGCTGAAAGTGATATGTGCCAGCAAGGAATGTGGATTCTGACATTGTTTTTGAAACAAGTGGAACTTGCACCTATAAAATCTCACCTGAAAGCTTAAACCTACTGCTAGGAGCCTAAGCAAGTGCCTGGTACCCTGGTGAGCTGCCCAGTGACTCTCAGGAGACCCCAGCTATTCCAAACACTGGAAAGATCTCTCCTCATGCAGCAACCCACTGCTGAGGCACAGAACCTGGCATCCATCCTCTGCCTGCCTCTCAGGAGTGATGGTCCTGGCAGATTATTGAGAGGCGCCTGAGCAGCACCTGCAACCTGGCACAGGGCTGAAGCTCTGCATGCCTCTGGCTGGAAGTGGCTGGGATGTGGCAGCTGCCTGGCAGCTCTTCTTGACCCTGGGCTGGGGAAGTCCTGCTGTGATTGGGCAACCCCCTAACCACAGAACTGACATTGCCAGTCTCGGGGCTCGCTTCCAAAGAGAGATGTGCAGGGTATTGGAAAGGGAAGCTGAATCCTTTAGCAAGGCACGTAAAGCCTTCCTGCATGACAAGGTGAGGGTAGGAGACTGTGGCAGCCAGGCAGGCTTCCAGTGCCAGTTTGGCACTCAAACCAGCCCTCGGAGGCTGAGCAGAGTCCTGCCATGGGAAGGTAGA
This sequence comes from Cyanoderma ruficeps, assembly GCA_008694505.1. NCBI lineage: Eukaryota > Metazoa > Chordata > Aves > Passeriformes > Timaliidae > Cyanoderma > Cyanoderma ruficeps. The sequence goes on from VZDJ01000399.1 coordinate 122,525, forward strand.
GGTGTGAGATATTCCACGGGCTGCAGGTGGTTATCTGCTCCACCATGGACCTCCATAGGTTTCATGAGCACAGCTGCCTCTTCATGGTCATCCCCACAGGCTGCAGGTAATCTCTGTTCTGGCACCTGGAGCACCTCCTTCCCTCCCTCTCCACTGAACTGGGATCTGCAGGGCTGTGCAGTCATTTTTACTCTTTCTTAAATACATTGTCCCAGAGGACCTTCATTCACTCTGGCGGGCTGAGCTTTGGGTGATGGTGGGTCCAACACAGGGACAGCTTTCTCACTAAGGCACTCTACAGACCCTCACTGCCCAGACCTTGCCAAAGCAGTCCCAAAGACACCATGTCCTCCTGGCAGGATGGGGACCAGACTAGAGCAGAAGGGGGATGCAGTGGAAGGGGATGTGGATGCTCATCCATAGCAGCCTTGTAGACTTGATATTTTCTGAGCTTGAGGAGAGCTAGCTCTTCTCAAGGGAAACTTTTCAACAGTTTTTCTTTTTCCCGAAACACCCTTGTGTAAAGAATATTCCTTTCCCATAACAACAGGTGTTGTTTGCTATTTCTGTTACTTAGCCAAAGGGAGAGGTCTCAGTCCTATGGATCAATAATGTGCCTTTTAGCACAGCATGTTATAAAAGGGCTGAATGAATTGTAAATAAAGCCTTCTGATTTCTACTGCCTTCTGACTGGAGTCAAGCATCTTTATTTTGTGTCCTATTGCGACACAGCCTCTGCCCAGCTCCTGTCTGGTTGATACACACCAGGCAGGACCATGTCTGTCCTGACAGAAGCTTTGCACACCTGGGTTGATGTCAGCTCTCCTGAGGACTCGCCAGCCTGGGCAGCTCCTCCAGCACCTGATGCAAGTGTGTTTGAGATCTGGACCTCACTGTCTGCTCCTCAGAAATGAGATGAGCAGCTGCTGAGTGCCTCTGGCAAGCTGCCTGCACCACCAGGTGCTGCCAAATTTCACACTCATGTACTGTTTCTCTGCTGAGGATTTAACTTCAGCCCTTCCCAGGGACTTTGAGCAGAAAGAAATTACCCTAGTAAAGAAAGCTTTTCCCCACAAGAGAGTAGTGTCTCCCTGCAGCACCTGTCATTAGCCCATGAAAGCATGATTATTCTCCCGTCTCACAAAAACTGAAATCCACGTCAAACTGGAAAATTTGCACTCAGTAGTTTCATCCAAGTCACCTACTGAAACCTGAGAGCAGGAGGTGGGACAAGCATCCTTCCCATGCTCTCCCTGGGCACAGCCCTATCCCTGCAGGTACAGAGGAGCACCTGGAGGTCACTGCCAGTTTCCTTTCAATGAACCCGAGCACGTTTTTCTTTTCCTTTTGTCCTAGGAACAAAGCACAAATATATCTTAAAAGGGCAGGGCCATGGCCTTGAGTGAAGCCTTAGAAGCCTTGAAGGCTTGTGATCATCCCAGAACAGCTATTCTCTTATCTCCTTTCCCCTCATGGTGACTCAAAACCCTCTGCAATCTACTTCAGCCTCAGGGATGCATTTAACTGGGGCCATCTCAGGTGAGGGTCCTGATTGCTCTCTTGTCCTGAAGCAGAGAACATTTGTCATGGGACCTTTTCTTCAAAATATTTTGTAGATCAGAGATCAGAACCATAGAATGGTTTAGGTTGCAAAGGGCCTTAAAGACCATCTCCTTCCACCCCCTGCCATGGGCAGGAACACCTTCCACTAGCCCAGGTAGTTTCAAGACCTGTCCAACCTGGCCTTGGACACTTCCAGGATGGGGCAGCCACAGCTTCTCTGGGCACCCTGTGCCAGGGCATCACCACCCTCACAGGAAGGGATTTCTTTCCAGTATCCCATCTAACCATTGAGGCCATTCCCCCTTGTCACTTCTAGGCCCTGTCTCAAGTCCCTCTCCAGCTCTCCTGGAGCCCCTTTAGGCCCCAGAAGGGGCTCTGAGCTCTCCCTGGAGCCTTCTCTTCTCCAGGTGAACACCCCCAGCTCTCCCAGCCTGGCTCCAGAGCAGAGGGGCTCCAGCCCTGGGAGCATCTCTGTGGCCTCCTCTGAACCAGCGTTAGTGAAGGAGGGAGCCGGACTCCAGACAGGACTGGGACCCTGCCCAGCACTGCCCAGTGTGATGCTGTGCCATGGGGGCTGTGGAGCTGTTCCAGACTTGCATCATGCTGAAGCAACATTCTTCGTGTTTCAGAGGTTTGCACAAAGCCAGCTGACCAGCCTGAAGTGGCCTTAAGAGATCCAAAGACATGTGTTTATTTTGGGACAGGAACACGTGGTACCTGCTGCCCTGGTGTGTGTCTGAGGATGTCTCTCTGCAGCTGGAGAGATTCCTAAGCATCCTTGGAAGCATCCAGCTGCACATCAGTCACACTGGTTTGTAGCATGTGGAGGAGGAGGAAATTAATGAGGCTTCCCATGGCTTTTTGAGATCTTCACAACACATGATTTTCTCACATTCAAGCTGGTGGCATGCCACAATCAGCTCAGAAGCTCAAGTTTCTCCTGAAAGACAAATAAAAGTCCAGTTCTGCAGATATGTCCAAAACCTGAAAAGTATAACCGTGAAAATCTCTGCCAGTCATAAATGTTAGAGGTTTTTCAGTGTCAGGATTTTGGGTTATCTGACTCCCATCTTTCAGTTCTGAGTTATTTGAGAAAAAGCTCTTAAGATAGCTGAGGGGCCCTGGGGTTCACCAGGAATTCAGGAGGAGAGTTCATACAAAAGGCTTCAGGTTGGACAATGGTGGTGAAGCAGGAGGGTTAAATCTGGGGGAAAGTGGGTTTAATAAATTTATTAAAGCGGAATAATTTCCTGGCCAGGATATGATTTAGCTCAACAGTAACAGGTGATTCACTGCAGCTCTACAAAGCTCATCCCTGTTCCCGGGCAGCCCTGTGGAGCCTCAGTTTTGCTGGAAGGAGACAAGTCTTACTGCTGGAGGGCTTGCCAGGAGGTGGATGCTGAGGGATTGTCCCGGAAAAGTGAGCTCCCAGTGGTGTTTGCCTAGCGTGGGAGCTATCAGCACCCAGGAAAGATCTTCTACCCTTTGCCCAGATGTCATGGGGTTTGGGTGGGGATCCTGCAGGGCCTGGGCAGCAGGAACAGGGAGGGATGCTACCCGGAGGCTGAGAGGGTAGTATGGGAGAGAGAGAGCCCTTGGCTGAGCCATGGCAAAGCACTCGCTCTCTTGGCCTTGTAACGCAGTGGGTCCATTGCTGCCAGCCCCGAAACAGGACTCCTGCAGCCAGGCAGGAGCATTCCAGGCTGCTTCAGTCACCTTGCACTGCCCTCCCTGCCACAGTGGTGGGAAATGAATCTGTGCTCTGTGTGGCACTGTCTGCCTGTGCCATCGACTGCCTGTGCCATCATTCGCTTGGGTGTGCCATCACCTGCCCTGCCTGTGCATCATGCTGCCATTGCTGTGCTGGACACAAGGAGCTTGTTCCACTACCGGGAGCAGTGACAGCTGGAGGCAGGAATAACAACAGCCTGTGACATCCCCAGTGCCCCCTTCAGAAGGGTTTCTGTACTCCTCTGCCCCCACCAACGACTGGGAGCCCTGGGAGGCCTGGGAGAAACGTGACCACTGACTTCCCGAGGGCAGTGGAAGCTGAGTCCTGGGGCCTCTGGGCAGTGCATTTGGTTTCTGGCTCTGCCAGCAGGATGGCACCGGGAAATCCTGTGCAGCCAGGAACAAAGGGTGCTCTTCCAGTCTGGGTCCCAGCATGGGTCCCTTGTCCAGGAACAAAGGATGCCCTTTCAGTCTGGGTCCAGCATGGGTGGCTTTGAGTCATCTCCTGACCTCCAGCAGTCAGCTGGCTGAGGCTGCACACTGGAATCCCAGCAGGCAGGGAAGGATGTGCCTGCCCAGTTGGTGGGGAGAGGGTGGGAAAATGCCATTTGAACTAAGGCTGGGAAGAGAGTGTACATGGTGTCAGCTAGGGCTGGAGCAAGCCCTGGACTCTAGCAGAGGAAGTGGCTCTCCTGAGATTTCTTGCTGCATTTTGGGATGTGTAAAGGACTGGAAATGTGCCTGCTGGTTGGAGAGGTGTCCTTAGGGTTGTGTACCTTTGCAAGGAAATAGTGACCACCTGTCACAAGAAAAATCCATTATTGGGGCCACAAATTTAACTTTAGGATTGCTAAGGCAGTCACTGGATTGACAAAGGACAAAGGACTGCTCCAGGCTGGTGGGGAGACCTAAGCCAGTGTGCTGGGGCTGTTCTTATGGCTCCTGATGGAAAACAGTGGGAAAAGAGATCAGCAAAACCAAGGAGTGCAGATGAGATGTTTCCATGATGTAGAGCTTTCCCCAAAAGGACTGTAGGGTGGAGAAGGACTGTAGGGTGGGGAGGAGAGGGAATACTGCAAGACAGCTCTCCTTGGTGTTTCCCACCTCATGGGGGGCGCAGGGAGGGACACCAGGAAGCTCCAGACATGCTGGGTGCCTGGTTTTATTGAAGTCCTGCCAAAGAAGAGGAGAGACCCCTCCATTCCCACAGGCAGTGTTTCCAGTATGAGGTCTTGGATCAAACAAATATAGTTTCCTGCCAAAGATTTGTAGGAGCCCTAGGACAGGACAACTTCTCCAGCTGCAGTGCTGTGCAGCAGCATGGAGGGACAGAACGTTGCCACTGCCAAGTGAAACCCTCCATGGGATGCTGGTCCTCAAACTGACGGGCAGCATTAGAGGGAAGATGATTTTGCTCAGTGCAAAATGAGACACCTTCCCATATCATTTCCCAGAACTCGGGAAAGGGGTGCTGCAGCAGCATCAGCTTGCTGGCGTGGGATTTGCTGCTGGAGAGCTGCAGTATGGCAATGGGAAGGTGGCTTATGCCCTAACAGAGATGTTCCTGCCTCCTGAACTGGCTGCTATGGCACAGTGCAAGGGTGGGGGATGCTTGGAGCCCTCCTAAAATGTTTGCTTTTCCCTAACAACCCTAGGGATTTGAGGGAACCTCTGGGCAGAGACTTTCTCCGTGGATCAGAAATGGGAAAACAGCAAATTCACTGCCCAGAAGAGCTGATGGAGAGACGCCGATACAAACCACATCCTTTCAGGTTACTTGAATTCTCCTTGCAGATCAGTACAATAGCTGAGCATGGAGTAGCAGGTTCTGTTTGAAGCTTCAAGGGACACAAATCCCTCATATAGCCAGGTTAAATGTAAATAATTGGGCAGTAAGAGACCACTTCATGTCAGAAAGGATGTGGGTTTTGGGGGCACTGGACAGTAGTGCTTGTACCCACCCCAGGGAGAGAAGACACCCCCACACACCCTACCTCCCCATGCCCTGCTGCCTGTCCTCCTGCCATTCACAGGGACCTTCGCAGCATCCCAAGGCCCTGTTCACTTCAGGCCTCTGGGTGATGAGTAGCAGGGTTGGCAGAAGGGCCCCTCAGCTTCCCCCAGCTGAACCCCACTTGGTCAGAGCCCTCTGATGCTTTGGTGGGGCTCAGCAGAGACAGCCTGGGTATCTCAGCCTCCCCCAAGGAGTCCATTCTTGCTGTGGGTCTCCATGGAGCTGTGGGGATGGCTATGTGCTGCTTCAGTGAGCCTGCTGCCCTGAGAGCCAGGCAAGGGCTCAGCCTCTCCATGGCACAGCTGCTCACCATGGCCTTGGCCTGGTGCTTGTGGGGATGAGCTGAGATGGTTCAAAATGTGGTTTCTCACTGGGAATGGGAGCTTGTGGGTAGTGTTGACCAGTTTAAGAAAAGTGACAAACAGTTCCCTGCTTTATTCCAAGCAGAAGATAATTTTCCCCTCTATCCTGCCAGCTCTGTCCCCACCCCACCTCCATCCCCTCCCTCACACTGAGGATGGAGATCAGCCCCTTGCCACAAGGCTGCCCAGGAGGATCCCCATGTGGTGATCCCTTCCTTCATGTCATGTGCTTTGCTTGTGCTCACCCAATGTGTCCCACAGGCTTAGAGACAGGTGAGCCTGCAGTGGCTGCATGGAGCCAACAGGATGTTGACCATGACCCTGGGCCTCTGTGTGCCACAGACACCTCTGCCCTGGGGCCCCAGCATAGGGGACAGATGTTCTGCTGGCAGGTATGGGGTCCTGTGCCAGCATCCACAGGCTCATGTCACGAGCCTGGGGAGAGAGCTCGTCAGGCATCATGGCAGGGCTGCAGGAACAGGGTTGTCAGTCTGAGGGGCTGCCCTGTGCCTCGATACTTCCCAGCCCTCTGTCCTGGCAGAGGAGGGCTCCTGGCAAGACAACCAGGAGAAGCCAGTGGGGCTTTTCTGATACCTACTTCCTGGCTGGTTCAATGCCAGGGCAACAGGGACCCCTGCCATGGACCCCTTCAGGGCTTGCATCACACAGACACTGTCCTGGGAAACAGGAGACAAAAAAGGGTTTAGAAATTGAGGCAAGAATAGAGATTTGTACTTGGATTTGATTTTCCTTCCAGGCAAGGATCCTTGCCAGCAGGGGGATTATAGCCTTGGATACACTGAGATCCTTCCAGACCTTCAATGCCTCTAGAAGGACAAGATCTGGGCTTGGAGCCAAGGTTGGAATACATCAGAGGGCTCCAATTCACAGGATGCAGAGGCCCAGCAGGAGCTGCACTCGGTCAGTAGCTCTCTCCTGGCTGAGGAAGGTTGTTGCATTCCCATATTTTTTACTCTACCAGTGTAAACACTGGTTGTATTTGCAGCTTCACTGGCCACACTCAAGAACACCCCAAAATGCCTCACATGTGTGTGCACACGGCCTTATTCAGTGCTGGGACTGACATGGCTTCACTCAGTGCTGGGACTGGTGTGGGCATCCCCAGAAATTCCTGACAGGTCCTTGCTTCCACTCCAGTCCTGTCTGACTCCAGCTTTGTGCAGGTGGAGATGTGGGTACGTGCACCTGAGCAAAAGCATTTTTCTGGCTCCAGGTTCACTTATCTCTGCTGCACTGTTGGATATACCCAACAGCAGGACAGGCAGATGGGAGTTTTTGTGATACCCCACACAGAATATTGTGACTCCTCCATGCAAGGCAACAAAATATTGGGGAGGGAGTCAGCCCCAGCAGCTGGGGAAGCCTAGACATCCAAGGTGCAAGATTCACCCTGCCTGGAGGTCCCTGGTGAAGAAGCACCTCTGGGCTTGCACAGTGGGCTGCGTTGGCCTGCACTAGCCAGAAAATACACCTGATGTCTCAGCTGAGTCCCAGGGTACGTCAGTCCACGTTCTGACTGGAGTCACAGAGCCTTGGGGACTGGGAGCAGGTTCCCACTCCTCCACCTGTCTGTGCCTCCAGTGCAGCTCCCAGGCAGAGCTGAGATTGGGAATGGGAGTGGGATTGGGATTTGGATTGAGAACGGGGCTGGGGGATTTCTCCCATGGACCACAGCCTGTGGATGAGTGGGCAAGCAGCCTCTAGCCCAACCTGAGACCAAAGGAACAAGTCCCTGCCTGTATTCCTTGGTCTGTACTGCAGAGGCAGATGGGGACTGTGCTCCTTCTGGGAACACCTCTGCAGCCTCATGCTTTCTCAAATGTCCTTCTGGCTGCTACAGGAACTAGGCTGCTCTCCAGCCAGCCCCTCTCTGTCCCTGCTGTTTCTTGGTCTGGGTTCCTATGCAGAGGAACCCCACCTGGTTTCCAGTGCTCCCTCAGGAGCAGGTCAGGACCTCTGGGGCTTCTGCCAAGGCTGAGATCACTGTTGTGCTCTGGAGTATGTTGTGGGATTGTTTGTGCATTGCTCAGGGCTGGCCCGCACTGGGCCAATCCCAAAGCTGTTGAATGCTTCTGGATTGAATGGTCCCCTGCACTTGCTGTTGGCTGAGGAGCTCCAGATGGGAGCAGAGAACCCTGTCCCTAACCCCTCCCTTTGGACCCCAGCCTGTTGCAGTGTCTACAGGTTCATTGAGTTCTTCCTGTTATTACCCAACCACATATGGGAGATGCAGGGCCGCCCACCAGTGCTCCCAGATGTGCTCATCCATGTTTTACAAAGCCAGTGAGCAGCCCTGAGCCCCATAACCAGCAAACCCCACCTCTCAGAGCCAACAGTGAGTTCTTTCTCCTGCTCCAGAGTCTCCTTTGATCCCTCATTCAACCCTGCAACCTTCGACCGGGTGGCCGCACCTCAGAGGCTTTTGTAAGAAGAGATGGATTAGAAAACCTCTCTCCTTTGTCCGTCCCCCGCACTGCTGGGTGACTAATCCACTCCCCACTTTCTCCTCTTTGTACTCACCTTCTACTCTGCCCCCAGGGATTATTTCCCCTGCTCCATGGTGGGGACAAGCTTTTCTGCCCGGCTGGGATGGGTGCCAGCATGCCCTATCTTTCCTGGGGAGTCTGTGCCTGTGCCTCTCCCTGAAGAAAGGCCAGGTCTCCCTGAGTCACTGAGCTGAAGCCCATGTCCACACCAGCTGCAGGGGATGTAGAAATACAGACAAGAGTCCTCAGGTGCCTCAGACATGCTGTTGACACATCCTCATCCAGTTTTACCTGGCATTAAGCTCTCTGTGTTCATCCAGGTATGGGATGAGCCAAACGCAAGCACAGTAGGGAGTTGGGGCTCCTGAGCTGGTTTCCTTTGTCTGGGACATCCATTCCTTCCTCTGGGCTCCTGTCCCATGCCGCAAACAATGATAGAACCATAGAATGTCCTCAGTGGAAGGGACCCACAAGGATTACAGAATCACAGAATCATTAAGGTTGGAAAATACCTCTAAGGTCATGGAGTCCAAGTTCTGGCCCTGCACAGACCCCCCAACAATCCCACCCTGGCCATCCCTGGCAGCGCTGTCCAAAGGCTCCTGGAGCTCTGGCAGCCTCAGGGCCGCGCCCATTCCCTGGGGAATCTGGGCAGTGCCCAGCACCCTCTGGGGGAAGAACCTTTTCCTGATATCCATGACACAGCTTCATGCTGTTGCCTCAGGTCCTGTCGCAGAGCAGCAGAGAGATCAGCACCTGCCTGATCTCACAGGTTAACCTGGTCCCTTGTTGTTATGGCCCAATCATGGTGATGAAACAGGCTGTAATCATGAAAAATTTGCATTAAATTGTGGGGAACTTATTGCTGTCCCACAGCAAACCCTGCTCCTGCATATGGTGGATTGTCTGGTTATTTCAGGTTTCAATGCCATTTTCATATCTGGTCATGCTGAGGGGATTTGTCCTTCCCATTATCAAAGCAGTTCCCTAAAAATTCACAGCATGCCTCTGTCCCTGTAAACGGTCAAGGCAGGATGAATGTATGGAGATCAACAGAGATGACAGAGATGAGATGCTGGCAGGCAGACAGACGGCAAGCAGGGTGGCAGGCAGACAGGTAACAGTGTGGCAAGTAGAGAGGTGGCAGAGTGGTAGTGTGGCAGGACAATCAGGCTGTGCCAGACTGGCTCCTCACATAGCCACTTGCTCATTGAACCTGATCATTTGGGAAGATGGTATGCTTCACAGCTGAGTCCTGCAGAAGCGACATTTGTTCTTACCTCTCTTTGATGGTGCCCAAAATCCACATCCCTGTTTCCTCAGATAAGGCTGCTCTCATCCCCTGCCATTGGAGCAAGTTGCCTGCTTCAACTTCCATGGCAGAAAAAGCCCTCCCTACCCCTCGCTTGCTTTTTTCCCACTGAACTTTCTTGTGCCTGGAGCTCAGGCACTGCCCACCTGGGGCACCCACCTCTGCACAGACACCTGCTCCTCCCCAGGGACATGGCTGGGTTCCCTGCGAAGGAACTGGGGCTGCCCACACACCATGGGCAGTGGCAGCTCTCCAGCCTGTAGTGCCTTGACAGAGCTACATGGGAAAGGAGAAATTACATGAACCGCACCCCCCTCCCCTTAGTGGGGCAGCAGCTGGCAGTGCCCAGCCCTGGCTGGGCTGAGCTCAGACAGCTGTGTTGGGGTGCTCCTCACCTGAATGTACCATCATGGGGTATTTGGGTATTTCTCTGTCGATACATGTATGTGCCTGGCTGACATTCCCCTGCATGTCCAAGCTTTTGGTGCCTTCCTGTTTGCCCTGGAGGTTGAGTATCCTGGGACACCAGCGATTGTCCAGGATTTGGCACAGGCTCCCTCAGACCTCAGATCACACCTCCTACCCCCTTGGGGTTGGAAAGAGGGTGGCAAAAGTGACCCCATGAAGAGAGGAGCAGCCTCCCCTTGGGAGGGAAGGAATGCCAGCCCCCCTTTCAATGCCGCCCATGAACAGCTGGGGAATAGGATGGCCAAGTCTGTGCAAACCAAGGTATGGAGGATACTCACATCTCCCAGGATGGGTCCCACCACACCAAGGACCAGATAGGAACTTCCTCCAAAGTCCTCAAGACCAAAAGAAGGATGAGGAGCAAGGAGACCACCCCTACTCCCACAGGGCTCCCCAAACCTGTTTCTGCTCCCTACCATCCAGAAAAGAGATTTGTTCCTTTTCAGTCTTCAAAGACTTCATTGCTTGTCCATCTAAAGGTGAAGCAGGAGGTTTGAGAAAGGGATTAAGTGCAATCCAGAAAAGATCTCTGTGGTGATCCCTGGTGCAGTTGCACTGTAGAGGATGGCAGATAAGTGTCTCAGAAGGTGAGGTGGGCAGCATGAAGAGTCAAGAATACACAAGTATTTTTCCCATAGAAACTTGAGAAGAGTTAGCCTGGGAACGCAGAAGGGTAGAGGAAATGATACTGTGCTGAGCCTTAGGGACAGGACTTTGTTTTCCTGTGGCATAATCAGCACCAAAGGGGAATTATTTTTTCTCCAAAATTAATATATTAATGCCTTGAAATAGATTGACACGGATTTTCCAGGGTTAAGTGCTTAATGAATTGAAGTGAGAGGGTAAACCCCTGAAAACCGACTCACAGATTGAACACAGCAGTCCTGCAGAGAAGCCACAGTGATAGACACTGCCAGGATGAGGATTACTCTCTGCGCCCCTATTTAGCCATTTTCTTCCCCAGACTCTGCTGCCAGCCACTGCTTTGGGGACAGCACTGGAGCTCGTCCCCTGCGGGACCTCCAGCAGAGAACCTGCACAACGGAGTGGCGCATCAGGGCTGGGGGCTCCTGCACCACAAGCCCTGGGCAAAGGCTTAGCCCCATGAGCACCTCTGCACCCCAATACCACAGTGATGGGCAGGAAACTCTGCAGAAGGTCCAGTGCTGGTGCAATGTGTGCAGAGCACGGGTCTGCAAGCATGGGTGTGAGTGGCAGGAAATCTTTTTCTTCAAAAAACATTGAGAAGTGAGGCAGGCGTGAGGTGCCTCAGCTCACATCCTTTGTGTGACGGTGTGACCACCAGCCTCCAACCCAGCTGCTCTAGGAGGCATGTCGTCCAGCCTTCTCTCCTTGTTTATTATTTTGTTCACTGTTGTATCCCACTGTGTAAGCAAGCTGCAAATGTCCTTCTCAGAGGAAGGAGCCCAACCTCCTTTGGCTTGCTGCTCCCTACGCAAATGCATCACATTATTCACTTGTGACCATATTGAAAACAGCCTCAATATACATCTGGGCTCCTCAGGGCTGTCACGAAGTTCTTGTGATGATTAAGAGCAGGAACATAGCCATAGTTGTTAATCATCATAGATGAGAGGTTCTTGGAGCTTTTCTGCATCTCAGGATGTTCCCACGTCCCACTGAACCCATCTAAGGGCTAAGCCCCAGGGCGGGGGCAGGATGGGGTCGAGCCTGGGGCCAAGGACCATGCCCGGAGGGGTAGGTGGGGCTGATCCCAGGCACATAGGCTGTGCCCAGGGAAGAGGGACAGGATTGGGCTGAGCCCTCCGTAACGGTGATGCTCCAGGGACAAAGCTGATTATAGAGCCGGAGCGGTGCCTGAGGGGCCGGGCTGGGGCTGATCCCGGGCAAAAGGCCCGTGGCCTGGGGGAGGTAGATCAGTCTGGTCTCGGGGCAGAGGGGGCAGGAAGATCTGAGTCCGAGTCTGGGGCAGCCGCAGGATTCGCAGCCCGGGGCCGCCCCGCGCAGTGCCACGGAGCCCGGTGTCCCGCCCGGGTGGGCCGGGGCGGCGGTGACTCAGCCGGGAGAGGCGGCCGAGGAGGAGGCGGGGGAGGAGGAGCAGCAGGAGCCGCCGCTGCCGAGCCACTCACCTGCCCTGCTCCGCCATGGCCCGCCGCCTGGCCGCCCTGCTCCTGCTCCTGGCTCTCGGCTGCCTACTGGGCATCCTCCTCCTCCTCCTTGGCTCTGGGGACACACGGGGCCCGCCGGGCTTCAAGGTGAGGGGGACGACGCAGGGGCACCGGGCGCGGAGTGGCGGCGGGCACCGCGAGGTCCTGGGCTGCCGTGGGCTGGGGGAGCCGCCGTGGGCACCTCGGTGTATGGCATTCCCGGTGTGCGGGATTACCAGTGCGGGAGACACGCCGGCATCAGAGGATCCCCAGCGTCACGGGAGCAGCCGGGGCTGGCGGGTCCCTCATCTGCGGGGCGGGTCGCGGGGAGCAGCCGCTGCCGGGAGCGCGGGGACGGGGCTGCCGTAGTAGCGAGACCCGTTGTGTGGCACCTCCGCTGCGGGACCCCTCCGCTGCAGCACCCTCGGCCGCCCATCCCTTATGCCTTAGGACGTGCGTTTTGGGAGGGGAATCTGTTGGACACACTGAAAGATAGCGGGCCCCCAGGCCAGAACAGCCGAGTCAGCATCTGCCAGGGCTCCCCTGCACACCCCAGCATCTCCCCGGGCTCCACTGCATCTCCTGAGCCAGTGCTGCTGGGTGACATAATGCACTTTCCTTTGAATACAGGCTGCTTTTTTTTTTTTTCCTTTTTTTCATTGTAAATTCAAATGATGAAAGAAGTTCCCGAACAATTTATTGTTGGCCAAGTGCTCCTTTTGTAGGCCAAGTCTTTTGTTTTAAAATACTCCCGGGCTTTTGTCCTGAAAAACAGTTCATCTAAAACCCCCTTTTTCTCATCCCAAGCAATTTACTTGGAAACTTTCTGAGCCAGCCTGCATGCCAGATGTGCCGCTGCCTTCTCTCTGGGTTTGTCAGATGTAATGAAGACTAGAATGAGAAGATGAGCTGGCTTAGCCAAGATGACCCTTTTTGCTCTTAGTATAACTACCCATTATTAACTCCTCTGTGGCGCCTTTCTTTGCCACCTATAGCAACATGCTGGGGCATCTTGGGCAGTGCCGACCTGGTTTCAAAGTGGATTTTTTCTCTTCGATTGGTTCCAAGACCCCATATGTAGCATTTGGATCAGCCTGGAAAGCTTTTCTTCTTTCTTGTTCCAAATGAATTACCAGAAACCTTTTTTCTTGTGCTTTTTTTGGTATTTTTTCTCTCTCTGAGTGGTAGCACCTTCTAGTCTGCAGGCAGTGTTGTGGTTTGGGGCCAAGCGTCCCTGAACATCTGCCTGCATCCTGACCCTGCTCGGCACAAGGCCTGGCCCAGGGACTCAGGATTTCGGGACTTCCCAAGTGCTGCAAGGTCCAGCATGGTGTGTGCATCAGTGTCCAGCAGTGCCTGTTCCCATGGGTCTGGCACCGGGAAGGTGCTGAGGAGTTGCTTTTGCACAAAGCTCAGTGCTGTTTTGAGAATGCAGAACTTTGCGTTACTTTAACTGAGCCCAAAAGATGCCCACATGGTTTAGAGGTCGGTCCTGCTATGGGAGACCCTCAGCATGTCTTCCGATGTATCTCTGGCAATTTCTACGTCCTGTGGCTGCTATGGCTACTGCAGCAGGAAGGATATCTGTCACAACTCACTGCAGACCTGGGCACTACCCTTGAGAGAGGCAGAATGGTGGGGGTCCAGAAATGGTGCAGGGGCAGATGTTGCTCTTACGACATGGGGCAGCCTAGAGAGCCTGTGGGATGGGGGCTGGAGTCTTGGGCATGGCCATGGGGCACAGTGCCAGGCACAGGAGGCATTCTCAATGTCTGCATCTGCCTCCTCCCCTGGGCAGAGCCATACACTGATCAGGAACTCCAAGCCCCACCCCTGGCCTTTGGGAACATCACTTTCCTCTGTGTCCCCTCTGCCAGGGCTTTAGGATTGAGCAGCCCTGACTGGGGCTGGGCTGAGTGATGTTGCATTGGGGCAGAACCCTTGGGACCATGAGTGACCCAGGAGGCAGCAGAGAAGGGCTGGCGTAGGAAAACTGTCCCAGTGTGGGGCCACAATGGGGACTTCTCTGTGTCTCCCCCACCTGCAGCATCACCAGGGTCTGGTCAGGGGGTTCTGTTAGAAAAAGCCCTGTGCCACCAGGAGATGCTGGTGTTGGAGACTGTCCCACATGCACGAGGCCCTGCTAAAGCCCTGGGTGCCAGCAGGCAAACATGCTGAGGCATTTATCCTCCCTCCTGGAGCTTCCCACCTGTAGGGCCTCTGGAGCCCACCTGCCCATGCCCATGGCTCAGCCACGCCTCAGACCCACATGGCAGCACACTCTGCTCTGAGGAATGCAGTGGGTCTGACGCCCAAGCCCAGGGTCTGGGCAGGGACAGAAGGCAAAACAAGGACAGGATCCGGAGCCAGGGGCTGAACCTTTGCATACCACTGTAGATGACCCCATTTGTGATTTCTGTGTGAATGCTGGAGGCATGGGGTGCCCTTGGGACTGAAGATGACATTCCTACTTCACTGGGACATACTAGGCTGCCGAAGTCTTGTGCACACATGATTCCCACCCCTGCTTATCACTGCCAGGCGAGGACAGCTTCTCCACAGGGACAGGCTGGGGTGCCAAACCGTGTGCCCCCAGGAGGGGCTGGCACGAAGCTGTGGTGGCTCCTCTCATGCCAGGGTGGCTATGGGTGAGCTGTCACAGCAGTTGGCCAGGCACTCTCTGCAGTGGTAGTGCCATCGTGTTGCAACACCTCACCTCAGCATGGCCAAGCACTGCTGCTGCCACCGCCATGGCCGGGGGACCCCTGGGATGCCCCTCACCCACCACTCCATACTTGGTGGCAATGGGCTGGAGGTCCAAGAGGAGAGATCCCCACCCTGGCCCACAGGTGTTGGCAGCAAAGGGCACTAGGATGTGCCTACATGGGGCAGCCAGTTCTGCATCCTGCCCCAGCGGTGCCACTGTCACCTGAACATGTCACCTCCTCATGGTGCTTGCCCTGGGTGCAGGCTCCATGCTGCCTCTCACTGTCTGCACTTCCTTGGCCATGCACATGTGCCCACGCACACCCATATACATGCCCCTCCTAAATGCATGTATGCACAGACACACGCACCCATGTGCACACAACACTGGCACACCTCTGTGCATGTACACCTCACCTGTGCACACCCACGGGCAAGCACCCCCACACACCTACCTCCACACCTAAATTTGCATACACCTTTGTATGCCCATGCACACACACACAAACACGCACACTCCTGCAGCATGTACACCACATGCACACATACATGCGTGCGCATCCATGCATGTGCACACACGTGTGTGCACCTCTCTACATCTGCAACTCCACCTCAGGTATGTACCCCCATGAATGCGCCCTGCTTCCAGCTCTCCATGGGGCACAGCCGAGCCAGCCCCACTGAAGGCAGGAAGAAGCTCTGGGAACCTGTCTTCCCTCTGTAACAGGTGGTGGGTCTCCTCCTGCTCACCCTGGAGCCAGCCCTGTAGCCATGTCCCTTCCTGCCATGGGGTGAGTGTGGCGTCCCCAGCATCCCCCTCCCAGGCTGACCCCATTCTTGGTGGGTGGCACCAGGTATCCCTGGCACTGTAGGTCATCCTCACTGTCTCATACTCCAGCATCTCTCAGCCCTTGCCACCATGTAGATATCCCTGTCTCCAACCTTGTCCCTCTCTGTGGACTTCAGCCCCTCCATGGCATCTCCAGGCTGAAGACTACTCCCAGGGTCTCTACTGTGCTCAGCCTTGGGTTTGGGGATGACCTATCAATGCTTTCCCTTTGGGGACAGCCTTGTCACCCTGCTCCTGCTAGTGTCACTCCAGGTGATACTTGGGGGAATGCGGTGCCTTGTGAGCAAACCGGAGACATCTGCACAGTGACTACCGGGTGTGCAGGCACATGTGCCACTGAGGTGGACAGAGAGGGTCCCCTGAGGCTGGACCGTCCTCAGAGTCCCCTGTGCCTGGTCAGTGACTGCTCATCTGGGGACACAGGGGTGATCACGGTACTCCAGAGTGGGCAGGCGAGGCAGAGGTTGCCCTGGTGAGAATGGACTGCGGTGCCACATGCTGGGCAGAGAGGGCATTGAGAGCCCTCTAAGCCTGACCAGAGCACTCACCCCAGTACCCAGAGCAGGAGGCTGTGGAGGGGTGTTGGGGGAGTTGTCAGCCTCCTTCCTCCTCTTTGCAGTGTTTGTCAGGAGCTGAAGCTGCTCCACTGCTCCAGCCAGGCCAAAGAGGGGGATTCTCTGCTGGCTTGTAGCTTTTGGCCCAGGGCATGAGCAAATCACTGGGTGAGTTTGGGAGGGTCACCCATGTGAGATGGTCCCCTGAGAGAGCAGGAGGTACCACTGGTCCAGAGCCATGTGTTCAGGGTGTAATTGGGGTTACCTATAAGTGGGGATCTCAGGTGTCCCTGCCTCTGCCCTGACAGAGCAGTTGTTGCCCGAGCTGGTGAAAACCAGGTGATAGGGACAGGGGTGGCATGGGGTACCCACGGCAGGCAGGGCTGGGGTGGCTTCCAGAGCCAGGCAGGGAGAGGAGCTGCCTACTCCAGCCCTTGGCTCTATCAAGTCTGGGCAGGGCAGGAGCAGACAGATACTCACAGGAAGTTTAAGCCTTAGATGGCTTCACCCTAGAGATGCTCAGTTGGGGTGCTGCTGAGTCCTGCCTTGCTTTCCCCCCATACTCACAGCCCTGAGAGGGCACAGCAGGGGCCAGCATGGGCAGCCCCGAGACTATGGGCAGCAGGGGTCAGGAAGAGGGGTCCACCCTGGGGTGCTGCAGGCAGCATGTATGGTGTTCCCTCCCTGGAAGCTGGGTAACCTTGTTTGGCAGAAGGAGCAGGGTTATTTATAGCCATAGAATGGCCGAGCCATACAAGGGCAGGAGGGATGAGGGGCCTGGCTGCCCTTCTTTGGCCAGGAGCATCCCGAGGAGCCATTTCAGGTGTCTCTCCCCACCATCGGTCCCAGGGACTTGGTAGCATGGCTCAGCAGGCAGCCAGGAGTGATGGTAACCTGCAGTGGGGGGAAGACACCCCTGGGCTGCACTCAAGGGGGTCCACTTACCCAAAAAGCCAGAGTCCCTGTGCTGTTCCAAATAGCGTTTCAGAATGGCCAGTATCCCACTCCCAGTCATATCCCAAGTAGTGCCCTGTTTGGGCAGACGTGGGCCCGGCCATGCCAGACTGGGCTTAGCAAAGCCTGCCTCTGCCAGATGATGGTCTGGAGCTGCTGGGTACTAATACAGTAGGAGTGGTTGTGCACTGAGCCCCAGTGCCTTCCCTTGGTAAGGGCTGGAGCAGCCAGGGCACCTTCAGCCTCCAGGCCTGACCCACTACCTTCCCCCTGCAGTACGGCATCGTGCTGGACGCTGGGTCCTCCCACACAGCCATGTTCATCTACAAGTGGCCTGCAGACAAGGAGAATGACACCGGGGTGGTCAGCGAGCACGGCATGTGTGATGTGGAGGGTAAGGTCTGGCCCCAGCACGGGGCTGGGGGCTGGGGGTGGTGTCTGTTGCATGCCTGTGGCAGGGCAGCATGGTATGAGGCCTCTTCCGTGCCCAGCTGCCTCCCTCTGTATTCACTGGTGTAGTGACGTGTTCTAAAGCGTTCAGCTCTATTCCTCAAACGTCTCCCAACTCCCCCCAAGGCTTGCAGCCATGCATGTTTGTGTTTTATCTTTTCCTGGCAGGTACTGAACCACCAGGGAACAATCCAGCCTCCTGCCT
The DNA here is from genome assembly GCA_008694505.1 of Cyanoderma ruficeps. Classification (NCBI taxonomy): domain Eukaryota; kingdom Metazoa; phylum Chordata; class Aves; order Passeriformes; family Timaliidae; genus Cyanoderma; species Cyanoderma ruficeps. The sequence continues at coordinate 140,330 of VZDJ01000399.1, forward strand.
AGCCCAGTGAGGAGCCAGGGTCGGTTTTTCTCTCTATTTATCAACATTTCCCCAACTGTCAGCCAGCAGGGGATGTGGTGTGGGCAGGGAGATGCACCCTGGATGGCTCCATGCCCACAGAAGACTGCCTTTTGGTCAGCCTGGAAGGGGCAAAGCTGCTCACCAGGCATCTTCCCACTGAGCATCATCCCTTCACCAGCAGGGAGCAATGCTGTATCCTCTTCACAGGTCCTGGCATCTCCAGCTACAGCTCGAACCCTCCGGCAGCCGGGAGAAGCCTGGAGCACTGCCTGAACCAGGCCCTGAGAGATGTGCCCAAGGAGAAGCACGCGGGCACCCCGCTATACCTGGGTGCCACGGCTGGCATGCGCCTGCTCAGGTGAGTGCTCAGGGGCGCCCTGTCATGCCACTGTGACATGCCAGCTTGCCACACACAGCAGGGGCAGAGGTGGTGAAGGATGGCTGAAGTGTTGCCCCTTTGCGGGGCAAGTTTCTTCAGCATCCAGCTGCCCAGTGCTGTGTGCCCTGCAAGAAGGGGTCCTGCCTTTCAGAGCAGGATATGCTGTGCAGGGCACAGCCAGCACAGCACTAGTGGAAGGGGGCTGGTGGGGGGCCAGAGCCAGGATAATGCACCCAGACTCTTTGGATGCTAGAAGGAAAATCCCTTGCACCCACTGTCAGCCTGATGGGACACAGTGAGAATAATCACCCCTCAAAAAGCACACAGGGGAAGAGTGGTGCTCCCCTCACTCAGCTCAGGCAGGATGGATCCCACTGTCTGAACAGGAGGGAGCACACTTCATTCCTGCTACCTGTTTCCTCCAGCAGAGACAGGGAATTAGCTGGTGGTTTTTGGGACATGCCTATGGGTACCTAGGCAAAGGCTCACCTCTCTCCTGGACCCTGCTGTGGCAGTGCTGGCTCCCACGGGCTGTTGGGACAGGGAGGGCTCTGCAGCACTGTGGCACAGGCCTGTCACGCTGCCCTCTCACTTGGCCCACAGCATTGCAGACCCACAGGTGTCGGACGCTGTCCTCAGAGCTGTAGCAGCCACGCTGAAGACGTACCCCTTTGATTTTCGGGGTGCAAAGATCCTGTCAGGGGAAGAGGAAGGGGTCTTTGGCTGGGTCACTGCAAACTATCTCCTGGAGAATTTCATCAAGGTAGGCAGGGGATATTGACATCCAGTGGGATGGCTGTGGTGGCTGGGCAGCTCATCATGTACTTATGCCTGCTCTTGTCCTCCTTGGCTCAGCGTGGATGGCTTGGAGAATGGATCCAGCCTCAGAAGAAGACCCTGGGGGCCATGGACTTCGGGGGTGCTTCCACACAGATCACCTTTGAAACCAGTGACACAATTGAAAACCCCAGAAACGAGGTGATGCTGAAGCTGTATGGCCAGGCATACAAAGTGTACACGCACAGCTTCCTCTGCTATGGGAGGGACCAGGTCCTCAAGAGGCTGCTCTCCAAGCTCCTCCAGGTACAATGTGTGCTTGATGTGCATGCTGGCTGTCACGATGCCACAGTTAACTCCTCATCCCGATGTTTACACTGTCCCTCAGCCCTGGACCAGCTGCACACCTTTACCAGCCAACGTGGGTTTTGCCCCCAGCCCTCTCTTGTGTTCCCAGGGCTTTCTCCCACCATCTCCATGAGGTGATACAGCCCTTGGCTAGAGGCAAGACACCCCAAGCCATTTTGAGACACTTCTGGCAACTGCTCTGTGTCTCACTGCTCAAGCTCCGGGGGAGCTGTGGTTATGGCACAGCTCATGCACCCCATGTGTCCCTCCTCTGGCAGGCTGAGAGCTACCAAGAAACTGTCTCCAATCCCTGCTGGCCTATGGGCTACAACAAGAGCCTGTTGCTGAGCAGCGCCTATGACAGCCCCTGCACAGAGAAGGAGAGGCCAAGCCTTGCCCTCAACACCACTGTTACCTTGGTCGGCACCGGGAATGGGAACCTCTGCGCTCTGCATGTCAGCAAGCTCTTTGACTTCATCAACTGCTCCTTCTCCCGCTGCTCCTTTGATGGTGTTTTCCAGCCGGAGGTTTCAGGAAACTTCATTGTAAGTCCCGGCATGGAGGAGGGTGGTGACACAGCTGCTAGCTGGGCAGGTTGTCCCCGGCTCCCCAGCATCACGTGGCAGCAAAGCCAGACCCCCAGCTCTGCAACAGTGGTTGTTGGTGCCAACACTGGCCTGAGAGTCTGCTCATGGTGAGAGGATTTGCTCCCAGCCTGACCCACAGCTGCTCCTTTCCCTCCATCAGGCTTTCTCTGCCTTCTTCTACACAGTGGACTTCATCCAGACTGTGATGGGAAGACCCGTGCACCTGCCAAGTGACCTGAAGGATGCTGCAGACACTATCTGTGCCACCAGCTGGAGTGAGGTGGGCTCCCTGGGCATCGTGGGAAGGAGGGGGCTGCTTCATGTGGGGTATTACCCAGGCTTTGAGAGAAGCCCTTGGAGGTCACTGGCTTTCCTGGCACCAATGGAGTAGGGGAGAGGCAATTGATGGCTCCTACATGGGACTGGGAGGGGGCTCAGGGGGGTGTGAACAGCCTTGGCCTCACAGACGTAACCACCCTGAGCTTCAGGCCAGAGACACAAGGCTGGCCATTGCTGGCTTGACCCCTCTTCTCTTTCCCTCTGTGCATCCCACCCAGCTGCTCCAGAAGGCCCCCAAGCTGGAGAAGAGGCTGCCAGATTACTGCGCTGTCAGCACATTTGTGTATTTGCTCACCACCAAAGGGTACAGCTTCAACAACCACTCCTTCCCCAAGATTGCCTTCCAGAAGAAGGTGGGTAGCACCAAAATACATCCCCATCCCATGGGATCTCTTTGGAGTTAGGCCAAAGAACCCTGCAGGAGAGATGATCCCACACAGAAAAAGAGCCAAACAGAATCAAGGAAGATCTCAGTGAACAGGGGCAGGATGGAGTTCAGTTTTTGGAGGGATCTGCTGGGGGATGGAAACAAATGAGCTGAGCTGGCTGTGGGGTGGTTATAGGGTCAGGTCCTTCAGCCCTTCCTTGGCCCTCAAGACACCAGCCATCCCAAACAATGCTTTGCTGAGGCTTTTTGGGAAGTTACCTCAGGGTGGGATCTCACTTTTGCCTGCACATGCCATGGGATGTGCAAGGAGATCACGTCTGCCCTGAGTGCACAAAGTTTTGCTCCCAGGGGATGAGCCCAGTTTGGCACAGGATGGTCACTGCTCTGTCCCTGGGCTGGCTGGACCTGTGGGCAAGCAGAGGCCTAGGGGGCTGTGGGCTTCCCCACACTCTTCTTCATTGGGCTGACACTGAGGCAGGCCTTGAAGGGTCTGGAGCACAAGTCTTATGAGGAGCAGCTGAGGGAGCTGGAGGGGCTCAGCCTGGAGAAAAGGAAGCTCAAGGGGGGACCTTCTCATTCTCTACAATACCCTGACAGGAGGTTGTAGCCAGGTGGGGGTTGGTCTCTTCTCACAGGTAACATGTGACAGGATGAGGAAATGGCCTCAAGTTGTGCCAGAGGAAGTTTCAGTTAGATTTTAGGAGAAATTCCTTCATGATAAGCGTGGTCAGGCATTGGAACAGGCTGCCCATGGATGTGGTAGTTACCGTCCCTGGAGGGATTTAAAACGGGTGCAGATGTGGCACTTGGGGACATGGCTAAGTGGTGGCCTTGGCAGTGCTGGTGTTAGTGGTTGGACTCTATGATCTTAGATGTCTTTTCCAACTTCAATGATTCCATGATTCTAAGGTGTCCTGAGGCCCATGCAGCTGAGCTGGCTGGGTGATGACCATGCCATGCTGTTTTCCATAGGCAGGAGAAACCTCCATTGGCTGGGCCCTGGGCTACATGCTGAACCTTACCAACATGATCCCGGCAGAGAAGCCCTCCTCCCACAAAAGCATGTTGTACAACTACTGGGTCATCCTCATTCTGCTCTTTGTGGTCACCACCCTGACATCCCTGGTGACTGCCATCTGCCTGCTCCGGCAAAGCAAGTCCAGCATAATCTGATGGCAGGGACAGGGTGAGCCGTATCTGCAGGACCAGCACCATCCTACCTGCTGGAGCTCCACGGTCTGAATGCTTGTTATGTGGCAAGTGCTGAATGTCCTCCTCCAAGGCCTGACATTGTTCCAGAAGGAAAACTGTCCCCTTTTGCCCTCCCCTTGCCCTCAAACTGCAGGAAAAGAAGGACAGAAGATCACTGGCCCTGGTAGAAGGGCTTAAATGTTTCCCAGCACTACTCAGGGATGGACCTGGAGCAGTCTTGGGAATGGGGCATTCAGAACTAGGACATCTTTTTGCCACCAGAGCTGAGCTGAACTGGGCCAATGAGCCCATGCAATAACAGGATTCATTTTCACGTGTATGTGTATGAATGGGGAATATTACTTACACTAGTCCTTATAGCTGACATTGCTAGCCTGTCCCTGAAGCATCAGCCCTGACTCCTGGGGGAGCTCTGGGCATCACCCAAAGCCCATGTTTGTCTTTCTGGCTGATGCACAAACCCCACTGACCTTCCTGAAGGCAAGGTCTTGGCCTTGGCCATTGGCCTCAGCTTTGGTTAAGGACTTAGCAACAACCAGATGTGGGAAGTTGGCAACTTCCAGGTCCCACTTCAACAACCTAGACATGGTGCCTTCACTGTCCCCATAGTTCCTATGGCCAGACTTGCCTTTGCCACAGCCAGAGATTCCTGCAGCTCCATGGTGCATGGCCATGCTGGCACAGAGCCAATGGGCTCCCGCACTGTGGGGCTTTGCTCCGTGCTGGGATTTGAGCCTGGCGTTACCCCATACCAGGCAGCTGGGAGGATGCATCTTCATTTCCAATTGAATAAGAACAGGGATGCACAAACATGAAGAAGGTTTGGTTTTGTTTGAGAGTTTTTAAATAATCTGAAATAAACCTTTGTAACCACTGCTATGGCTCAGTGGCTTGTGATCAGCAACAGGCAGTTCAGCCTGGCTGTCCCATGGGGACAGAGCCCCTCAGCCACATCCACAGGTCAGGCTCTGCCTGAAGATCTCAGCCCTTGCAAACTGTCCAATGCTGAGGCACCATCACAGCTCTGTGTGCTCCACCAGCCTGGAGACGACCTCAAATAGACCAAGGTGGGCTGGAAAACTCACTCCAGACCCAGGCCCACCTGAAGGTGGAGGAGCTCCAGCCAGCCAGAGTCACCAAGTTCATGTTTCCCCAGTGCTGGAGGTGCAGTCACTCCAAAGGCAGGAGTAGGCAGCTCAAGCTGTCCCTCACTGCCACAGCCCCCAGCAAAACAACCTGCCAGCAGCCTCCACTGCCAGGGCCCAGCACTGGTGCTCAAGGGTGGCAGCAAAGCACCTCACATTTGCTGCTGCAGTCACTGGCAGCTCAGAGACACACAGGACACACATCGCAGTGCTCGGCAGCTGCATGGGACTGGTCCAAGCACTGCAATCCTTTGGGAAGCCTCACCCTGCCCCTGCACGTTCCACAAACACTGGAGAGGGGTGGCTGTGGGGACCTGCAGTTTCTCATGCCCTCTTTGATCCTGCTGGCAGCACCAACTCTGCTCCGTGGGTTCGCTCACTTCCCAACACCCTTCCTTGCTCCAGATGAGCTACTGGAATGCCATGCTTAACTTAACACACCTGTTCCCTGCAGCACTTTGCTTTCTGCTCTTCCACTGGCTGCTCCTCATCTCTCTGCACAGGGCAAACCTGATTCCAGTTTAGATGATGCTGTGAACCCCCAAGCCCAATTTCCTCCCCAAGCTCCTCATCTCCTCAGCACAGGGACTCCCTCCTGTGGTGAGGTTCAGGGCCTGTCTACGTATCACACGGAGAAGGCACTTCTGGTTCCTGACGCAGAAATGCTGCTCTAAGAACCCGGGCAGCTCTCAGAATTCAGGTTGGGTTTCTTCTTCTAAGAAATTCAGCTGCAGCTGAATCAGAGCTGGACATCCACCAAGAGCAGACAATGTACCTAGTCAAGACTTGGAGTCTGACATGGAAAAACACCACATGCCCCACTGTGTGAATGGGATTTGAGGCAGAACCATTACCTTGCCAAGTAGTTATGGATCTGGACAGGCAATCTGGGACTAGCCGGTGACAGGTGAGCACTGCAGAGAGGGGCCCTGGCACATGGTTACCCGTTACAGGGGAAGAGGACACCCCAGAGGCCACCCAGCTGTGGGGTTCAGCTCAGGCCTGTTCAGGTAGGTATGAAAAGCCCTGCTGCTGCAGTGGAACGGACATGGGGACTGGCTGGGCTCAGGAAACAGGGCACACACCAACAGCTCTGCCCTCGCAATGTAGCCCAGACCTCTCTGTGCCTGTAGCTGTCTCAGAGCAATCCAGGTGCTGACTGTGACTGCATTAGCACAGAGAGACCAGAGCTCTCTGCTCCAGCATTCACTGCAGAGTTGCCTCAGGCTGACATTCACCAACTGCTCTGCCCTTCACCTCATCCACAACAAGTGCCTTCAGCTCTCAACTTTTATTGTGCCCCCAGTGCAATATGCAAAGGCCATGGGGCAGACAGCGGCAATCCGTGAGGTGCCTCCACCACACTCTCAATGCAGGATTAAGTTCTGTGAGCTTTCCAGCAGTGTCACCAAGACCACCATCCTTACAGGCAGCATGGGCAGTGTCAGGTTGGGTAGGCAGGAGGGGGTGAAGCAGGACACGGGCACAGCTGTGCTCTGCTGGCTACTCGACCACGTCACCGTACCTGTTCCTCCTCACCAGTGTTGCAGCGCTGTCCCCACCCTCTGCACTGGGGAGGTTTTCTGCAACAAGAAAGTACAAGTTCCCTGGACCTCCGATTACCCTGGTAAAATTCACCCTGGTGAATTTGGCAAAGGTGGGCAAAGAACCACAGAGCCATGGGGAAGCATGTAAAGCCTCTTCAAGTTGGTCTGGCTTTGGGAGTTAAAGGTATGTGTGGGAGACAGCAGCAAGCAGCCATGCGAATTGTCCAGCAGCCTGTCTTGATGCCCCTCCCGTTCTGCCCACCCTACTGAGCAGCAAATCCCTCCACATCTCAGTTACTCTCTCCATCCCTTACCTTCTCCTTCCTCTTCCAGCAAATGAGCCTTTTGTGCTGGCTGTCATGAATACCCAACGCAGGCAGGGCAGGAGGCAGCAGCAAGTACACCCAGCCCACATCACCAGCCCTGCTCAGGAACCCACCGTGCCAAGTCCACAGAGGGACAGGGGAGGTGTGAAACCAGGAAAGGTGCTCCACCCACCATGGGTCTCTTGCTTCCCACCTCTTGGCTGTAGGGTGCCAGTTGTGCGACTTATATAATGAGATTTTGGCAATGACACAGTCACCAGCTTAATTACTAGACAGGAAGTAATTATTGCAGCAGGGAAGAAACAGGCACCACGACGAGCTCATGGAAAGCAGTAGGAAGATATGACTGTACCTGCGGGCTGAGACACCCCACCAGTCACGGCGAGCTCCTGTGGGGAATTGCCTGTCTCCAGGTAAATCCAGAAGTTGGAACATTTCTGCGTCTCAGCTCTGGTCACCACGTAGCTTCCGAGGGACCCTGCAGCTGGGGCGGCCGAGGTGCTCCTGGGAGTGCCAGCAGCACCTTGGTGGGGACAGCACCTGCTGCCGCGAACCCTCCAGAGCCCTGGGGGCCGGGGCACAGGGAGGTGGCTGGAGCCAGAGACGAGCCCCCATAACAATGGTAAACATCCCTCTGTACCGCTCGGGTTGAGCACTTACCAGCAGCCAGCAGCAGGCTCCACTGCGGGCTGTACGGCAGCGTCTGCCGCGCCAGCTTCTGCAATGCGAAGGCGGCCCCGCTGCCTGCCGAGACAGGGCCCGGGGTTACCGGACTCGGCCGGGACGTCCCCGCTGCCCCCCGGGGAGCGGCCAAGGACAGCCAGGGGGATGCCGGGGTGGCTGGACCGGCCCGTACCTGCCAGGAAGGTGCCGATGCCCTTCATGAAGGCGTGAGACTGGCAGGCCGCGTACTGCTGCAGCGCCTGCGGGGACGCGTCAGCGCTGGGGCCGGAGGCCCACCCGGCCCCTGAGCCCCGGCTCCCCCCGCACCCCCAGGCCCCCCAGCCCGTCCTCCGCGGGGCGCACCGGGTGCTTGGCGGCCACATCATCCTCCACCCGCCGCACGCCCAGGTTCACCATGGCGGGGCTGCCGGGTCCGGCCCTGGGCAGGACACGGCGCTCCCGCCCCGCCTTTCGCCCGCCCCTCCCACCGCTCCTTCCGCCGCGGCCATGGCGGAACCGGCAGGGCCCTTTCATCTGCTCCGAGCCGGGACGGGCCGATTCCTCTGCTACTGCGGACGCGACGGGGCCGTCTAGTGAGAGGGGGGCGGGAGAAGGAGGAGGTGGGGGGTGAGCACGGGCCGGCACGAGGGTCGAGCAGCCCTGGCCTGAGCTGCTTCCTCCCACAGTGTGACCGACGCGATGGAGGTGTGGGCCGGGGAGCTCGGCGGCTGCCCGGCGCTCGGCTGTGTATGTACCGGGGGGCGTAGGGGGCGGCGGGAGAGCCCGGGCCTGAGACCCGGCCTGCCGGCGGGGCAGGGATGGATTTGGACCCAGGCTATGCCGTGTTGGATGCCCTCACCTCCTCCTCTCCCTTTGCAGCGGTGCCCGCCGGAGGAGCACGGCGCGATGCTTAGGTGGGTGTCACCTCCCTGGGACCTCCCTCGCTACGGGCACCCTCTCGCCCCGGGCTGCCCCCACCCTAGACCCACCTCTCCCGGGGCTCCCCCTCTCTCCCGCTCCCCTCACCCCCGCTCCCCTCAGGGCCGCCCTGGGTCGCGGAGCCGCCGCGCTGAGCCTTGGCCCAGGTTCGGCCACGCTGCGGCTGCCGGAGGAGCCGCGGTGCCCAGCCCTGGCCCTCGCCCAGCTGCCCGCCGCCGAGGCGCGTAGCCAGCTGCAGGCGCTGGTCTTCGGCATGGCCGGCTGCATCGAGAGCCTGGAGAGGCGCCTGGAAGGTCCGTGGTGAGTTTAGAAGAGGGGAGGGCTAGCAGCTCCTGCCACCTTCATGGGATCATCATCCCCACCTAAAGTGCCCTAGGTGCCCGAGTTCAGCCGCAGCAGGAGAGGGCTTCACCCCAGGTGGTTTCTTCTCACCGGTCCCAGTAGGCCAGCAGAAGAGCTGCTCCCTAAAACTTCCCTGTTCGGGCTGGCCCATTCTCAAAGCTGGCCAAGGTCTGCACTAGACCCCCGCAGGCAGAAGAGGACAAGTGTGGAAACACAACCCTAATGGGCAGCACCACACCAGCATCCTGAATGTGGGAGTCACCGTACAGACACCTTTGAGGGATCTGGGAAGATTTTGGAGCAGCAGCAGTGTGGATGGAAGTGCTGAGAGGAGAATGAGGCTCAGTTTGGCTGTGGAGGGAGCCCGCTGGGGAGGCTTGAAGTGCTGCATGCAGAATTGGGGGGTGTTGTCACAAGCTTTGGCTTTCGCTCCTGTCTCAGTAGCAGTGGGGACATTAGCATTTGGACGTTCCTGCAGCCCTGAGAAGAACACTGCCCAGAGCCAGCAACTCTTCCTGCGAGGTAGGCACTGCCAGGGGCACCTGCCGTGGTCCTGCAATCTTTTGTCTTCTCTTTTGTGTTCTCCTCCACGGAGGCTGCTGGTACTGTATCCATGTGCTCTCCAGGACACTCTGAGTGCCCTCTGCTGTGGCTGCTGGCAGCCACAGGGCAGGGCTTAGTGTGGTGGCACTCAGGGTGTCTGGGATGCTCAGGGCAAAGGCTGGGTGGGCATTGCCAGCCTCAGAAAGAGGGCAGGCTTTGGTGTGCTTCCAGACTGGAGGCTGTGGTGGATCCATGGCTCCTTTTGGGAGAGGAGGCTAAGTTTGGTGACTGCTGGTCCTGCCAGGCTGGGCTGCCAGAGGCTCCCCTGGCCCTGGAGGGACTAGCAGGGCTGCCAGAGCTCCTGGGTAATCTGTAATCTGTGTCCTGCCTATTCCTGACCGACACAGACCCCAGCCCCAGGAAGAGTAGGGCTTCTGGCTCAGCTTTGCCAGCCAAAAGGAAGGTTGCTGGAGAATCTCTCATTAACCCTGGTTTCAAAAGGTCAGTGCTGGGTCTAGGTGCTGCTCACTGGGCATCCTGTGTGTTCTGCTCCGAAGCAGCAGGGCTCAGAGCTCTGATGTTTCCTCCATCTCCTTCCAGCAAGAAGGTGTCATCTGGAGTGAATTTTGAGGACTCCTGATGGGTGCTGTCTTGTGCCCTGATAACAGTACTATGGACCCCTTGTTGTTCTGGACCTGCTGAGGCTCCTCAACCCAGGGGGACAACAGAGCCAGAGCCTGGCAGCCACCCCTCAGCTGGAGTAGTGACAGGGCCTTATGGGGGGTAGAGATGGAACAGAGGGGACACCAGCATGGTGGCTTTTTTCCCTTGCAGCTCTTCCCTGCTGGCAGGTACCAGCTCCTGGTCTCACTTACTATGAACTGGTAGAGTTTGGATGGAGCTTTGATACCGTGGAATGGAAAGATCACCTGTGCTTTGCTTCTTGCTAATAAAGGTGTTTTTAGCTAGCCGGTCTCTGGGTGTATCTGTCCATTCTGCCTCTACCTTTCTCAGGAAGCCTTGTGCCTGTTTCAGCTGAACCCGGAGGTCTGGGCCTCAGAGAAGTTCACTTCCCTGCCAGCTTTCTGCAGATGGGCTGATGGGTGTCTGGTTAGAGCCTGGCCAACCCTTCTGGAGAGCTGGAAGGGTGGGCTCTGCCTTGCTGGGTACTGGGTGAGGAGGAGGTCAGTACAATGCCTTGTGAGGGAGGAGCTGCTGGGATAGTCACTCCAGACTCACACTGGTCTTGTTTGCAAAGCTTTTATTTATTTCCAGGAACTCTGAAGTTTAGCTTGGGCTTTCCCCGCTTCATAACCCCCAAGTCTGTTGAGAGCTTCCTAATTGTGAGTTTTGGGGGGGGGGACTGACCTCTGCCCATTGCCTGTGCCATCCCCCTCCATCTCCCTTCCTAGGTCTGTATGGCTGTGCCAGGTCCCCTCACCAGGTGCAGGTGTGAGGGCACCCTGTGGTGCCTGCTGCCCAGGTGGGTGGCACAGTGTGCCTATGCAGGTGGCTGCAGGGCAGCTTGTCCCTCAGCCAGCCACAGCTTTAGCACTGATGGTGCCCCATCTGTGCCCCCTTGCTCTCATCCTGATGCTTGAGGGGTCACAGAGCTTGTCCTGGTTGTGAGGAAGGGTGGGTGGCACAAGAGGGGCTCAGTGCACTGCAGATTGCTGCCAGCACCTGGGTGCCAGTGGAGGGAGTTTGGATGTGAGGGGCACAGGTGGACTGACCTCCTGCTTGACCCCAGCCTTGGCCCTGCACCCCACCAGGGCACATGCCCAGCTCACTGCAGTGCCCGGACCACGGAACGATAGGCTTGTATAATCTCCTGGCTATTGGGGCAGGTGTATTTGAACTCCTTGGTTTCACTGGCATTGTTGATGTACCGCCACACGCCCCGCAGGTCCTTGGGGATCCCAAAGCGGCGGTAGTGCTGGCATACAACCTGCAGGCACAAATCGGGGAGACTTGCCTGACACTGTGCCAAGGAGAGCCCTACCACCAGGGCAGGTACCAGTTGGGAAGGGTGGCAGGGATCCAGGGGCATCCCTGGCACAGCACAGTTGACGGCTGGTACTCAGGAGGGGATGCAGAGAGGAATGGGTTCTGTGGGAGGGCACTGTGCTGGGTAGGGCTCCTGGGGAGAGGGATGCTGAGGGGCACAGAACTGAGAAAACCACTGGGAAAGGACCAGGGGTTTGCTGTAGGCACTAAGAGAAAAGTGAGGGCTTGGGGATGCCAGGGAAAGGGGAAGGGCGTGGTACTGGGATGCGCGTTGCTTGCCTGAACGATGTTGAGCTTGGGCAGCAGGTTGCAGTCAGCCAATGTGAGGTGGTCTCCGTCAAGGAAACGGCGCTGGGAAACCTGGAGGCAGGGGTCCTGGGCCAGCTCATGCTCCAGAGGGGTACTCAGGTACTCATCCAGCTTCAGCAAGGCCCGCAGCAGGCTCCTCTGCAGCGCTGCAGGGAGGGTGGCCAGGTCATGGTACAGCTCTGCTGTGAGCATGGGGCCCCTGCTCTGCTGTGGCCTCCTGCCAGCCCAACTCCATGTCCAGGTAGCACCTGTCAGCCTCTTCCCACCTGGCTCAGGCTGGCACCTCTGTCCTCCCACAGAGACCTGGCACAGCCACACTGGCCCATGTAGGGAGGGCAGTGCCTGGACAGACCCGACTGTGGACTGGGTGGGAGGACTGAGAAAGCTCACTCTGACCAGACTAGGCTTTGGAGTGTGGCACCCAAGAAGTTGAATGGGGTGCTCCCCCACCTGCTCCTCACCCTCATCCTGGGCAGGTACTGGGTTCTTGATAAAGGCAGAGAACTTGTGGAAAATATCATTCCCAGCCAGGTTTGACTCCGGGTACTGCGGGACCAGACTGGGGCACCTGTGGGGACATGGGCACAGTTGAGGCAGGAAGCAGAGGCTGACAGACTCATCTGTCAGCCCCCTCATCCCTCAGCTTGTCCTGCCCTTTGGGGGGGGCCCCCTTCCTCCTCTCAAGGCAACACCAGCCACTGACATGGGGGGGCCCAGCTGGTCCTCCAGGAACTCCCCAATGGTGATGGTGTCGGTCTTGGGCTCGCCGTTATAGAGGAGGACGGGCAGCTGGGCACCTGGTGCGAAGTCCTTCAGCACATCCAGCGCCCTGTTGGGAGATGGGTACACCGCTGATGCCTGGCACGTCCAAGGTTCTGCAGGGCACCATGTGTGTGTGTTTGTATTGTGCACGTGTCCCAAGCAAAGGGAGTTCTGGGGGGCCGGTGCACAAGGTGGTGCCTTCAGGCCCCTCCTGCCTCAGTGTGTGCCCAAGGAAATACCTGCCAACCTTCACCAAGCACCAGTGGTCACCTGGGGAGGTGCAAAAAGCTCCATGCATCCCATAGTGCCCACCCTTCACATCCCTTCCCAAAGTGTTGGGGACCTACCAACCCCCCACCCTGCACATGATCCTGGCCCCAGGGCTGGCACCCCTTGGGAGGGGGCCATCACTCACCTCTTCACGTCCACAGTAGTGAGGGTGAAGGGCACCCCTTTGAGCAGCAGCACCATGAAGAGCTGCTGGCAGAAGGGGCAGTGCCCCAAGCTCTCCCCGTCCTCGCTTGCCTGTGGGCACAGAAGGAGAGCTCAGCTGCCCTTTCACCCTGGCATGGCCCCAGTGGGGGCAGCCCCAGAAGGTACAGGGTGAAGATGACAGAGCACATGCCCCAGCCCAGCTTGGAAAGCTGTGCTGCAGTCCATGGCACCTGCTATGCCAGGAAAGGTGTCAGCTCCTGGCCCCTGCCTGCTCCCAGAGCCTCAGTGCCACACCCCAGAGCAGTCACATGGCACAGCAGGTGCTGGCCCTGGCACCCTCTGGGGACAAGCACCTCCAGGCTGTACCAGCCTCACAGTGCCAGGGGCACAAGGGCTTGAGAGCAGTAGTGGCAGCAGGGGTGGCTGTGGCAGGGGCAGTCCAGCAGCAGAGATGTGCCAGAGGAAGGTGACAGCAATATTGGTGGTCCTGTCAACCCCAGCCACAATCCCAGATGAGTCGTGTCCTGCCCTGCAGAGACAGACTGCCCTGGCCAGGCAGCAGCTAGGAAGGGCCTGGCAGGTGCAGGTAGATGCTGTGGTGCTGCCTGCTGGGCCCTGCTTTCGTGGGGGAACCTGGTCCAACCCCCCCAGGTTTAGCCCCCATAGCCCGTGTGCCTGCAGGGCAGGAAGCAGAAAGCAGTGTGCCCTGGAGAAGAGCCCGAGCTGCCCACTGCCTGTCCTCCCACCTGCCAGCTGCCAGCTGTCAGCCCCACTGCCTACCCGATACCTGACCCCCTGCCCGCTATCTGCCCCCCTGCCTGCCCAGTGCCCCACATCTGGGCAGTGCAGTGGGCAGGGGCAGCCCAGCCACCTCACCGCAGCACTGCCAGGGTTGGTTGCCAGGGCTACCCACTGGCCCGGGGCACTGACCTCAGGACCCCCCTCACCTTGATGAAGAGTTGGATTTGGGGTTTCTCGGCCATCCTGTATGGTAGCTGCTGGTGCACTGCTGGCTGCACCCTGAGTGCCCCAGCTGAAACCACGGCCCCTCCCAGCCCACATTCCTCCTTGGGGTGCACCCGCTCACACCCACGCCTGGCCCCATGGCACAGACAGGACGCCCTGCAACGGGGCCCCGCCACCACGGCTGCTGCCAACCACAGGCCAGTAAGGGCAGCTGGTGGCATTGCCAGCTGCTACCACTCCTGCCTGTACCCCCAGCCACCCCACAGTGCCTGAATGATGACAAGCACTGGGAACAGACCTGTGTTGTGTCCAGCACTCCTTGCCCCTAGCAAGGAGCCCTAGCAGGATTCTGCACCCCACCCTGGGCACTGTCACTCTCCTCCTCAGACCAGGCCCTCGCAGGCACCCAGCCCCATCCCCAACTACACAGCCTCAATGGATCCAGTTATTACTTTTTATTTAAAACAATCATTATTTTCACATTTCATCTTCTTTTTGTTTGGTAGCAATATACAGGCAGCTCCAAGACGTCCCCACCCCCCGGAGCCCCATGCCTGGGGCTGAGCATGGCACTGGCACTATGCACTTGGCTGGTGGCCAAGGATGTGCAGGGAGAGGCAAGGCCAGAAGCGGGGCCAAACTCAATGAAGTGAACAGTGTTAAAGCAGCAGCCACCCCTATCCTGGGACAATGTCATGGGGCGCTACCTTCCCACTCCCACCCTTGGAGTGACTCTCCAGCAGTGACTGTGCCCAGGCAGCCCTAAGCCCAGGGCAGGGAGGCAACCATGGCCACACAGGCTGTATGGGCACCTCCACTACCCCTCAGAAGCCATGGGGATGATGGTATGGTGGCAGGGGAAGACTGAGTGGACAGGGAAGACGCTCTGTGACTGGGGTGCCAGTGCCCCTGGAGCCTGGAGCAAGAGTGTGGTGTGGCAGGTATGGGGTGAAGATAAAGTCCAGAGCACAGCAGCACTGCCCACCCTGGGGTGCCTCAGGGTGCCCCCACGGTGACAGACGGGGACTTAAAGATGACACTGTCCGCTCTCCCTGATGGCAAAGGGCAAACTTTGAGCTGGCTTGTCCCCCAGCATCCCCTGGGGAAGGCAGAGTATGGCCAGCACAGGAGCAGCGGCATGCTGGTGGGGGCTGCTCCCCTGCGCCCTCCACCCCATCCCAGATCCAGCTAGTTTCCCATATGCCATTAAAAAAAATATGGTCTGAAAAATCTGAAAATAGAACTTCTTCCCCCACTTTTCCCCCTATTGAAAATACTGTATATTGTATCACAATCTATAGCAGGTGGTATATGGGGCTGATGGGACCAAGGGGCATAAGGACAGTTAAGGTCAGGCCCTGCTCTTGTGCCCAAGTGGGGCCAGAGCCAGCTTCTCCCCATCTCCCATGGCAGCCAGCTGAGGCGCCTGGTGCTGCTCAGGGCCTCCAGCCAAGCCTGTGCCAGGAAGGCAGAGAGGGCATCAGAGCACACAGGGCAGACAAACCATGGGTGCTCCCCAGAAAGGTGCATGGCCACCCTGCGGTGTTGCCAAAGACTGTGGCACCCAGCAGTGGGTGTCATCACAGACCCTGCTGCCACCCCATCTTTAGGCACAGCTGCAGCTTGTTGAGAGTTGCAGGCACCAGACATGGTCCCTGTGGGTGATAAGGCAGCAGGACCCTCTGCAAAAAGGAGGGAGACTGCTGGCTGAGGGGGTGCCCACTGCTGGCCAGTGACTCTGCCAGTCCCTCTACTACAGTCCATCCTTCCCTCCCCACCACCCCAGGCACCATTGCCAGGCTGTGCCGGCACCCACCCAGACTGTCCTGACCTTGTACCTCAAGGCCACCCCACTACCAGCTTCCAAAGCCACCCCGGGGTGCTGCAACCCCTCTCCAGTACCACCAGTGACCCAACAATAAGAACCTAGTGCAGGTGGTTCCTGTACAGGGCTGGACACTGAGGAACAAGTGTCCGAGCAAGAGCAATGTGGAAGGGGACACAGCAGAAAGGTGGCAGAGCTGCAGCAATGCCCTGTGATAGGGGAAGCAACTGCTGATGGCAGGCAGAAGGCAGTGCACTTGAGGGTGAGGGACATGATTAGGGGCAGAGGGGAGAAACAGCTGGTGCCAGCATGTGAAATACCCTGTGAAATACCCCTCTGCCCCTGCCACGTGCCTCTGCAATGGCACTGCTGCCTGGGGATTAAGCCAGTGCCCAAGGCCAGGCAGGGCCGGGGCGAACAGACTCCAGGGTGGGCAAGATTTACCAGTGGGGCTGAGACCCCCAGTGACATCCCACTGGTGACAGAAATCAGTCATAGGTGAAGCACCAGAGCACCTGCCCCAGTAGTATCCAGGGCAGCATCAGCCAGGGGTGATGTGGAAGCAGCCATCCTTCTTCTAGCTCCAGGGCCAGGCCTGGGTGGGGACGCAGAGCCAAGGGTCCCCAGAGTGAGCACAACATGGGTGTCCAAAGGCACTGCTCACGTGTGTGTGTCTGCCCCAAAGTGTCTGGGGCTGGCAGTGCTGGCACCAAGCCATGTCCTTTCCTTCAGGGTCTCCATCCATGGCATGTTGAGGACCATGCCCCCAGCATCATGCAGTGATGCTGCTCTGGAGCTGAAGGAGGGAAAAGCCACCCCAGTGGTGGCTTGCAAAGTCCATCCAGGCGTTGCTGTACCCACTGTGTTCTCCCTGGCATGTGACTCTGGCTGCGGCAACTCCGCTCCACGGGGCAAAGGGAGGGGAAGGCCAAAAGGGTTTGGTGGCTTGACAACATGGTTGTCGCTGGGGTCTCAGCACAGCGTGTCCGTGTTGAAGGAGAGCTGAGCCTGAGCAGGGAGAGACAGGCACGGCTCAGGGGCTGCCCACTCAACCAGCACACCCAGGATGTCTGGGGCCAGAGTCTGGCACAGGTGGCAGAGCAGATACCTCTCCAAGAGAACCCCCACCCATCCCGGGCCCAGCCCTGGCTCCATTGTGTCACCTTTGTGGTGTCACAGCACCCAATTCCAGTGCCCATGGCACAAACTCAGGTGGGACCAGGAACACCCAGATATGGGGACAACCTCTCACCCTCTCCTCCTCAAAGCTGATAAGTCCTTCATCATCAGTCTCCAGGTCTTCCTGCTCCTCCACCACAAGGGCCCGCAGCTCAGTAGGGGTGGTGCGGGGGCGCAGCAGGCTCAGCACGCGCTCCAGGGGTGACTGCAGGACACAGCTGGGGCTGGTCTCCTGCTGCTCCAGGTTGTCACTTTGCTTCTTGGCAAAATTCACAAACACCTGAGGAGGAAGAGGCAGGAGACTCAGGAATTTGCAGGCACCTCCACCCCATGCTTGCCAGGTCAGGACCCAGTGCATCCTGCTGTGCGGTGGCTGCCACCATGTTCCCCATCTAGCTTCAACCCCTGCCTCAAAGGCAGATCCTGCCTGGCACTTTGTCACTCCCTGGGGACAAGCATCCAGCTGCCCATGCTGTCCCCAGACTTACATTGTCCAGTGTGGTCTGGCTGACAGAGTAGTCTTCAATGCCCAGCACATCCACCACCTGCTCCATCTTGCTGAAGATCTGTGCCAGTGAGATCTGGTCCGACTTCAGCTGGTACTGGGCCTTAGTGTGATGACGCTCCTGGAGGGTGGCCACAGAGGGCTGGTGAGGGCACTGAGCCTTCACTCCTGGACTCCCTCCCTTCACCTCATGGAGGATGAAGGCTGCTTGTGCCCTGAAGTGGGGGCTTGCAGGGGACAGCATGGGCACCATGGGCAGCTCACCTTGAGGACAGCCTCAGGGAAGTTACGGTTGAAGAACCTCACCACTTCCTTGACATTGAGGCTGGACTTGGTGCGCACTGTGATCATGTAGCCATCACCGAACCTGCATAGGAAGAAGGCACCCCATGAGGACCTGTCCCCTCATCTGCACTTCCATAACCCTATGGAAGGGGATAATGCTCTCAGACAGTCACTACTGGACACCAGGCCAGTGGCAGGGCACTTCAGTGACCCTGTTCCCTGCCCACCTCTAAAGCAGCATCCACACAGAGAGCTGGTATCTTGTTACAGATGCCACACTGTCACCCAGCCATGGGGATCCAGCCCCCTCCTGCTCAGCAGCATACACAGGCTGCTGGGTCTCATGCAGGCATCTTGAGCTTCTGCCAGGCCCTTACCTGTTCTTCAGGTGCTGAATGCTGCCGAGACACTTGAGCCGCCCGTTCACCATGATGGCCAGGCGGGTGCAGAGGGCCTCACACTCCTCCATGCTGGGATGACAAGGGAGGGTTCAGCAGGGGGCATGGGGGAACAATGCCACGGCTATAGTGAGTGGAGAGCTAGGCCTCCAGGGCATCACCCAAGTGCTGTGGCCCCACCACCAGGGATGAGAGAAGGCAACAGAGAGTGTCCCAGGATCCCCCTGTTCCTCATGCCCCTAACCAAATGCCATTCTCTGGGGACTGGGGAGCCCTCTCCCTCCCACACAGCATCTCAGGTGCTTGGAGGCATCACGGGCACAGAAACCCCCCCTGGACCTGTGAGACGTGAGCACCACGGAGCGACCCGTCTTGATGACATCCAGGATGAGGTTCCAGAGGAAGCGCCGTGCCTTGGGGTCCATCCCTGTGGTTGGCTCATCCTGGGGGATAGACAGCACCTTCACATATGCCAGCCCTGGGAGGGACCCTGCCACTCCCTTCCTGTCCTGAGTCAGCTCAGGCCACCATCCCACGCTCCAGGAGATGCGTGGTGTGTGGTGAAGCAGGGGATGAACACCTCCCACCCAGGATCCTTTTTCGACCCTCAGGGCGCACCAGGAAGATGAAGGCTGGGTATCCAATGAGCGCGATGGCTGTGGATAGCTTCCTCTTGTTGCCCCCACTGTAGGTGCTTGCAGGCTTGTCTGCATACTTGGTCAACTCCAGCTTCTTCAGTGCCCACTTGACCACCTGCAAGGCGTGGGGGACTGCTGTAATCCTGCCAAGGCCACGGGGCTGGCAGAGCAGGCAGGGGTTGTGCTCCCTGGCATGTCAGCTGCCAAGGAGACTACAAGCCATGTGCCAATCAGAAAGGCCCATGGTGCCCCAGAAAGCCCCTGGCACAGCCATGAGCACTGGTGGGCCTGGTGGGGACCTGGGAGTGCATGGGCCTGGCCCTGGCAGCCCATGTGGGCACACTGTCAGGGTGCCACTGCCATGACAGCAGCAGCACTGGCTCAGGCTGCTGCTGCTGCTCAGTGAGATAACCATCCCTGTGGCACAGCACCAGCCCTTGCATGCTGCCAACTGCTTGCCCAGAGCCCTACCCGCTCCTCATCCTTCCAGGGGATGCCACGCAGGCGGGTGTAGAGCTCCAGGTGCTCCTGGGCCGTCAGCTCATCAAAGAGTGCATCGAACTGGGGGCAGTAGCCCAAGCTCTGCTGGACCTGCAGGAGCTCCTTCAGGATGCTGTGGGAGAGGATTGAGGGTTTGTGGGAAGAAGGAATTCTTCTTGTGAGGACTGCTGCTAAGCCCCCATTCACACGCCTTTACACTGGAGCATCTTCCCCCAGGTAAAACCCCACTGGGCAGCCTCAGTACAGGGCCACTGTCTCTTGCTCCACATCCCAGGTTGATGGTCCCCCAAGAAGGACACAAGGCTGCAGAGTCCCACTGGGAAACACAAGCTCACTCATACTATTCTATCCTGGGAACCCTCCAAGCAGACCCCATCCCATCCCCAGGCAAGCAGGCCCCCCTTACCTGTGTCCGTTAATGAAGGCCTCTCCACCCGTGGTGGTCTCATCCCCTGTCAGCATCTTGAAGGTTGTGGTTTTGCCTGCACCATTGACGCCTAGCAGCCCAAAGCATTCCCCGGGGCGCACACCCACACACAGCCGGTCCACAGCCAAGATGCGCCCAATCTTGCGGGACTTATACACCTGGTAGGGAAGGGGGAAGGTGGAGAGGAAGGTGGACCCAGTCCACTAGGAGCTATCTGGACCCGCTGCCCCACCCACATCCCTGGGCTGGGGTGGTCCCAGGAGTCTCCTTGCAGCCCCCACCTTTGTGAGGTTCTCGATCTTTAGCATGTCATTGTCAGCATCACCACGCAGGACCCGGTGCCTCTCATTGGCCACATCAATGTCATCCTCGATGGGTTTGGTGGAGACAGGCAGGCGCCTGTGGGAGGGGGCAGAGGAAGGGGGGAATGTGGGACCAGGAGCTGCATCCCTGAGGCAGTTCCCACTCAACACTGCCAGAAGGGCAGCCTGAAGCTCAAGGGTCCCAATGGCAAATCTTTACCCCATGACCAGCCCCAACATCCCTGCCCTGGGCCACACTCACTGGGGCTTTCGGAAGAAGTTGTACTGGCACATAATGGTGATGAAGAAGCCAACAAAGCCTTCAATTGTCATGGCAACAAGCCCCCGTGTCACGATGTCCCATTCGAAGGGTGATTTCATTTTATCAAACTGCCCTGAATAGGAGGAAGAGGAGAGAGCAGCTGGGGAAACCTTGCCATGGGGACAGCTTGCAGCTTGGTTGCACCTCATGAACTGACCCATGACAATGACATTGCTCCCATGCTGGCCCATCACAGCTGCCTGAACTGGTCGCAACACAATGCCCTCTCAGAGCATGGGTGCTGTGGAAATCATCTGGCAAGTTTTCAACCTCAGTAGGATAAATCAACCCAACTGAGAGTGGAATCAGAGGGCTTTGTCAAATCCTGACCCAAAATTGTCCCTCATGATGCCAGCAGCACCTGGCTTATGTACAGAAGCTGCTCAAAAAGCAGAGAGCAGGGGAGCTTCTGAGGTCAGGATGAAGCTGTAAGTGGCAAAAGGCTTGTGATGGTTGGGCAGTGCAGCCCCCAAGAACCCTGTCTGGAAGGGGAGTCCCTGCAGCCCCCATCCCTCCTGTCACAGCACAGGCCCACCATGGCCCACCACAGCTACACTATGTCCGCACTAAGATCCACCACAGCTTCACCATGGCCCAACACAGGCAGTGTGCAGCAGCAGCAGAACCACACACCTCTGTCAGGTGTCCTGTCAGAGCTCACACCCTCATCTCCCCATTGGGCTGCTATTTTGGATGGCCCAAGGAACCTATTTCAGCCTATTTGGGATGGCCCAAGGAACCTATTTCAAGAACTGGCACCCTGCCACAGCTGACCCTCAGCCATGGCTTTTTCTGTGAACTCTCTAGTCCACCCCCTTGGCTTTTTGCTCCAGGTTACTCTGGGTCTCGGGACACTACCATGGGGCAGGCAGAGGGGATGTGCCAGCATTACGGCCCCCTCCAGCCCAACATGCCCTGGAGCAAGGAAGGGAGAGAACAAGAGGCCATACCAATCTTGGCATAGTATTCATTGATGTATTCATTGTAGGCCATCTCCATCAGGCCATGGCCCAGGTTGTAGTTAGGGAACACGAGAAAGCAGCTCTTCAGGTAGCTGTTCACCACCTTCAGGTCCTGTAGGGACAGCAGAGAGGACACAACCATCAAACAACCATGAGTGAGTGGTAGGACCAGGATCCCCAAGATCCAGCCCAGTCAGGTCTCATGGCTGATCCTGTCTGCTAGAAACAGACATCCTGAGGCCCCTCCCAGCCTGAGCTGCCCCACAAACAGATGTCAACATCTCCCTTCCCAGTGACCCTCAGCAGAGCTGAGAATGCTGTACCTTGTCATGCTCAAAGAGCTGCAGCAGGAACGTGGCGACAGTGGCTGTGATGCCAATGAAGAGGTTGATGACGATGAGGAAGACGTAAGCAGAGCTGGGCACCTCAAACCAGAAGGAGGCTGGGTACATGATAGGGGTGATGGACCAGCTGGGGAGGTGAGAAGAAAAAGCATGTCAGTATGACAGCAGAGAGGCCACCAGACTTGGGACAGTCAATTTCCATCCTGCTCTTCCCAGGCTCTCCCACCCCAGCCGTCACAGCCACCACACCCCAACCAGCTATGGGGGCTGCAGAACATCACAGAACGGTTTGGACTGGAAAGGACTTTCAAGGTCATCTAATCCAGTCACCCGCCATGGGGAGGGACACCTTCCACTAATGCTCCAAGCTGTCTAACCCGGCCTTGAACATTTCCAAGAATAGGGCAGCCACAGCTTCCCTGGGCAATCTGTGCCAGGGCCTCACCACCCCCACCATGAAAAATTTCTTATTATCTGGTCCAAATGTCTATCTTTTAGTTTAAAACCACCACCCCACAAGACTCTGGAGGCATCCCCAGTGCCTTCTGACCACCCCTTCTGAGCAACATACCCATAGAGCAGGAAGAGGGAGAGGACAGCAGGGAAGTTGGTGGGAGAGGTATATGCTGGGAGGTCAAACACGAACAGGATGATGATGCAGCATGTAGCTGGCACCAGGTAGTTTAGCTGGAAAAGACAGAAACTTCCATGACTGCCTACCCCCTGGCACAGCCTCAGAGACTTGGCCAGTGAGGCCATGTGTCCTGCTTACCATGTCCCACATGTAGTTGGCCAACCAGTAGATGACGGGGTCACAGCCACTCACAAACTGCAGGTGTTTGGCCTTGGTAGCCTTTTCAGCCACCAGGAATACCACAAAGCTGGCTGGGACGAAGGACATGGCCACGATGATGAAGATGGCGATCACCACATCTGTGCCTTGAAGGCTGCATGGGGAGTAAGGAGAGCAGGGACTCCATCGCCCTCAGTTGCCTGGGGAAGGGCCATCCACCCTGGCGTGGGAGTCACTTTGCACAGGGCAGGGCATGGCACAGGGACCCCCACATCACAGCCACCCTGCCCCTCCCCAACATGCAGCCCGTGGAGCAGAAGCCTCGGCCTTCCCCTGCAATCACCAGTAAAAAGCCCCCTACCTCCCATGGGACAGCCACCCTCCCTCAGACCCTCTCCTTGGACCTACAGGTAATCCAGGGACAGGCTGGCACTCGTTTTGTTCATGGGGTGATTGGTGACTGTGATGCCTGCAACAACAAACAAGAAGAAACATGGAAGCATGAAAACTGGCTTGGGACACAGACCCCTATCCCCAGTCTGTCTGGTCCTCGCTCTGAGCAGGATGGGTTTCCAACCTGAAGCTCAGCAGGAGCTGGGCTCTCTGAAGCAACTCAGCACCTCAAGGCCAAGCCCTTCCTCACACGAGAGAACCCCTGGACATGTCACAAGCCCAGGCACTTTCAGGCAGCACTTTGGGACATTCCAGCCCAGGCCTGACAAAGAGCTCATCTCAGCTCTCATAAATCAGAGCTGAGGTGTGTGAACCCCTGTTCCAGCTGGACACTAGCCTGCTTGACCCCAGGTGTGAATATGCACTTTGGTGCCTGGTTGGACCATGCCCTAGTGCTGTTCCTGACATGCTCCTGCCCTCAAACGCCTCCAGATCCTCACCGTAGGCAGCAGGGTTGCCCTTGCTCTTGGGCAGGTTGGCTCTCAGGATGGCATTGTTGAGGGCATTGAGATAAGTGGGCATGCTGTGGTAGCCCTTGTTGTTGTAGAAGACCTGGAGAAGGAGAGAGGAACAGTGGGAACTGGCAAGAGAGCTGGGCCGAGAGATGTACTGGGAGGGAGAGGTAGGATGAGATGGGCAGGCATCCTGTGCTCAAGGCTGTAGGGAGAACAGGTCATTGTTGACTGTGCTGGGCTAGACCTGCTGACCATTCCCTCATGGCTGAAGTCTCCCAAAAGCACTTGGAGAGCAATGCAGCAGAGAGCAGTCCCAGGAGTCCCCGCCTGCCCCCTTTCCTCCCCACCTATCTCCCCTGTGCTGAGGGGCAGTGCTGTCCCACCTGGGCCGTTCTCCGCACAGCAATCTTGCGCACTGTGGCCGGAGCCCTGGCTCCAAAGGAGGCTGGGATGGACTTCTGGATGTTTCCAAACGTGAGTGCCCCATACCTGTGGGACAAGGCACTGCTGAGGAAGCGGCAACTGCTGTCCCCCACCTCCAGGGGTGGAACCATGCTTGAGCATATTGCTGACTCCAGCCAGCACCCCGGGGCAGGCGTACTCAGGCCCCGGGTTCTCACCCTGTGGGCCTGAGAGATTTTAGCCTGCTAGCAGCTGCTAACTTTTTCCCAAGGAAAAATTTCTCAAGAACATTTCTTCTCAAAACAATCTTGGCAAACAACTATCCTTTCTCAAAACAGTCTTTCTCTAAGTGGTGTTTTAGTGGTTTTTTGTCGGGGAATTGAACCCAGGTTGGGGCGGTGGGAGCACCAGATTTTAACCACTAGACCACCAGGGAAAAGCTGTTTTGAGAAAGGATAGTTGTTTGCCAAGATTGTTTTGAGAAGAAACGTTCTTGAGAAATTTTTCCTTGGGAAAAAGTTAGCAGCTGCTAGCAGGCTAAAATCTCTCAGGCCCACATTCACCCCAGCTCTATCGTGCAGAGCAGACCCTCCCAGCCTCTCCTCTTGCCTGTGCAGCCGGAAGCGGTCTGAGGTGTAGAGCAGATACTCAGAGACGTTGCGCCCTGTGATGTCTGTCAGGATGTCCCCTGTCACCACCTTCATCTGCGGAGGATGGCCCCCCACGCCACTAGGGCAGGAGAAGCCGGTCCCCTGCATGGAGCACGTGCACTTGATGGGCTCATGGATGATGCGGGGCAGGGCAGGGGCTGACGTCACAGTCCCTGAGGAGCAGAAGGGGTGGCTCACAGCCAGGCTCCTGCCTGCCCCAGCTGGTGGGGACAGCATGAGGGTTGGGTGGCAGGCCAGGCAGGGTCCTGGTGACCCCAACATGGACATGCAAAAAGCTTTGGGGGGACAGAGATTCAGAGATGGGCCATGAGGTGTGGCTGGAAAAAGGAAGAGCTGGGGACCACATCCAGCAAAGGTCATGCAAGGCTGGCCACAGGGCTTTTGACAGTGTGATTATCCAAAGGGCTGGGGCTGAATGGGAACAGTGTTCCAGGGCCAAAGCCACAAGTTCAGCCCAACAAAACTCTGCTGTGTGGCCAGGTACTCCCAAGGGTCCCTGGAGCCACTTCGGTGAGGGGAGGGATCATCTCCCTGCTGGAGACAAATCCCAGACACAAGAACACCCAGCACAGGTGATACCTTTAACAGTGGAGAAGGTTGTGGAGTTCCAGGCATGGAGCAGGTCCTCATCCACTGACATGGGGTAGTCAGAGGGAGCAGGGGATGGAGGTGGTGGCACAAAGTTGGAAAGTGGAAGGCCCTGGGTGAAGGAGTCGATGCACATGGCACCGAAGTACTTGGCTGCCAGCATTTTGGACTCATTGCTGTTGAGGTTGAGGGTCTGCATGGGCTGATCCAGTGTGTTGTTGAAGGGTGTCTTGAGCACACAGGTGGCCCCCACACCAGAAGGTAGATGGAAAGTGTTCACCAGCTGCTGAGGGCTGGCATCAGGAGACAACCTAATGCTGCAGGAGCAAGGAGCAGGAGACAGACCTCAGCACCGTGGCAATCTTCTTCTGGGACCTCCTTGAGGCCCTGGCACTTATCATGAGCACATACAGCTTGTGCCTGGCATGACTGAGCTGCCAGTCAGTGTCAGGGCTGGCACACCTCCCAGCGACACCCTAGCCAGGACAGAGGTTGCTTTCTGTCAGGGGACACGGCACCAGCCAGGCTCTGGTCCAAGCCTGAGCCAGCCCCGGCACTAGGCCTGCTGTGGGCTGCCCTCCCCACCTGCCCCCCTTGCAGTCCCATGAACGGAGACAGGGATGGGCCTTGGGCATGGGGTGCTGGTCACCAGCAGTGGCAGCTCTCACCGGTACTCACGCCGCTCCTCGTTGGCGTAAGGAATGAAGTTGCCCTTGGGCTGAGTGTAGTTGTGGTATTGGGATGGTGACAGGATGAGGGGTGGCAGGTCACCTGTAGGGACAAGGACAGGAACCTGCTTGTACCCACAGCACCACTGCACACAGGGAGACTGCCTTGGCCTTGTTCTCCTGCAGCCAGTGGCCACACTGGAGCAGGCAGAACAGGTCACCCAGCATGCAGGTAGGTACGTAGCTTGCATGCACCTATTTCAGGCACAGAGAGCGCCACAGTCATGGCGACGCAGACGAAAAAGGCGGGCAGGAGGATCTGCGAGAAGAGGGCCTTGGTGTTGCGCTTGGCGCAGTGGAAACGTTTGACAATCAGCCCATGGAACTGGCGCAGCTTCAGCCATGAGCCTTCCAGCTTGAAGCTCCCCTGACCTGCCAGGTCATGATCCTCTGCTTCCACCTCTGCTTCTTGCTCTGGGAAGGAGAGGAACAACAGCCCTCTGGCACAGTTGCTCCTACACCAGCCTGGGCTCCCAGGGAGCTAAGCCAGATGCCCAGCCCAGCTCAGCCACCCCAAGAGCAAGGGCAGCATCCAACCCCAACTCTGCCACTGAGCCACAGCAGCATTGCAGTGGGAAGCAAGGTATCTGGCTGGCAGGTTCCTCTTGGCTCCAAATGAAAAATTTAGACAACAGTTTTAAAAAAACAACCTGATTTGGTGCCTTTTTCTAGGACCCCTCCATTTTCCCATCAGCTCTGCCAGCTGGTGGAGGATCAGCACAGTCAGGAACAGGGGACAAGACACAGGTGCGAGTCCCAGTGAGACAGTGGGAGCTCTGCCACAGCAGTGCCCCAGCTCTACCTCCCACAGCCCTGGTGGAGGGAAGAGGTGGCACATCCCTAAATTAGTCACAAGAGTTGTGAGATAACCCAGAACAGGATCTCTTGACTACGGCAATAACCTTAAGGCACCTGCCTGCACCCTCTCTATCCAGCAATCCCAGCATCCAGACAGGGAGAGCCTTGCACCCACAGCAAGGTATGACAGGTGAAGCCATCACCTGGAAGGTGACCCTATGCCCAAGGACCAAGAGGAGAAACCCAACCTGTGCCAGTGTGGGAAGAGGACATGTTAGTGGGGCAAGTCTGCAAGGTGGCACTGGAGACCCACAAGAGGCAGAGCCAACACTGGCTGCTCTCACTGGCTCCATGTCTTGGCACAAGACCCTCAGGCACACCCTACCAGTATGGGGTGCAAACTTGTGGAAAGAACCTGTTCCCACCCCCCACCCCACCCCCCCACCAGGCTGTGGCTCTCTGGGTGCTGTGTTGCTAGATGCCCCATCAGCCCCCTCCTCACAGGCTCTTGTCCCAGCAGTCACAGCCACCCATCTCAAACACAACCACACACCCCAAGGGACCGGGCCAGCTCTGCCCAGCCTGGACAAACTCTCCAAGTCCCAGCTAAGTGCCTCCCCCGGCCCCTGCCGCTGGCCAGGCACCAGTGGCACCAACCTTGCAGACTGATGTTATCAGGGTCCTGCTGGTTATCGAACAGGGGCGCATAATCCCCAAAGAATTCGGAATAAGCCCCACCTTCATCGCCGCGCACGGAGCCCACTGAGGACACTGAGCGCAGGGATGCCTGTGACTGCGTCAGCTTGGAGCAGGTCACCAGGTTGCTGAGCTCCACCTCGGGCTTCTCTGGCATGGCTGCTTCGGCTAGGGACTCCCCATTGGCTTCAGACTTTGGGCCCAGCTCAGAGGTGGGTGGCTGCAGGGCATCCTTGGACTCCTTCATGTCTGAATGAAAAAATGTGGGTTTGCCACCAGCCATGCTACTCTTCACTGCAGCATGGCACCAACTGGGGATGGATGGTGTCACAGAATCACAGACTGGTTTGGGTTGGAAGGGACCTCATCTCATTCCACTCCCCTGCCTAGCGCAGGGACACCTTTTGCTAGACCAGGTTGCTCCAAGCCCCATCCAATCTGGCCTTGGACACTTCCAAGGATGGTGCACCCACAGCTCCTCTGCACGACGTGTGCCAGGGCCACACCACCCTTGCAGGGGAGAATTTCCTAGTAACATCTAATCTAAACTTTTCCTCTTTTAGTTTAAAACCACTCCCCCTTTTTCTAACACTACCTGCCCATGTAAACTCCCTTTCTCATTTTTTCAAGCCCCCTTTAGGCACTAGAAGGTGCCATAAGGTCTGCCTGGAGCCTTCTCTTCTCCAGGTCAATATCCCCAGCTCTCACAGCCTGGCTCCATGGCAGAGGTGCTCCAGGCCTTGGAGAATCTCTGTGGCATCCTCTGGAGACCTGTACTGAGGACACAAGAGCTAGACACTTTTCCAGGTGGGAGCAAACCCAGAGTGGAGCAGAGGCTGGCTGCACTTGGCCAGGATGGGCTCTGCTGGAAATCTCTCCTCCATCTGGGACAGGAGACTCCTTCAGCCACCAAGCCCAGCAAGATCACACAGCCCCTCACTAGCCCCAGCAGCACCTTGTGCCCCCCCCAGCACCCGTACCCACGTCACTGTTCTCCAGAGATTGGTCCTCCTCGGACACCTTCAGGAAGACCTCCTCCAATGTGGTGTCCATCAGCCCAAAACTGGTGAGGTCCAGCTCTTCCAGGCTCTGCTCCAAGTGCTGTGGGAGCAAAGTGCTGTGTGAGGAGGGCAGATGCCCACAGTGCCACAGCACCTCACCTGCCCACTCTGCCAGCCCCTGCAGGTACCTGGAACAGCCTCTCAAAGCAGCCCTTCTTGACAGCCTCACTGGGCAGGATGTAGGAGAGCTCTGTGTTGGTGTCTGAGATGAGGAGGCAGGAGGCCACGTATTTCTTGATGAACTGGGAGACACGAGGCTCAGAGCACGGGCTGACAGAGGAGTGGCTTGGGGGGCTGTGTGGCTGGCCTGGCTCTGGGGCAGAGGGACAGTACTCATCAGCCAGTTCACACCTGGCCTCCCACCAAGACCCACCATATTTCCTCTACTCCCTACAGCCAGAGGGGCTTCCCTATCATTGTGACTGGCCTGGGGATGGCATTCTGCAATGTGGCCCACACTGGACATCCCAGTGGGCAACCTACAGGCTCAACAGAACCAGCACCTGGAGACAAATGTCACTGTGTAAGGTCTGGCCAAGGACCCCGCTGGGAAAAATTAAGGCCGAGCAATGGGATCTCCTACACCCCTGCCCCCTCCCCTCTGCCCTCCACATGACCTAAGGAGACTCAGGATGGGAGTACTTGGGTGTTGACCTCCCCTTTGCTGGGCTGAAGAAGGGATGGTGCCATCTACTCCTTTAGCAAAGGGTCCTACTGCTCCCCAGACCTGTGCCATTCCTGACGTCCGACTGCTTCTTCACCACTGTCAGCTTGTAGCCGTCACCATAGGTGCTCTTGAGGAACAATGGAGAACCACAGCACTTGAGCTTCCCATGGGAGATGATGGCGATGCGGTCCCCCAGGAGGTCAGCTTCATCCATGTGGTGTGTGGAGAGCAAGATGGTCCTCCCTGATGGCAGCAAAAAGCCTCAGCAGAGGGACCACAGCTGCCACAAAGGAGCATGCAAGGCTCTGCCCAGCTCTGCTCACCTGGCTTGTACTTGAGGATGAGGTCCCAGATGGCCCTTCGGGCATATGGGTCCACACCAGCTGTGGGCTCATCCAAGATAACAGCCCGCGACCCACCCACGAAGGCAATGGCCACCGACAGCTTCCTCTTCATGCCGCCTGAGAGAGTCTGCACCTGGCAGTGCCGTTTGTTGGAGAGTTCCAGGTCCTCAATCATCCTGAGGACAGGGCAGAAGCACCAGGAAAGCTGGGGGGGCTGTACTGGTGCCCAGTGCCTGTGGGGAACATGTAACGCCTCTTCCCCACATGGCATCTGCGGCCTTTGGCTGCTGAGACTGCCCAGCTGCAGTCAGGCTACGAGCATCTTCTGCTCACTTCCACAGCCTGACACCCCAAGGGTGGGAAAACACTTGGTGGAGTTGCTCCACGCAACACCTCTGCCACCAGATCACCCCCCATGGCACAGCCAGCAGGAAGGAGACTCCCTCATGCCAAAGGCACGGATGAAGACAAAGGAGCCGGAGGGTGCCTACTTGTCCATCTCCTTGCGGATCTCCTCCTCTGCCATGCTCTTGAGCTGCGAGTAGAACCAGAGATGCTCCTCCACTGTCAGCCTGTCAAAGAGCACGTTGTGCTGGGGACACATGCCCAGGTTCTTCCGGATCTTGTCCATCTCCGTACGGATATCGTGGCCATAGATGGTAGCAGAGCCCGATGTTGGAGGGAACAAGCCAGTGAGGATGGACCTGGATGGACAGAAAAAGGCAACCATGTGAGGGAACTCATGTTCCTCAGTCTGGCACCAATCCCAACTACCACCTCTGGGAGCTTCTGCTGGGCTCCAGGCAGAGCAGTATCAGCACAGGGCCATGAGCCTACTGCCTGTTGCATATTTGTGCCAGCCCCACACCCAACACTGCTGCCCTCTGGGCATGGCACCAGCTGCCACAGGGCCCTGCAGAGACATCCTGAAGCCCCTGCCTCATACCCTGCAGCTGGTCAGAGGAACATGGTCTCTCTCTGCCTGGACAGGCACTCACATGGTAGTGGTCTTGCCTGCACCATTGTGCCCCAGGAAGGACACAACCTGGTTCTCGTAGAGGTTGAGGCTCAGCTTGTTTAGCGCCAGCTTCTTGTCTGTCTTGTAAACTTTGGTGAGCTTGTCGATGCAGACGACCAAGGGGAGGTGGGTCGGTTCCTCCTCGATGCCCCTTGTCTCCTCTGCTGTGACAGTAGGATGGTGAGGAGCCAGGGGAGGGCAGAGAAGCCAGGCTTTGAGTGGGGCTCCCTGGGAATGCATCAACCCGTCTCCATCCCATGGTGGCTATGCTGGCTTGTGGGCCCTTCCCTTCTGCTTCTCACCAATTTTCCCCCTCCCATGCCAGAATGGCAGCTACCAGAGAGGCCACAGCGCTTGGCCCAGTATTCTGCCCTGAAAAGAGCACAAGGGTCCATGGCCAAGGCAAGACCCTGTGGCAGAGCCAGGGCCACCGTTTTGCCACCCACTGCCGCCCCCAGCTGCCCTCACCCAGCCTTCGGCTCTCCATGGCGCAGGCCTGATCCTCCTCCATGATGCTGAGGCGGGTGGTGCGTGACCATGGCCAGGTCCACTCCCAGGTCTCCACACGCCCATTGCCCAGCCAGTAAGACTTCTGGAAAGGGAAGTACCAGGGCCGTGGCAGGCCGAACATGCCTGCAACCACAGCCCCAGGGAGTCAGGGCCAACCATACACCCAGGGCCATGCAGAAGCTGCTGAGTACTGGGTCAGAGCTTAGCATAGGCATGGGCTTGGGGTTTTTCCCAGGTCACGTCACCACTGCAGGGTGAGGGCTGTGAACACTCCAGCCAGCTGGGCTCAGGGCAGCTCTGTGGGCTGTGCTAGGAAACAAAGTCCTTTGGGACTCGGGTTGGGTTGGCTCATGCTTCAGCTTTACAAGGAGAAAAACAGGGAGCAACTGAGATGCTTCATCAAGGGGGGATAAGGGGGATTGGTATCTTAGCTGTGGACATCTGGCTTTGCTACAGCTGACCCCTGAACTGAGACATCTGGCTGACACCAGCAGATGAGGACACGTGGGCACGTGTCCCCCAGCAAAAGAGGCTCCTGGAAGGTCTGGGATGCCCTCGTGCCCCTGTGCCCACACGTACCCGGGTGCACAGCCTCGATGTACCACGTGAGCACCCCATACACTATGGCATCCACGACCAGCATCATCATGGACAGCAGGAGGTTGAAGTCATCTCCTTCCACAGGTGACTGGCTGAAGGTGTGCCACTGGATACCCACACCAGCCACCTCATACAGCGCAAAGTACTTGGAGCCCAATCCAAAGGCCGTGGTGGACATGAAGGACTGTGAAGAGGTGGAGGGAAGGGAATGGGAGGTCAGCAGGAACCACACGCCAGCTCCAGAGAACATGCTGGGGTAAATTCCTACCCAGTGCTCCCCACCCAGCCCCACGGAAATGCTCCTGGCCCTGAGAGGCACCAAACCTTCTGGAGATACCTTCAAAGCACCATTGAGAGTTGGGTTTATACAGGCAATGGCTTGCCCAGGGCTTGATGACAGCTTGGTGGCTTTGTACTGGGCATGAGGTGCCTGAGGCAAACCTGGGACAAAGCATGGCCCTAGCTGCTGCAGCCAACTCACCGCAATGCACTTCTCAAAGGCTGTGATCTTGTCATGTGCCACCTCCTCCCGGATGGCCACGTACATGTAGGGCACATAGCTGAGGAAGTAGATGATGCCGCCACAGGCAGAAGCCAGCTTGGCCTTGGAGTAGAGCACTGACACCAGAAAGCTGCAGGGAGAACAGTGTCTCCTTGGATCCCACCCCATCAGGACTTTCCCCACACCATCTGGTTTTGGTGTTGTTGAGGCAATAAATTGGCTCCCCAAATCAGCTGCTTGGAAGGACTTGTGCCCCTCCACTGACGCTTGCCCACATAGCTCCCAACACCCTCGCTCCATGGTAGAAGGACCTGGCACTGCCCAAGTCCCTTTACTGCCCAGCACAGACCAGGCAGCTCACCAGAACATGATGGTGGCCACAGCATAGATGGCAAGGAAGAGCCATATGATGAGGACGTCGCTGTGCATCAGGACCTTGCCGTACTTGAGAATGGCAGTGAGTGCTGTGACCGAGATGGAGAGCTGGACAAAGCCAGTGATGAACCAAGCCACCCAGTGCACTGCATTGTTCAGGCCCATCATCTTCATCACCTGTGAGGCCAAAACTACTCAGCAGGGTTGTCCCCAACCCTGAGCGCCCCTGCTTACATTCTCACCAGGCTGGGAGGGCAAGCGATAGCACCAAGGGAGCTGCTGGGAGTGGGCAGGACACAACACCATGTATTGGGGTGGCAAAGAGCTCAGCTCCCTCCAGTGCTGGGCAGGGCTCATCTCATGCTGGGGACACTCAGAAGGACCAGCTCAGCCTAGGGATTTGGGATCTGCATCTGCCCTAGTTCATGTAACCCAGAAATACAAGGTGACCAGCGACACAGCACAGAATGCAAGGCTCAGGTATGCCCACTCCTCCCCAAGAATCTCTTCCACCATCCCTACCTCTTTCAGGCGATGCTCCTTCTCTGTCACGATGTGCTGGATCATCATGGCCACTGAGTAGACCCAGGAGATCACCATGCAGAGGGGCATCATGTGCTCGATGACAAAGAGAAAGCTGATGAGATAGAGGAAGAGAGGGGAGAATTGGATGATGGCACTTGCCACAGAGACCTGTGGAGACCCTGAGGCATGGGGCCTTGGAGGGGCTGTCCCATGCTCAGAGACAACCAGTCTCTAACCCCACACCTCCTTAGTGCCCTAAAAGAACTTCTCCAGTGAGCCCACAGGACAATCAAGTGTCGTGGCTGGCAGGCCTTTGCAGGCAGGTAGAAGCTACAGGCTCAGCCCAGGGCCCTTGCCTATCCTTGGTGTGGACAGGGCCCTCTCCAGCCTCCTGCCCAGGAGCGTTGGTGGCTCTGAGACTTCTACAGAAGCTGCCTCCAGACCACTGTAATCCATAAACACCAACAGATCCATGTGCCATTCCTCTACTTTCCCCTGTCTCCTGAGTCTGGTAGTCCAAGGAACTGGACTTAACTGGTTGCTCATCACTCCCAGTGTCAACAATCTCTTTCAGGCCCCCAAACTTGTTCCCTTTTCCCAGCTAAAATATCCTGGCTCACAAAGTGGAAGGAGGAAGGTCCTGCAGGTGAGTGTTACTCACTCATCCCGGGTATAACATGGGTATGGGAACATCTGTACATAGTTGCCAGGCTCCACCACATCATGGCCAACAAATGTGTTGATCAGGGCGCGCTCCATCATGTCTGTGGAAGAGAAAGAGAGGCCAGGCTGAGCGCACAGGGGCCAGGGTTGTGGGCAGCTGTGGCAGGGTGCTGACATTTACCCTGGATCCAGACAAAGCCATAGAGGAAGTAGAAGCGGCCGCCGGTGTTGGGGCCAGGCCGCCAGTATGCCCGCCGGATCTCGTTGGTCTTCTCTGTGAAGCTGGAATTCTGCCGGATCTTGTACATGACATGGGGGGGCAATGAGCCATCCCTGTTGGTCTGGAAGATGACGCCTGTGGGCAGCAGAAGAGGCAGGGAGTCCACAGGGGCCAGCCACATCAGCCGGCCCACAGCAACAGCCACGGGCAGGAAGGGCACTGTGAGCGCTGCCATGGATGAGATGGGTGGCATGGCCAGGGATGTGAGACCCCCATGGAATGCAAGGGCACATAGACAGTAGGCCATGTCAGCGGGAGAGCCAGGACAGCAGCATGGGGCAGAGGATGCACACCACGAGATACTCAGCCCCCTCATCCACCCAACACGTGCACCCAGGGACCCACATCCTGCCAGTGGCTCCAGGGCACAGCTGGAGAAGGGCAAAGTTTCAGGGACCCCTGAGAAGAGCTGGTTCCCAGGGACATACTGGCAAAGACTGTGACATTGTCTTGATAGGCCTGGTTCAGTGTATAGTTGACAATGCTCTCCTCATCCGGGAAGCCTTTGAAGATGTCCACGCTGACCTAGTGGGAAGAAAATCATAGAATCACTAAGACTGGAAAAGCCCTCTAAGATCATAGAGTCCATTAACCCAAACGCTATCAAGCCCAGCACTAAACCATGCCCCCAGGTGTCAAATTCACACATTTTTTGAACACAGGGGTAGTACCACTGCCCTGGGCATCCTGTTCCAGTACTGACAACCCTTTCAGTGAAGAAATTTTCTCTAAAATCCAATCTAAACCTCCCCTGCTAAAACTTTAGGCTGTTTCCTGTTGTCCTGTCACTTGTCACTTGGGAGAAAAGACCAACCCCAGCTGGCTGCAACATCCTTCTAGGTAATTATAGAGACTTAGCAGGTCCCTCCTAAGGCTCCTTTTCTCCAGGCTGAGCTCCCCCAGCTCTCAGTCCCTCCTCATCAGACCTGTGCTCCAGAACCGTTCCTGCCTCCACTGCCCTTCTCTGAACATGCTCCAGCATGCTAGTGGTATCCCAAGGCCCCGGATGGGTCTAGCACACAGAGCATGCACACAGTACAGCATGTGCCACCCAAAGCCAACCCCAGCCCCTGAAGTCAACAGTATGTGAGCACCTCCATCCTAGACATCTACCCCAAAGCTCTGGACACTGCACAAGCCACCACCTCCCCCACGGCTCCTGTCCCATGCTTTTAAAAACATCTCAGTGGATCTGACCCTCTTCAGCCCAACAGAGCCTGACTGTTGGTGGTTCAACTTTCCCACATGCTCCATCTCACCTTGGCCATGAAGCGGACCCAGCCGCAGGCAGCGTTGTCAATGGTATCCAGCTGCTGAAGCAGGATGCTGGCATTGGGCAGGGAGAAGTTGCCATTGAGAAAGTTGTGGAGAACATCACTGTCAGAGACATTCAGGATCTCTGGGTGCTTGTGGAGGTCAGCGGTCAACTGAGACAGAGAGGAAGATATGGGACAGAGAAGTTGGGGTGTGCCTTGCCTCACAGACCAACTGGCCTCCCTCCACGGACACAGGTAGGACTCAAAGCTCCTCCTGGGGATGGGGGACAGGGTTCACACTGTGCAGGGAACCAGACTAGTCTCCACAAGAGCAAGGTGTATACCAGGGAGTACCACAAGAAGAATCCCAGGGTATCTGGGGAAAGGATGACCCCTTCTCCACCAGCAGGGCAGTAAATTCCTGTCCTACCTGCTGGAGCCAGTGGATGCGCCTTTGCAGCCTGCCCTCCTCCAGGTAGGCTCGGATCTCGGGGGAGATGTTCAGCCACGCCTTGGCGTAGTGGGTGACATTGCCCACAAAGGCGAAGGTCTCATTGGCCTGGGGACCAGGCAGAAAATCATACAGTGGGCAGAGGCAGGGGCTGCCTGCTTTCTGAGATGGCTAGCAGTCATGGAGATACCTGCCCTCCTCCCACTGCTTGTGTCTGAGAGCCAACCTCTTCCCTGCCACACAGGCCATCTGCAGAGCAGGATTGGTGGGAAAAGAAGGACAGGGGTCCCAGCCTATGCATCCTTACCTTCAGGATGACCTTGTCAACTTCAGTGCCCACAGGTGCATACAGGATTTTGGGGTTGCTGGTCATCAGATGCACAAGGAGGCCCAAGTTCCGCTGCTCCTTGCTGGTGAAGCCCAGCGAGCTCATGTTGCCCTGCTTCAGTGCCTCAGGCTCGATGGTCCTGCAAAGGGAGCTCAGGCTTTCCACTCTGTTTCAGGCCCGGCACCCCTTGCTGCAGGCAGCCCCCACCCCTGCCCACGACAAGCCTTCACACTGACTCCAGTGCCTGCGAGGTGCTGCCCAGTAGAGGAGGTATCCTGGGCTGCAGCACAGCCAAGTGCAGCACAGCACCCATCCTGCCTGCTCAGCAAGGGGCGACACCCCTGGCCTGCACAGGGAGAACCTGGAGCCATCCTTCAGCACTCCTACCGGTTGTTGCCGCAGAGGATGGGCTGCAGCCCTGCCCAGAGCTGTACAAATGCTGAGAACTGCCCCTGGGGGTTGTCGATGCCAGATGGGCCCTCCCTGGTGCCCTCTTCCTCCTCTGCCGTGGCATTGCCAGCTGTGGCATTGGCGCTGCCCCAACTGGTGCTGTTGGCCATGGGTGGTGGGGTCTTGCTGGCACAAGCTCCCCTGGGAAGCAGCTTAGCCAGTGCCGAGAGGATGTCCACGTCACGGAAAACCTTCTCCATCTCCACCAGGTCTTCGAGGAGGGCACGGAGGCGGTGCTGGGTGGCTGTGCTGTTCACCTCCTCCAGCTTCAGCTATGAATATGAGTGGACAAGAAGTTACTCATTGCTGGGACAACAAGGTCCTAATTGCCATTAGGAGGGGACCAACAAGGACTCCAAGCAATAGCAACTCCACTTTCTTGGTTGGAGCTGTGCCAAGGTAAGGCTCTGGACTCATTGCTGTGGATGGTGGCTATGAGGCAATGAGAATGGTGGCAAATGCTGGCAGGGACTTGTGTGAGGACACAAGATATCACTCAAGACAGGAAGGGTGGTCCTATGCTCCTACAAAGGACACATCAAGCTTGGGTGGGACAAAGAATGAGACCTCAGAGTCAGGCTTGAGCTGTGCCACTAAAGGGCTTTGCCAGTCCTGGGGAGAGAAGCTGGCAGGGACACCTAGGAAGACGTTGGGGACTCCCAGTCCTATCCAATCGGCAGCGTTCAAGTAAGTGCTAGAGGAAAAACCACCTGGGATCTTACCATGGAGCTAGATGTGGTGGTGCTCATGTCAGAGAAGTGGATGACCAGGAGAAGCCAGGCCATGTAACTGTTCCCCATCCCAACACAATGCCAGCTGACTAGGAAACCCTGCCCAACCCTCTTCACTGCCACCAGCCCATCCCACCTGCCCAGCTCTCACCCTGCTGATGATCTTGGGAGTGTCCAGCTGCTCCTGGAGCTTGGAGGCCAGCTGGGCAAAGTGCTCCTGGCGGGTGGCTCGGCTGCCATTGCAGGCCAGTGCCCGGTATGCTGCCAGCAGTGGCTGCTGCCTGGGGGACACGCGCAGGAGGCGGTGCAGTCCCCCTGGGTTCTGCTCACATGTCAGCTGCTCCAACACTGGCCCAGTGAAGAGGACATTCTACAGGGCAGGAAGTTGTAGGGACAGCACTGCAGTGCCTGCTCTGGCAGAGCAGCCCAGGCTGCCCCGTGAGGTGCTCACCTCCATCTCAGTGACGACGGCCTGGGGGCTATCAGAGATGGCAGGTGCCACAGCAGGATTCTTGAGGCCCAGAGCCTGGGAGAGCATGTGCAGTAGTGCCAGCTGGTGAGGGGATGCTGCTGGGTCCTGCAGCACCCTGTGAAACATCCCTTCCTGCAGGCTTCTCCAGCCACTGGGGAGGCTCTTCTGCAAGATGAAGAATGGGGATGGCTTGGCTGGTGGAATGTGGGCTTCCCCCAGGTCCCCCTCCTTGTGTGTCCCTAAGCATACATGAACAGCCTCACAGCATCCACGGTCTCCATAGGGAGAGGAAGAAAAGGGATGTGCAGATGCAGGGAGCACGGGTCCTCCACATGCCCCCCCAAGGGGGAAATAATCTCCCCTGCTCCCTCCACAGCCACGACCCAGGCAGCACCAACCCCCATGGCAATGGTAAACCCAAGCACAGGCACTGGTGTGTATCATAACGCTGGGGGAACTGGTGGCAGCACCAAGATGGGCCCCAGCCATGCCTGCTGCTGTTCTGCCCGTTGACAATGTCCTGTCATGGCCCCTCAACTGGGACAGACACCCCCAGACCACCTGGGGTGGGATATGGTGGAGACAAGAGGATGGGCTCTACCCTACTATGTCCCCTGCATGCCGCACTGCTCTTCACCTCCAGATGCGTCATCTTCTTGCTGGGGCCAAACCCATCCCACAGGTCTCGCTCATGGGTCTCATCAGGTACCAAAGGAAAGGCATCAAAAAACTGCCGGTACATCTGCACCAAGATAAGAGCAGGACTGCCAGGTGCGCCAAGAGTGGAGGACCAGTGCTGCTGCACCTGCCTGCCCAGCAAGGCCCTGGTGTAGGGTTGCAGGAAGGACAAATCCCAGCTGGGTGTTATTCACAGGGCAGCACAGACCCCTGCAAAGCCCAGAGGTCACCCACCTCTCGCAGGTCAATGCTGGAGCCCAGGAGCAGCTCAGCCGTGGTGTTGGGAAGGGACAGGTTCTGCATCAAGAAGCGCCGCAGCTCGCCCTGGTCTTTGGCTGCCCACGCCAGTGTGAAGCTGGATCCTGCACAGGAAGAAGGCAGGAGGTCAGAGCAGCCACCAGCATCAGGCACATGGCATGGCCCCAGAGCTGGCCCTGCCCAATGCAGGACATTGACAGCAGTGGCAGCAGTGCTGCCATATCCTCTGTCCCATACCATCACTTAGCTGGGTGCCATGCAAGCCGGCCCTAACTGTCTCTGCCCGCACAGGCAGCAGGGGCAGGCAGAGCACAACCCACCGGCTCGGCTGCTGAAGTGGGTCTCTGCGGAGCTGGGCTCAGGGCTGCTGAGGGCCTCCAGGTGCCGGCGCAGTGACTCCAGCTCCTCCTCCAGTCCTGGGTGCTGCGGGTCGAAGAGGCTGCTTTGCTCTACTGCCTCGCTGAGGTGTTCCAGAATCTGTGTCACCCTGCGAGAGCCCAGCACCACCCTGGCTTCAGGAACAGAGGGATGGGGACACTTTCCCCAGAGCTCTGGGGAAAAGAGCCCCTCAGGTGCAGGGGAAGGCAGTCCTGTCTGAAACAGGGCACTACTACCCTTGCCTGAGTACTGAAATCCAGTGTGCCAGGGTT
Organism: Cyanoderma ruficeps; assembly: GCA_008694505.1. Lineage (NCBI taxonomy): Eukaryota > Metazoa > Chordata > Aves > Passeriformes > Timaliidae > Cyanoderma > Cyanoderma ruficeps. The sequence goes on from VZDJ01000399.1 coordinate 179,456, forward strand.
CAGAGGAGAGCCCCAGCACCTCAAGGTGTCTCCAAGGGCCACCTCCATCCTCCTCCCAGCACCAAACACCTGGGAGCCCACAACAGAACAGACAGAGGTGTTCCCTGCACTAAGGACACAGTGTTCTGCACCCAAGCACTTTGCGGGTGCCAACTTCTGCCTCAGCCCTAGGGTGGTAGTGCCAGTGTGGAAAGGGGCAGGCTCTGTGCAGGAGTGTGAGGGCTGGGAGAGGAAGTGCATGGTGAGGGCAAGACTCACGTGGAGTTGGAGTACTGCAGGAAGCCAAACTCATCACGCTGGCCGTCGGGGCACAGGGACTGCATGACCGGCAGAATTCCGGCTGATGTGAGCGGCGCCGCCGTGTAGAAAGCTGGAGCCAGTAAGAGTGCAGAAGAGGACAAGGAAAGTGCGGCCAGCAGGGAGGAAAGGCAAAGAGGCAGGGAGGGGGAAGGGGCCACCAGAGAAACAGACACTCAGTTCAGAAAAGCACACGCTGGGGTCTGTGAACCCATGGGAGGCTGGTGGCCACTTCTGATCAGAAGTCAGCAGCTTTCTCACCAGGGCCGTCCTGGCCAGTGACTCTATGGAGCTGCAGGCAGCTCCAGCACCCCTGGCTCCAGCCATCTTGCCCCCACCCACTCTTCCCTGGGTGATGGCTCCTTTGAGACCCATGACGATGCCAATTTCTGTCTCTACTCCTCAAGATGACCACCAACCTCCTCCAGGCTCCCAACCCCTCCTGTTAGTAGCCTCAGAGGCAGTGCTGGATCTCCAGAGGAAAAGGAGGGAAAATACAACAGGGAGGAAAAATAGAACAAAATAGATTTGTCACCTGCAGCTCCCAGAGCCCCCAGCCTCCCCCTAACCCAGCTGCCTCAAGGTCCGGTGGCTGGAGGTGGATGGAAATGGAGACACGGAGCGGGAAGAAACAAGAAGCAGCAAAGGGCTGGCAAACCTTCCCCCCTCCACTGGCACTGAGCCTTCATCCCTCCTGGGACCCTCCCTGTGTCCTTCCCCAGGGCAGGGCAAGCCCAGAATGCCCCTGCCTGATGCAGTTGTCCACAGGTTATCACCGGGCAGTGCCAGGCAGGGACACTGTTCTTACCACCCTGCCAATGACCTCGTGGTTAGAGATAGGTCAGTGCTGTTAGCAAGGTTACAAACAGCGGAAACTGGTGAATATGGGCTTCTGGCAGGAACAAGGGACAGGCGCAGCGTGGGATACGCCAGCAGCCTGCTGGGGTGGTGGAACCCACACTGGTGACCATGCCACAGTTTGGTGACAAATTCAGTGCATGGCATCTTGCTGGCCTTGAGGCTAGTGCCACACCCCAGCTTGTCCCAGCCATGAGAGGCCAAGACAGGGACCTGGTGATGGTGCCAGGGTGGGAGCCAGCCCCAACCCCTTGGCGACTGGGCAAGACTGGGTGACCAGAGGCCACCACATGGGTGACAGGACCCAGGAGACTTTTCTCCAGGAGGGAGGCAAGAAGAACGGGTAAGACAAGCCTCCACCTGGCCTGGAGAGCCCTATGCAGCCCAGGAGGCCGGGGATATGGCCACCAGTGGCCCCAGCACCTGAGGAACCCAGCACCATCAACCAAGGGGGTACACCACCGTGGCTGGTCAGTCCCCAGGGAGGAGCAGGCAGAGGCCATACTGTGTTGCCCAAGTTCATCTTCACCAGTTGTGAAGGAAGGCAAGGGGTTTACAGAAGCATGGATTAGGCCAGAGTGAGTTGATCTAAACCAGGCTCTTCCTCCCCCAGACTACGAGGCCAGCACTGGCAAGGGAATGGGGGGAGGCGCCCACCCGTCCCACCAACTTACAGACTGGTGCATGCAGTTGAGGCATGAAGGGCAGGCGGGCAGGGGAGATGGTGGGAAAGAAAAAGAAAATATGAGCAGAAAAGAACGAAAAACCAAACCAAAAAACACACAACACAGAGCGCATGTCAGTGCCAAGGCAGGAAAGCGGGTAGTGCCTGCCGCAGCCGGACAGTGCTGGCAGCTGGGCTCTCCCTCTCTCCCTGGAACACACACTGAAACACAGGCTCAAACCATTGTTACATTGTCACCGCCAGCGCCCAGCATCCCCCCTAGCCTTGCTGTGCCAGCTGTGCCACCTGTGCCAGGGCATACATCAAGGTGGGCATACACCGGCCCTTGCGAGCTGACAGCTTCACTCCACTGCCTTCTCTCAGCAGTACGGCCCACGGGCACCAGGCCAAAGCTCCAGCTGGAATTCTCCCAAAGCCCTCAGCTCCAGTCCCATCAATTTACCATTCTGCCAAGCCTCTGAGCACCCCAAGTCCAGGGCTCCTGTAGGTCACTTTTCCCCCCCACTGGAGAGTCCTTCCCAGAGCCACTCCAGCTGACCCTTGACTACTTGCTGGGGCGGGGACTGTGGCTGTTCCAGCCCCATCCAGCTCCCCTTTCCCCACACAAAATGTCCATGCTGATGACAGGAACTGGCTGGTTGGTCCTGCCACCTCCAGGGGAGCCTCCCTAGGGTGGGACAGACTGCTACTTCCACCCACCACGTCTGCCCCACCAGTCCTCGGCCGTAGCCCCTGCCCAATCCAATTATCTCCCAAAAGGCTTCTCTAGTTACCCCCTGCCCCCAGGCTAGAGCACCTCCCCAGGGCCACAGGGTGCCCCTAAGTGTGGGAGTGCACTGAGCACCACCTTGCTGGGACTCACCTTCCTTCACAGGGATGGTTGGCTTCTTCTGCCGCAGCCCCAGAAGTATGAAGAAGAGAACGAGGGGGATAAAGATCTCGAAGGTCAGCACCCACTGGGGATGACACAAAGCAGAGGAAACAGGAGGCTTAGGGACAGAACCCAGCCACCAGGGAGAAGCATGGCCAGTACAGGGGTCACCAGGCACTGGCGCAGTGCAGCACTGTGTCCATATATTGCAGATGGCTGGTGGCTCTGTCACAGCTCAGCCAGCAGCAAACAGGTTCCTGGGCATCCCACAACCTCCTGCCTGCACCACCCTGTACAGAGCACTGCAGGACAGGGCAGGGTACACAGAGGGGATGGATGCCTTCTCCAACAGTGCTCACAGGGGGCTGGGGCTTGAGCTCAGCCTCAATGGCCGACCACAGCTGGAGAAAACCTCAAGTCCTGAAGGCTAGTGCCCTCACAGCCTGGAACAGCACGATGTCCCCTTGTCACCTGTGCCACTGTTGGCTCTAACAAGGTTCAACAGCTGAGTCTAAAGCAGAGGGTAGACCTTCAGTTCAGTCAGGCCCTGGCACCAGCTCCAGGTGCAACTGGGCCATCCTGGCACCCCTTCCGTGCCCTCCCAAAAGGCTCTGGCTGCAAGGAATTTCCACTGGCAGCATATGGTAAATAACAGGAAATTCCCAGGAATTCCTGACCACAGTGGCTCAGAAGTCCAGGCTAGGCTCTCTGCCCAGAGGCCCTGGGGATAGGCATCAGCATCTCCAGCCATCAGGAGAAAGCAAGAGCAAGCACCCGGCACACTGCCAGCACAGCTGTTGCCACTTTGCACCAGAGTACCCAGGCACGTCATAGCCCCGCTGCCCAGAGGCAGGAACCACTGAGATTCAGAAACTGAGGCACAAGGTGAGGTGAGACAACTTTGGCTCTCTCCAGGGCCAGATCAGACCCAAGGCAGTTGCTGAGACCCTGAAACCTGCTGCCACCCATGGGCAGGGCAGGGCCCAGCTCCACTACTGGGAAAGAGCTTGTTTGCTGCACCACCCACACCAGCCTCCCACCAGTGATCAATGCCAATGGGCAAGCCATGGGGTGACAAGAATGGACTTTAACATGAAAGATGCACCTGCCAACAGATGACAGGGTCAGGCCCTCCTGTCTCCAACATCACCTTCATGCTGCCCCACTCAGGGGCTGCCAACACTCTGTCAAGAAAGTCAGAGCAGCCCCAAATGGCAGTAAGCAGAGGGAGGCCTGCACCCAAGTCCCTGCCAGCAAATGGCCACAGCGCTATTTCTGTGGGATGAACACAACTGCACCCATGGGTGCCACCCATGCTGCACTTGCTACGCCAGAGTTCCTGGTTTTGGAGAGGAAGAAGGACTGGAGGAGATGGAAAATGTCCCCAGGAGCAGTGCCTGAGAATCCTCATCTTTCTGGTAACACCAGCCCCAGGGACAGTCCCTGGTGTCACTGTTCCTGCACAAGGCAGGGTAGCAGGGGACACCCTGACACACACTGCTGTCCCGTGGCCCCTGCCCCACCCCCTGCCTGTTTACCAGGCACACAACAGGGCCTCTGTGCCTGGGCACCAGAGGGACCAGCCCCACACACCCACACTGGCCTGTACCAGGCTCGTGTGGAGCCTGTCCTTGGTGGCAACAGCTTGTTGGAACCTGCTTGTTGTTATTTATTTTTCTGACAGGGGTCATTGACTTTTGCTCATCTCCATCCCCAGAGACGACCCTTGTTCCCAGCCCCTTCTGCACTGCCACACACCCCAGTGTCACAGCAGGCTGTCCCACACCTTTGGCACCCAGAGTGACATGGTGATGGGCAGACATGGTAGGATATGGCTATCCATATCCTCTAGGACTGATCCTGCCCCCCTGTCCCCAGGGCTGTCCCCATGGGAAATTCCCAGAGGTGGGGAGGCCAGGGCTGCTCCACACCCACAGCAGGGCACTGGCATGCAGCAGGGACCAACAGAGACTCAGACTTCCAGAGAGGCACCTGGCAGGGACAGCAGCACAGCCTGGGGATGGTGGGGTCCCTCTCCACAGGTGCAAGACACCAGAGGACATTTTAGGATTGTGTGAGGAAGCAAGGAGGAAAGGCCATGATGCAAGCAGCTGAGAAGGAAATGCTTCCCAGTATGTAGGAGAGGGTCAAAGAGAGGAGAAGGGCCAGTCCCTGCCAGCAGCTGGCCATGACTGCACCAGCTAGTCTGCCATGCCCTGTCAGCCATCCCCTGCCTCCCTTCTCTGTTGACGAGGGCACAGGTGCAGGATCGAGGGTGGGACACTGGTCCCAGGAGCCCTTGTACCAGGCGACAGTGGCTGTGGGGGCCAGGGACAGCTCCTGGGTGGTGGCATTCACTCCTTCCACATCCCCTGCCATACGGTCATTTCAGTCTGGTTGGATGTGAGCAGGATGAGGTCATAGGTACTGTCCAGGTTTGCACAAGTGCTGGCTGTCCACCTGTCACCCTACAGACAGTGGGGTAACCTGTCCCATGTTCAGTCCTGCCCTTGGCTGGAGGCAGGGGTGGTGGGGTCCTGCCCAATTCCCCCAGCAGGGAGGCAAAGGTGGATGGGTGCCACAGCAGGGTGCTGGCCCCTGACAGGGCAACATGTCTTTCCTGGAGCACTGGGACAGGGATTCAATACCTCTGCCCATGCTCTGCCACATTGTCAGATGGGAGTGAGAGGCTGTGAGGAGGCTGAGCAGGAGGCAGCAGTGACTGCTGCGACACACTGCTCCCACACAGCCATGTCAAAAGGCCAGATAAGCAGCACAGGACAGTGGTGCAAACAGAGCAGAGCAAACAGCCCAGCCTAGCACAATGGTGCCACCATGCCCACTCTCCAGCCAATACTGGCACAGCTGGGAGATGTGCTGGAGCCAGGGTCAGCATAGACATGCGTGTCAGATCATGGACAACTGTGCAACTCCACTGGTGTCCCCTGGATGTGGTAGCACAAATGTCCCAGCAGCTCAGGGGGCAATCCTTGTGGGGACAGCCAGGTCAGGCAGAAGCAGCTCTTCCTGTACATCACTGTCACCCATAAGTTCATTCAGTTCCCTCCTGCCTGCCCCCAGCAATGCCTGATGCCCACAGCCTCCAGCCAGCACGGTGTGGGAGAGGGGCAGTCAGAGCCTGGGCACCCCCATACTAAGACTCCCAAGCTGGCAACTCCAGCAACACCCTTGCACTTCAAATGTGCCCTGTCAACCCTCCTCTCCCATAACCTGGCACCTGTTTTTGGCTCCAACACAGGTGAAGTACCATCACACACAACATCCGAAATCCCCAGACACACCCTCCAGAGGACAGGGCAGGGTCTGCCTGTGCTCCTCACGGGAGAAAGGAGCTGCTGCCTACTCCATGTCAGCCCCTCTGCCAATCCCAGTGCTGCCCACAGTGCCAGCACGAACTGGCAATAGGTGCTGGCCTGCAGGAACCCTGAGGGATGGGGCTCTCAGCTCCTACAGGATCTAACTTTTCCAATACCATTTTAAGGCTGCAGAAATACTTTTACATGTTCATGGCTCCAGAACTTTAATCACTGTTAAATGCCCACTTTTGCCCAGAGCCAGAAAGTAAAGACAGGTAAAGCCATGGATGCTGGGAAAGATGAGCTCAAGAGCTCTAAGGGCAAACTAGGCCCCAAAATGCCTGAGGCTAAGCCACCCAGATCCAGTGGAGACCTGACCATGGACACCCACTGATGGTCACCACCCAGGTGTGGGCCTGAGAGGTTTCCTCAAGGTCACCTGCCCCATGTGGACAGACAAGGCCAGGGGCTGCCAACTCCCATCCTGCCAAGGGCTAGCCATCCTCACCTCTGCCTCTGGTCACTTCCAATTATGTCCATCTGTCCCACTACCCCCTGCCCTCCAGCATGGGCACATCCCCACCCCTGACAGCCCTGGCACAGCAACCTGGAGTCCTGCCTTGGGAAGGCTGGATGAGCAAGAAAGGGAAGGCTGGAGGACCTGGGGTTTGTCAACAACTCTCCTGAGCTGAAGACTCAGGAACACCCACCACGGTTCTCCTCATTCCTGCAGTGTCAGCCAGGCACCTGTGTGCTGGGCCAAGAGGGCACATCATCATCAGTGCCCTACGCAAAGGCCACACAGCACTGGGACAGGGCCACCCTCCCACTGGCACAAGATTCCCGACCTGAGCACAGGGTCATGCCAGCAGCCAGTGTGGAGGAAGGTGTTCCACAAGAGGTGCCCCCCAGCTGCCCTGCCAACAGAGACACTGCTGGGCCAGCACACCCCATGCTTCCCTTCCCTCCACCTGCTGCAAACAAGGAGGGGGCAAAGAGCACTCAGAGCCCAGGCAGTACCCAACTGATTCCTGCTGCATCCAGTACCAGCATCCTCCCAGCCCTGGCAACAGGAACCAGGAGGCCACACGTCCAGGGTCCTAGGGACACTGCACTCCAGCAGAGGCACTGTTACAGCCCCCCAGCACTCCAAATTTCAGCCTTTCTTTTTCTGGCAGCATCACTTTCCCCCCAGCTCTCTGCCACCAGCCAAGGGGAAGGGACAGATCTGCCAGCTCCTGTGTGGAGAGTTTTCCTTCTTCAGGACAAAGTGCAGAAGGCACAGATCCAGCCACACTGCTGTCAGCTCTCCCTACACTCATTCCCTCCTCCCAGGGCCCATGCCACAGGGAGCCCCACCAATGTGCTGCAGCACCAAAACAGCACAGAACTGCTCCCACTTGTACCCCAAAAGAGCCTTGATCTGCCCACCAACCCTCCCCCAGGACCAAGCAAACTGGCAGCACACTTCCATCACTAAGAGCTCCAATTGTGGCCGCCTGCCCTTGCCAAATGAATGGGCACAAAGCACCCCAGGACAGGCAGGTGAACACCCTGAACTGTGCCTGATGGTGACATCTGCTAATTTTACATCCAAGATAGGTTTAAACCAGATACTGAAGTCATGGGAGAGCCCATCCCTTAACAATCCCTGTCCCAGCAGACTGAAAGCATAGCCAGCAATCCCCAGAGCTGCCATGAGCACCCCAGGGGACCCTAACAGCCTCAGTTTCCCTCTACCAAGAGCCACCGATGCTGTTCTGCTCAGACCTCCATTATCCCAGGGTTCCTGCCTGAATTTCTGCTCTGGAAGAATAAAATCGAGGCCAAACCCCAGAGCAGCCCCTAGAACAGTTGAACTTCACTAGGCAAGGTCCAAACCCATCATGGGCTGGGAACAAGGCCTTAAAAGAGGTGCCACTGGCCAGGGACAGTGGCTAGCCATCCCTCTGGCCATGCTGCAGGTCTCTCTGCACCCACCACCCACCTATAAAATGGCCTGGCCAAGCCCTTACTAAGTGCCTATGAATAAAGTCTGTCCCAAAACCATGGCTGTACCCTACTGCAATCCTGCTCCTGAACAGTCCTTGCTGCCAGGGACAACAGGGACTCCCCCAGGCCACCAATATTCATGGGCAGAACACAGAACTGCTCCAGCTCTCAAGTCCCAGCCCAGAGCCTTCAGTCAAACCTGGGGTCTCTGCTTCCCACCCCACCCTGCAGCACTGGGTTTGCTGCTCCACCTACTGCCAGGAGGGGAGCGCATGGTGGCAAGGACAGACCCCAGGAGAGCACCTGCAGCACCAGGCTGGGCCAAAAGGCAGCTGTTGGTGCTCACACTCCCTCTCTGAGGCTGGGAGAAGCCCAGCAACCACCAACTCTGCCTGCCCTGGGTGAACACCCAGCAGGAGAATGGGCTAGTAGCGCATCCCCCCTTCTCTGCTCCAGCCCCCCAGCCTCTGGCTGCTCCCAGTGGGAGCTGGTTTCTCACACTGAAACATCCATCTGTGGCTGCTGCCAGGGCAGACCTGCATGGGTGAACCCACTGCTGAATGCCAGGCGCAGCCGCCACACAGGGTTCTGCCGTGGCCAGCCAGCCCCAGCACTGCTTGGAGAGGGCAGAGCTCCCCAGGGAATGGGCAGAATGATGGCCCCTGCACAGACCAGGGACACCAAGTGACTCTGGGATTCCCACACAGCAGTAACACAAAGAAGAAGGTGACATACACAGGGCACGCACAACCTCAGCAACCTCAGCTGTCCTAGGGACTGCATCAAATCCATCCATGAGCACCCACGGCACTGGGACCAGCTCCCATTCGGGCATACAGCTGGTCCCCTGCACACCCCATGCACTCACAGCATTGCTGGGCGGGCAAGGAGGGTCCGCTCCATACCCTGCCACCCTCCCTGCAGCAGTGGCACTCCAGCAACAGTCCATACACATGGAGGTGATGGGGCCTGGGCTCCTCATCCTCCTCCTCTGCCCACAGCTTCCTGTACTGCACTCCCATGCTGCCCACAGGGCTGGTAGAGAGGGTCCCCAAAAGCTGTGTGTACCCCCACTCTGTAGCCCAGCGGCCATGGCAACCAGGGCTGGGTCATCTGATGTGTGCCACGGCCCAGCTGTGCCAGGCTGCTCATTCTTGTGGGCAAGGGGCTGGTGAAGCCCCTGCTGTGGCCACGCAGCTCTGCTTAGGGTAAAGAAGGCAGATGACTCAGCCAAAGAGCATCATCCCCCTCATCCATTTTGGGGGGCACGGGAGCTGTCCGTGTAGGGAAACCTGCCTGCAGTGCCAGGCTCGGCCCTGCTTCTGTCACAGGGACCTCTGCTGCTCCAGCTACCATGGGGTCTGGTGCCTGCCGGTGAGGAACAGCAGGATTGGGCCTGAGGAATATTTGGGAGGGAAAGAGCAAAGCGATGCCAGCTTGCGAGCAGAAGCTCGCTCCCCTCCCCCACCCGCTAAAAATAACGGGCTCCCTCGGGCCGCGCACCCACCCCCTGCCCACAGCTGCGGGGTCCCTGGGGAGGCTGATGGGTGACCCCCCACAGGGAGCCTGCGACAGAATGGCAGCGGCCCCGAGGCCCCAGCACCATACCATCTGGCCCCTTCTGCCAACCCGGGAGGGACACCCACCTGCCCCCCCGGCCTCCCACCCCACGAAGTTGCCTTTTCTCCAGCCCACAGAAGACCGGCGGCTCCGACCCACATATGAGCTGAGAACCTATTTATACCCGGCGGGTACCGGGACTCGGGGAGCGATCCCACCCGGGGGGCGACATCCAGCCCCGATCCCGGGCTCCTCCTGCAGCCCCCGGGTCCGAGCGGCCCCACAGACACAACAGTGAAGAGGGAGAGCCCCAGCTGTTGCTGCCACACAGGGGCCCGGGGCGCGCCGGGGCGAAGGATCCGTGCAGGGGCGGCCCAAGGCAGGCGGACACCGCCGGGTCAAAGGACTGGGGGGCCCTCCGGCACCACTTCCGCGCGGGGCCCGGGCCTCGCCCCTCGGGGCTGCAGGGCCCCCCCGCCCCCGCTCACCGGGCTGCGCCGCTTCAGTGTCACGTTCTTCCACAGCAGAAGATGGAGCTGATGCAGGAACCCCATGGTCGGGTCGGGCTGGCCCCGCCGAAGGGCCGCGCCGCGCCGCGCTCAGCTCCGCGGTCACCCGCCGCACACCGCCATCCCCTCCTAGCCGCCGTCTACCGCTTGCCGTGGGTTGCGAGGAAGGCAAGCGGCCTCGGCCCAGGCCTGGCTCCGCCGCACCCGCCCCGACCCTGCGCAGCACCAGCACCACCCCCGGGCCGCGGTGGCCGCCCCTTAAAGGCACCGCCGAACCCGCCCGCTCCGCCTGCCCAGCGGCCCCGACACAGGGTGATCCCGACTCAGGGAGGCCCGGGCCCGGCTCATCCCGGCATCAGTTGCCCCGGTGGTGGCTGTCCGGGGGGAGGCTGCTGCCCCAGGGGCCGGGGAACCCTCGCTCCCCTCGAGCCCCCTCCCTCATGCCCCTCAGCCATACACAGGTCACCTCCGTGCTTCTGCCCCTGACAGGACAGACAGGCGTGTGGCTGCGGGATGTGTGTACCAGGGTGCCACGGCTGTCCCTGCTCTTGGATGCTTTCCACTCTGCTCCTGCCTGACCTCTCCCAGGGGCATGTGCTGAGGCGTCCACGGGTGTTTTTGGAGGGACCAACCTGCTGCCACATCTATCTCCTGTCAGCTCTGAACCCAGGGCTGGATGCCCTCAGCAGTAAGGACTGAACCAGGCCAGCTCTCTGTCTTAATCCCATCCACTCTTCCTTCTATCCATCCTTCCATCCATCCATCCTTTTTCCCTGCCATTCAACCATCCTTTCTCCTACCCCTATTTCCTTCCATGCATCCATCTATGCTCCCATCTATCCTTCCTTCCATCCTTTCTTCCTTCTTTTCCTCCTTTCTGCCATCTTTTCTTCTTTACGTCTGTCCTTGCTTCCATCCATTCCCTCATCCTTCTTTCCCTGCCTTTTCCTGTCCTTCTGGTTCTCTCCATTTCCCACCTGTCCCTCCGTCCCTCTTCCTGCTCTCCCTCAGCCTTCTCTCCCCCTTCGCTCTCCTTTCCTCCAGCTCCCTGTAAACGTCTCACTCTCCATGCTGCTTCGTGGACCAAGTGTAGCCAGGAGCAGTGAATCCCTTTCTGGCTGCCCCAGCCCCAGTGGTGCTGCCAAGGGTGCCTGTGCTCAGGGCAGGCCCTTTGGCAGCTGCCTGGCACTAACAAAAGCTCCTCTTGTCCAGCACAAAGCAGCATTATTCCCCTAACTTCTGGGCAAAACACTGCTGAGGCCCAGGAAGATAAAAGATGCCTGGTGATGTGGTGGTAGAGAGGCACTGTGTGCCCAGCTCCATGCTCAGGGGAGGGTGACTGGTTTGGGAGGGTTGCTGGATGCGTAGGCAGGGCTGTGGGCACCAGAGCTGCTCAGAACTGAGGGGAGCTGGGCTTTTACTAGGTCCCTGGAGAAGGAGGGATGCAGTCACCCTAGGCTCCTCGCAATGAATTGTGCATGGTTTGCCCACAGCCCACACAAGGAGCACCTCCAAGCTCCTGTCTTGCGGCAGAGTGGGTCCCCAGCTTGTAGCAGCTCAGTGGGGACACCCATGGGTGGGTCAAAATCCTGACCTGGGTCTCCTGCTCCTTCCCTCCTGCTGCCCCTGGGTGGGTCTTGGGGATCTTCACAGCTGCTCTTCTGTTTGGCATAGCCATATGGAAACCCCAAGAAGCCAGCAAGGGACAGACTCAGCAGTGTGCCATGGGGCAGCACAGCCCTGGAGACACAGTGGCAAATCTCCTCCAAGGACCCAGGGCCTGAAGCTCAAGGACCACTTGCCCAACCCCTCCATGGGCTAGAAGCTCCAAAGACTTCGTGGCCCATCTCCTCTATGGTCCAGAGGACTTGGGGACATGGAGCCCTGAGCACCTCTCAAGGGACTTCCTTGCAGGGTTGCCAAGCTCCTGTCTCTATGTGAAGTCATCTGCAGATGGCAGTACCCATAGACATACATCTCCCTGCCCTGTGCTGGTGCTGTCCAGCATTCCTGATGGTGTCTTGGCCTGGCCTCTGGCCTTGATATCTGCCCAACCCACCCTGGCAGCACCCCCCCTGGCTCCCTGCCTGGCTCAGAGCCATGTCCCTTGGGCCACACAGTCAGGGTGTTTGGATCCACTGGCTGGAAGTCCTCCCAGGAACATTGTCCTTGCACACAGGGTGTCCTGGGGCAGCACCCACACATGACAGCTTTTAAGTCCCTGCTGCTTTACCAGCCATCCTGAATGCCCTATGGAAATGCTATCCCCAGTGCTGTCCTCCATGGGGCAGAATGACCCCAGCCTATGTGGCCCTGGGCTCTCAAGCTGTGGGACAGCAGCAGGATGATGCTGAATGCTTCAGCCAGGCATGGACTACTGCCCACAGCCAGCAGGACTAGGGCAGGCAAGGCTGGGAATGGTGCCCATGGACTGTGGTATCTGGGCTTTCAATCATATAGGGGAAGAAATGCAGAAAAGGAGTGAGAAAAGATGTCAGAAAATGGACATGGTTTAGGAAGAAGGAACACTCTCCCTTGGAGCTGCAGTTCACTTTTGAGGGCTCCTGGACTATCACTAAAACCACAGAGCCCTGCTACATCATGGCATGGTGGCATGGCATTGTGCCCAACAAGGATCCCAAGAGGCTGGCAGCCAGCAGGAATGAGGGTGCCGATCCTAGGGACACTGGAGCAGCCTGAGAACCCCCGGGGAGCAGTTTGAAGCCCTGGTCCGAGTTCTGTGTGTGCCAAGGCATAGGGCATGCCCTTGCCAGCTTCAGGGACAGTGCTGCACACCTCGATGCTCCCCTCCTTGCCTCTGTCTCAGTTTTCCCATCTCATTTTGCCTGCAGGGCTTTCATGGAGACTTGGGTCGTGAACAGCAATGCCAGCAAAGGACACAACTGAGCCAGACTGGGAGCAGGGCAGAACTGGGGCAGTGGCAGAGGAGGCAGGTCTCTGTGCACACACTGCTGAGGCTCACATGTGCCTGGTTCCCCTTTTGGCAGGAAACATCCCAGACAGGACAGTGCCCGGTGCTTGGTGGCACTGTGGGGCTGTTAGTTGATGGTTTCAGGATGAGTCAGTGGGAGTTGGTATCCTGTTTGCAAACCGCGGGTGGCAGATGGGTGGCACCTTGTCAAGGCTGAGGGCACCTATCCAGCCACAGGGCACCCAACATGTTCTGGGCCATGCACACACCATGGGGTGCCCGTTTGGCCAGAAGGTACCCACCCAACCATGGGGCACCCACCCAGTCACAGAGTACCCACCCCCCAAGCACAGCACAGGAAAAGTGCTGGGAGTGGGGTGTGCCAGCTGACACGTGGGGCAGGAAGGACCTGCTGTGGGGCTGGGACAAGGCAAAACTGAAAAAAAGAGGAAGCCCTCGAGTGCCCCAGCCCAGCACAGCAGGCACCCAGGCAGACACATCGGACACCTCGCACACCTCCATTACAGTAAGTCTGAGTTCACCAATAATGACCAGAGAGGGGAGAGGGGCTGAGAAATGGGGTGGCCCCTGCCACTGCTAGAGCAAGGGTTTCCCTTTCCTAGCATCCCCAAAATGGGGGCAGCATCCCCGAAACAGGAGCAATGTTCCCACTGCTGGGGACAGAGACCTGCACCACTGATGTGCAGGGCAGGGAGCCAGCAAAGCTTTCCCAGCCCTTTCTGCTTCCCATGCCAGATTTGTCTGGAGCTTAAACTTAGCTCATGTATTTTAGCAGGACAGATGGAGTGGGCCAGTGTGGGGAAGGGACTTTCTGCAGCCAAGCTGCAATGCTGGGGTGTGTGGGAAAGTAGGGCACTGCTTTCCAGGAGACTCCAATACTGGAGGACTGGCTCAGCCCCAGCTGGCAGCAAGGCTCAGGCAGATCACATGTTTCCAGAGGTTTCCACAAAAGGGGAAACCACCTTTGGTGCTGAATGCTCTGAGCCCTGGAGTGGGACCAGCTCTCCAGAGGGGACTTAAGCTGGCAGCTGGACCCCAGTGCAGCCAACCATCTATCCCCTTCTCCACCTCCGCCACTGCTCTGCTCCCAGTGGTGCTGCTGGTTAAACCACAGAAGCCTGAGGCAGGCAGATGGGCACCCTGGCAGGGTGAGTATCCCACAGCTGTGGGGTCCATGTGCCTGCAAGCTGAGCCCCACCCAAGTGCTGCACTGCCCTCCCTGCTATCTCTGTCCTCCCTCCCCTCTGGGCCCACACAGTGACATCCTAAATATGAAATGTGAATGTTTGGGGCACTGAGGCTATGAGCTTCCAGCCTGCTGGGGCTCCTGATGCCCTTAGGGAGCGGGAATTGCACCCTGACCTGGAGGCACCTCAAATCTGGGAATTGCCTTGCCATTGTCACAGGAGAATGCTGGGGTGAGCAGGCACTTCTTGGGCAGGAGACCACCATACTTGGCCCTCATCAGAGGTTTGGATTTCATTGTCAGTCGCCCCATTTTGCAGCTAAGGCCTCACCATGGGGCTATTCAGGTGGAACTGGGATGTTCCCTCTTGTCCTTTGGTGCGCAGTAGTGGCAAGGCTGGCTGCATATCAGGTTTGACCTATTCTGGGCAAAGCAAGAAGTGAGGACTGAGACTGTGGCTGTGTGTCAGGTGGGGAAACTGAGGCACAGAGCAAGCAAGGACTGCCTGCAGTGGGGCCAGCCAGGTGGGGCAGAGGTGGCTATTTTCCATCAGCTCTGCAGCTCCCGAAGCATCTGTGCTCCCCCAAAGGGCACCAGAGACTGCAGGAGCATGGGGAACTCTGTGGCACAGGGAAACAGAGGGTCCTGGGGTGATGCTGAGGCCCAGGCTTCATGAAGAAGCCCTTTTCCTGGCCACTCTGGCCACAGTGCCTCCCCATCACCAGTGAGCTCCAGGCAAGCCAAGCTGATGGCCCTCGGTGGGCACTCCTCTCTCACAGGTATCAGCTCTGTCACCTGATGAAGTGACAGCCAACCCACCAGCATGCCCTGGGCATTGCCACTGCGATGGTCACCATGGGGCCGACTGGGTGTGAAGACCTTGGTCACTGCAGGCGTGTTTGTAACCATCGTCTGGAACCTGAGGTTCTTCCTGAACCCCTCCAAGGGCTCTGGAGAAGACTTTAAACACCGGGAGCCACTGGTGATCCTGGTGTGGGAATGGCCCTCCAAGCAAGTCCCCAATGTCAGCAGAGATGTGTGCCATGAGCTGTACAGCATTACAGGCTGCCAGCTCACCACAGAGCGGCAGCTCCTGCACCAGGCCCATGTGGTGGTGTTTCCCCACTCCAGGCTCCAGCCTGGCCAGGGCAAGCTGCCCAAGGAGCGGCTGCCAGGGCAGAACTGGGTGTGGGTCTCCCTGGAGTCCCCCTCCAACACTAGAGCTCTAGCAGCATGGAACCAGACTTTCAACTGGGTGATGACCTACAGACAGGATTCAGACATCTTCATCCCCTATGGCAAGCTTGTGCCCAATCAGTCAGCCACTGTGAACATCCCTGCAAAGACCAACTTGGTGTCCTGGGTTATCAGCAACTACCACAGGACTCAGAAAAGAGCTGAAGTATACAAAAACCTCTCCAGGTACCTCCATGTGAATATATATGGGAAAGCAAACAACAAGCCCCTCTGCAAGGACTGCCTCTTGCCAACAATATCCAAGTCCAAGTTCTACCTAGCCTTTGAGAACTCCATCCACCGGGACTATATCACAGAGAAACTCTGGAGGAACTCACTGCTTGCTGGCACTGTGCCTGTGGTGCTGGGGCCACCCAGGGCAAACTATGAGCAGTTTGTTCCTGCAGACTCCTTCATCCATGTCAATGACTTTAGCTCCCTGGAGGAGCTGGCCACCTTCCTGAAGACAATGAACTCCAGCCGCTACCAGCAGTTCTTTGCCTGGCAGAAGAAGTTCAGTGTGAAGCTCTACAGTGACTGGAGGGAGAGGATCTGTGCCATCTGCACAGCCTACCCCCACCTGCCCCCCGGCCACCTCTATCCTGACCTGCAGAGCTGGTTCAACTCCTAGTGTGCTGGGACCCTTGGGATGAATGCAGGCAGGGGTGGGAAGTGCATGAGGCACATCCTGTACACAGGATGTGGAGTAAGGACAGGAGGCCCCACTCTCCTCCCAACCTAGCTGTTGCGACACGACACTGCGACTTCAAGCAACTCCCTATGACTTAATTTGTGAACCAAGACTTAGCACCCTGACCCAACACTGAACACCTTTGTCAAGGTGCTGGCAGGACCAGAGGGTGCTTTGGAAATAAGTGACAGTGCTGCTGAGGCTGTGCATGTGGTGTGGGCTGGGCAGGGGGGTGGTGGGTGGCTCAGGGCTCCACTACCCCATGGCCAGGGAGGACAGCATCTGCTCCCCCTCTTCCCAGCAGCACCCATTTCCTGTCCCTCACCCTGGAGCCATGGGTGTCACTGTGCCAGGGGGTACCCACAGGACAGCGGATGCTCTCAGAGCAATCTCAGTGCTGCCAGGCAGGCAGAGGGACACTGTGGTTGTCACTCCCTCCCTGCTGTGACAGGAAGCCAGTGAGCTGACAGCCTGCAAGAGGCTTGCACAACCCCGAAGCAAAGCTAGTCCTGTGGGCAACTTGCACATGCACACATTGCACTGGGGAAACCCTGTAGCATGGGCATCCCAAGAGGAAGTACCCATCTGGGATCAGTGGCGATTTTGGCATTAAGTGACAGGACATGACTGCTCCATCTGTGCCCCTCTACTCACTGCCATCAACTCCCTTGATATAAACAACTTTTTTTCACAAGTTTCCTTTCCAGTTTTCTTCCCTCTGGCCCTGAAGTCACCAAACCCCATCTCTGCCACCTTGCAAGCTTGCCAGGTGCCCAGCAAGAGTCTGCAGAGGGGACACCCCTCCCCTGGCACAGCCCTAGTGAGGTGGTAGCTGGACGAGCACACTGTGCTCTTCTGACTTCTGTGGCTTCCGATTTCCGCTTTATTGTTTTCTGGGTCAACCAGAAGTGAAACAGGAGGGGCTGTGGGTGCCCACAAACAGATGCTGGGCAGGGGGTACCAGTGTAGCAGGATGTGGACGCCCAATGGTGGGTTGTACCTCCCGTGTTGCTGCATGCAGAAAACCAGATAGTAGAAATGTGGAGAGAAGCAAGTTTCGGGAGATGACATCTGTCTCAGATCTCTGATCCTGAGGCTGCCAGCCTCCCGCACCCCTGGTGGGCAACACTGGGCAGCAAGAGGGGGCAGCTTCTGGTGGATGCCACACGCAGCTGTGTCCCTACCCTGTGGGCAGGGAAGTACAAGCCTCCAGGGAGCAAGCAGGGATGCAAGGGGGGGGGGGGGCCCACCCCATAGGGCTGGAATCTAGCCCAGCCCAGCCTTTTGCAGGGTCCCAAGATGCCCTGCAAGCAGCTGCCTTTGGTGCTCTAGGCAGCCCTAGAGAGCAAAGCCCCAGCCATCAAGCTGAAAACAGGGCTTTCCAGAAGATTCCCCATAGGCTTGGTTAGGGATTTCATTCCGCTCAGGGGAAGGACCCTAGAGGAGAATAGACTGGGGGCAAACCAATAGTGTGGTGGGAAAAAGTAAAGTGTCATCCCCTGGACACCCCTGCTCCCAGCAGCTCAGCCCCCGGTGCCCAATGGACCTGCATGGATGGGTTGTTATCACTCCACCAGAGACTGCCTCAGCTGGCCGACACATATGGGAACATTCATTCCTCCCCTGTCAGCACCATACTATAATGAGGACAGCCCCAGCTTTCCAGACCTCTTCACTGCCCACCCTGCTAAATGCTCCTTAGTCCTTCTCTGTCCCTGGCAGCTGCTGGAGCAGCCTGTAAGCAAGTTCACACTGCTTCCAACCTTCCCAGAAGCAGCTAGAGCATACCAGCAGTTAAAACTGGGTGGAAGATGACCTCCCTCTCTCCACTTTTGACCTACTCTGCTTCGGGGGCCAACAGCCCTGACAAGTTGGTACCACTCCAGGGTCAAGCTGCCACCAGTCATGGAAGGAAGCCAAGCTGCAGGCAGCCAAGAGCTGAGTGTTGCTGGCATGATGGGGACACGTCCACCTTATTAGGGTGCCTTGCTCCAGCCCTGCTGTACCCCCACATGAAGGCAAACCTCAACTGCTGGACTGCAGGAGCAGGGATGCAAGGAAGGCAAGGAAAGGGTTAACTCATTCTTGCCTCAAAGAACTCTTGAGATTTATTTCACTGCCAGAGGGAATGTGATTAAGAACAAAAGTTTAAAAATCATCATAAGCTACAGCAGGCTGGAAGGCATGGGGTGCTAGCAGCATGACAAGGTGGTGTAGGCCCCCTGGACTGAGCCCTCCAGGGGAAAGGTGGTCTCTGGGCAGCTGGACTGTGGGGAAGCAGGGGAGTCAGAGGCTGGAGAATGGGGGGGGCTGGGGGTGATGCTGGGCACAAAGCACTGGGGACCACCCCCCCAACCTGAACAAGCCTTATCAGCTGCCCCACAGAGGGGTAAAGCTCTCTCTTGTGCCACAGGATGAGGAGTGGTTGGTGGGCTTGCCTTCTCCTCTTGCCCCAGCCTTTGGCTCATCCTGGCCACCCAGGAGGGTGGGCAGAGCCACCAGGGCCATTAACCCTGAGCATGGTACCTGAGCCCCGCTCTACATGACAGGGCAGAAGAAGACATCTGGGAAACTAGGTAACTACAAAATTTTTTCCTTTTTAAAACTACAACCAAAAACCTTTAAAAAAAAATAATAAAACCACCCCCTCCACCCACCCTTCCCAAAATCTAAAAAATACTTTTTTCTGCATCTCACAGGAGAGCAGCTGGGCTGGGCACATTCAGAGGGTGCAGTGGGACAGGAGGAGCTGTCCCCAGGAGAGGTCAGAGGGGGGCAAATGCTGCTGGAACTAGTAAGCTCACATAACAGGGAAGGGCTAGGAGCATCTGCAGAGAGCAGGCACCATCCCCGGGCCAGGCTCTCAGCCCCTTGCACCCCAAAAGCCCCACACATCAGCCCAGTGAGCAGAAGCAGGGCTGTGGCTGTGCGAGCCCAGGGCAAGAGGGGCTGCGCCAGAGCACCAGCCCACCTGCAGTGAGCTCACAGCCCCTGGTTCAGTGGCCGCTGTTACTCATGGAGAGCCCAGGCTGCAGCGCTTGTGGGAACATCTCGGCTTTGTGGAAGGTCGGCATGTAAGCAGGAGGGGAGGGTGCCAGGCTGTAGCCCTGGGACGTCACTGGGATGGGCAGAGTGGAGGGCACCAGGGGCTGGTTCATGTCATACATCATCCCCTCTGCCTCGTTGCCATAGGGTAGCAGCCGCCGTTTGCCTTTCTGACGCCGGTTGCAGAACCAGACCCTGACAACCTGTGGGAAGGGAGACAGAAGGGTGAGGGGGTGACCCAGGCACGCCATGTGACAAGGAGACCCTACTGTTGGTGGCATCTCCACAGCACCCCAGCCTGCCAATGCAGCCCCCTCCCTGTCACTACTCCTTGCTAGGCTCAGTTTAAATAAACTTCAGTCATGACCACTTTCCCACTGCTTCCAGAGTCAAAAGATAAAAAATTGAAAGAAAGGTTCCCCTCCAAAGGCTGGTGGGCATAGCCAGATGAAGCCAATATGCAAATTTGAGTATTGTTAGTGGGCTGTTGCTTGTCTCTCTTCTGGTGCATTTCCACTTCAGAAGAAAAATATTCTAACTTTCCATGTGGGTTCATGGGATCAAAAATTAGCTTCTTCAGAGATGAATTAGTATCAAAGGATTACTTTTATAGGATTACTTTCATATATTTATGTACATATATATAAACACAGATGCTTGTAGTTTGGTTTGGGAACTATTTTTGTCTCTCTTGAGTTTTTAAATATTTAATCTGTGAACAAAAGTATTCTCTGGAATCAAGTGGGTTTTTGTTTCACATTGATGAGCCACATATATCCTGTCTGGGAGAGCTAAAGGGCAGTTATTTACATCTCTCCACGTGTATTTCATTTCTCCTCTGAGCTTAAGTATCAAACTGACAGTGCTCAGAAGCTGGCACCCATCCTCCCCACCCTCCTAACCTACATCTTTATCCAGGTTGAGGTCCTCAGCAATCTGGGAGATCTCCTGGGGACTGGGCTTCACGCACTTGCGGAAGAAGCTCTCCAGTGTCCCTTTCACGCTGGTTTCAATGCTGGTCCTGCGTTTTCTCTTCCGGGCTTGGGCCAGTACTTGCTCTGCATTGCACATCTGGGAATGAGAGAGGGAATGTTTGGTTACCAGGTGGAAGAGGTTCCACCAACCACTGTAGCTGGTTGCAGAGCTTGGGGCACAGATTGTGTCCCTGTGACACTCCACTGAGCATCATTCTACTGTGACTGGGGCCATTCCCAGTGTCCCAGCACTGTCAGCAGTGAGGCTGGAGACATCTTTCTGCATCCCTCCCCGGTGTTCCCCAGGGAGTAGCAAGCTGCACATTCAGTCTATCTGAGATTTCAGCACGACCTGGCTGCTCCAAAATAAAATGGGAGCTGCCACAATCACAAGGTGTTTGCAGGGGGATTGGGTTTCCTCCTCCACCCTGGCAGAAGGTGATGCCCAGTGGTTTGCCCTCAAGCCAGACTCAAGCCATGCTACAAGATTGTGCTGTGGCATGAGATGTCTTCTGCTCCCTTCTTTCTCTCCCTGAAAGCACATGGCAAGAGGGAGGAGAATCTGTGGTTTCAGGGCTTGCAGGTACCTGGCTCCCAGCCCCCTCAGCCCTGCACCTCTTGCATGTTGTCCGTGTTCTCCGCCTCGTTGAGCCAGCGCTGCAGCAGTGGCTTTAGCTTGCACATGTTCTTGAAGCTGAGCTGGAGCGCTTCAAAGCGGCAGATGGTTGTCTGGCTGAACATCTTCCCTAGGCAGGCAAGGCAGGCAGGGCATTAGACACCATGCAGTTTCCCCTGCCAGCAACTCCCCAGGATTACCACCCCCAACCTTGCCCTGTGTTCCTGGGAGACCAGGAAAGGCATTCTCTCCCTGTTCCTTAAGCAGGGATTTAAAGCCCCGAAACGCATCTCAATGAGCAACTGTAGTCATTTTAAACCAGTTCCCTGTGAGCTCAAACCTTCCAGCTCACCGCAGATCTGGAGACACCCCTTCAGGAGCCTGCGGCCTTGGATGCCTCCTTTGCGGATCGTTAAGGAGCAGAAATTATTAGCCCAGGTGATCCCAAACCCCTCCCGGGCCTCTCCCTTCCCACCGGCTGTGGGGGAACTCAAGCGCCCTCCCCCTCACCGTAGAGGGTGCCCAACGCCAGCCCCACGTCAGCTTGAGTGAAACCGAGCATGATGCGCTTGTGCTTCAGGTCCTTGGCGAACTGCTCCAGCTCTCCTGAGGTTGGCGCATCCTGAGAGGGACAGAAAGACACTGAGAAGGGACAGCTCACCCCCTGGGTCTGTCGGGGTCCCCAAAGAGCAGCAGAAGACGGCTCGGCTGAGCCCTCGGCAGCACGGACACCGACCAGGCCCACGTAGGACCCATCCCAACCACGTACACTGCTCAGCTCGACCCAATCTGGCACGGCGGCGGCCAAGGATAGCACAACGGCACCAAGAGCTTCTGCTCTGCCTCAACACGCCCTGCTAATGTTCTCTTTGTGCTCTGGCTCGCGCCCTCCTGGCCTGGCCAAAGGCAACACCGATGATCACATTGGCTGAGTGCCAGATTTGCCCCAGTCTCACTCATCCCACGACACGTGCGCACGGGATGTTTAGTTCTCTCGCCGCGTGGGCCACTTTCCCATGGCTCTCGGGCTGAGGAAGCCCCTCACCAGCCGCTCTCCCGCCTGCATCCGGAGCAGGGAAAAGACTCCCGTGAAGAGAGGGACAAAAGTGCCCGTAAGCCGCGTGGTATTTAAGCACCCCTTTGCCACCAGCAAGCTCTTCTGTCCTGGTAAGCGGCTATCCAGGCGCTTCCCACCTTCCTGCCGCGTAGCCTTCAGCCTCTACAGGGGCATTTTGAAGCCCTTTACCCAATTTCCACATATTTAGCGGGGTTTCGGGTCTTTCAGGAGTTTTTCCTGTCACCGAGCCACAGGTATTAGTTTTTGGGGTATATAGGCACCGGTAAACTCGGAGCACCCTTCCCACAAAGGAGGGATGCCGTCCCACATCACCGTCCCGTAGCTAGAAAAACGCGATTCATGACCACTTCCCACCCAGCGCGGCTGGTTGCGGCCCGAGGACACACACGCATCGATCGTGGCGTGGGACCTGCCGCAGCTCCGACCCGCTGGTGGCAGTGCAAATCCTCCCAATTCAGTCAGGGACCAACCCCCGGCATCGGCCGCCGCTGCTGTCCCCGGGGCGGGCTCGTGATATGTCAACACTGAGAAATATTAAAAACAAGTGCAAACCACAAATACAATCGTGCCGGGAACCAGCCCCGTTACCCCCGTCTTCCTCCCGCCTTCATCTTCGTGCTCTCTCTTCCCTAGCAAACTTCACTGAAGCTCCGGGAGCGCCGGCCGGGGACGCAGCCGACCGGAGGGGACTGGCCAGGAGCCCTCAGTGCTGCGCTGCCTCGAGTATCACGCCGGAGCCGACCTTCGGCATCGCTACCCGGGACGGCTCCGCCGCATTGCGTAGCGGAAGCTGCTCTCCCGAGTTCACAAAACCCCCTTATCTTATTCCAAAGCAGCCTCCCCAAGGCTCTCCCGCTACTAAGAGTCTGACACATGCGGGACGAGCCACAGCGCTGGGTCAGGGCTTCTCCCGGGGACACCCGACGGTGGGGTCGGACAGGTGGCACCGGCGGGATTTGAGCGATACACGAGAGCAGCCCGGCAGCTCCTGCCGACGGAGCTCCGGACGGGGAGGAAAGCCCCAGGGCCACAACGCGTACGACGGCGGGCACGGGGCAGGGCAGCCCGCTCCACCCCCCTCCCGTCGGGTCTCACCTCCTCACCGCTGTCGCTGGAGTGTCCGCCCTCGCTGGCGGCGCCGCTGGAGCTGCCGCTGCTGCCCAGCCCCGAGGGGCCGCCGGAGCCCGGCTGCAGCGCGGCGGGGCAGAGCTGGGGGCCAGGAAAGGCAGGGGCGGCCGGACCAGGGAAGGACGGCCCGGGCAGGGCGGCGGGGCCGGAGGGCGCAGGGCCGGCCCAGGGCGGGGGTGGCCAGGCCGGGCCGCAGTAAGCGGCGGTGCGGGGCTCGGGCTCAGGCTGGCTACAGGGCCGCCCCGGGCGCACCTCCGTCTTGGCGGGCGGCGCGGGGGCGGGCGGGGGCAGCCAGGCGCGGGCCGGCGGCAGGTCGCGGGCGGGCTCGGGCTCGGTGGTGGCGGCGAAGGGGAAGAAGAGCGGCTGGGCGGGCGCCCCGTCGAAGCTGCCGCGGGGGAAGGGAGGTCCGGCGTCGGTCAGGAGACCGAAGGGGGCGGCCGGCAGCCCCCCGTCCGGGCTGAACATGCTGCCCGCTGCCCTAGGGCTCCATGCGGGGGCTGCCGGCCACTGCCTCCCTGCTGCGGCGCCGCCGGGGCCTCTGAGAGCGGCGGGGCCGGGCCGGGCTGGATGGAGATGGGGCCCGGCCCCATTGGGCCCCGCAACGGTGGGTCGGGCGTGAACTTGATCCCCCAGGGGGGCGGGGGGCACGGAGGAAAGGTGCGATGGGAGGGGGCTGCCCCGGTCCGCACCCAGCGCCGGCGGAGAGGTGGACGGGGCGGCCCCGATGCGACAGGGAGGGGCGGACACCGATCCTGTCACGGGGCCTCGCACCCCTCCGGTCCCGAGGGACTGGAGGAGACCCCCGTCCCTTGCACACCTCCGGCCCCAGGGTGTTGGAGGGGCACCGCGCCAGTCTTAGGGCAGCAGTAGCCACGGGGGTCTTCCCACCTGGGAACCCCCAGCACTGCCGAGCCTCGGCAAGACACGGGATGCCTTTGCCAAGTTAGTGGCGCATGAACCGGGGCCAGGGGCTGGTGTGAGGGCAGCTCAAGTACAAACTATTCTTGTGTCCAGTACAGAGGACAAGCCGTGCGATGCTGGTGTCATCGTACAGCAGCAGGAGTGGTCCAGGGCTTGACTATCACCTCTTGCCTCTCGATGCCTGGTCTTGTTGACTGAGCCTTAGCTCCTTGAGGCCCCAGAACTCGGGGTGTGCTGTCGGGGAAGGAATTGCAGCCCCATCTATCGTTGGGGCTCCACAATGAAGCACGCTCCATATTTTCTCTATCCTAAAGACTTTCTCTTCACACTGCCGTTTACAATGGCGTTACCAGGGCTGGTTCCTGTCATTTCCCCTTTCCTTCCCTCTTGGCTCAGCGTCGGAAACCTTCCCAATCCTGAATCCATCACAACAGCCTCTGCTTGGTTCTGCCCGATGCCAGCTCCTGCGTACGGGCAGTGCCCACAGCATGGGCACTCACTGACTCCCTGACCTCAGCTAGAGCAGGGCGAGGGGTGCTCCTTCTGCCAGCACCCCGTGATCCCAGCCGGAGCAAGGCAGAGAGTGATCCTGCTGCCGACAGCACGGCCTGTTTATTAACCCAGATTACCGGGGGCTGCTGTCGTCTCGCACTGGAGATATGGCGAGGAGATAGGCTGGAGCAGCTTCCCCCGCGGTGAGATGGGAATAGGCCGTGGGCGGGGGAACTCGAGGAAGGTGCTTGATGATGTTTATGAAGCACTTGCTTTGGCTCCCGAGACAACTGGAACCCAAGGACTGGTACCCAGGGAGAGATGCCCTGGGACAGACTCCCAAGGGACTTATACCCACAGCTGGGATCCAGGGACTGGTGTCCGCAATGCCAGCAGCAGCCCCTAGGTCAGCACATGGCACTGCTGCATGACAGGGGAAGTGGAACAACTAACCTCTTGATGATATTCCTCTAATGAAAAAAAATGTCCCGGTGGATAAGTTGGAATTAATGCCTGTTTCTGACGCCTGGCAGGACATGCACCAGGCTGTCCATCCTGGCTGAGCCAGACTACACCAGGAGGGAGGGCAGCCCCAGGAAAATGAACTAAGGATTCAAAAACCTTGTCAGTTGAGACATGGGCAGCCCTGAGTGAGCCCTGTGGCTTCTGGACCTCGGAGGTCCCATGCCCAGAGTGGTGAAGCAGCTTCCCCAGCAGGGGCTGGATTGAATCAGCCAGAGGACGACCTGGACAATGCTGCTGGGGATGCTGGACCCAGTGCCGTGTAAGCAGACCTGCCCACTGCCTGCTGTGCTACTGCTGCCCCACTGCCAGCGGGCAGAGGAAATCTCTCTGCGGGACCCCGATGGCAGCCATCAGCCCTGCTCCTCCCGGGCTCCTGCTGCGGCCCAGGGCTTCAGAAGCTCCTTGGCTGGGCAGTAACTCCCTTTCCCTTTGATTTATTGTTCCCGGGCTGGACCCCCTCCTCCTGCCAACCTACTTTTTCTCTCAATCCACCCGGGAAGCCTCCCAGGCCCCCTTCCACCACCCCCACCACCCCTCCGGCTTCTCCTTCCACACACCCCCCTCCTCCGCCCCCACCTCCCCCCCGGCCCTCAAACGCATTCCAGGTCCTTTCACATACAGACGGAGGGGAAGGGAGACGTTGACTTTGAACCGGCCCCTTTGTAGACGCGGGGCCCATTGTGGCGGTGATGGTTTTAGCTGGGGAATGTGGAAGGAGTCAGTGGGGTTTCTCGGTGTGTGCCCCCTCCCCCCCATACATTTCAATGATTTGGGGGGGCAGTGTGAGGTAATTGTGTAGGGTCTTTGAGCACCAGTGACCACGGCTCTTCTGCCTGCTCTAGAGGAGATGGATGGATGCATCCTTCCGTCAGCCCATATCTCGAACCTGCTGGTGTTCCAGGCTTGGCCAGGCTCTGTCTAAGGCAGCCAGGGATCGGTGGGATCCTGCTAAGAAAATGGAAGCAGAAAGAAGTGTGTCTGCTTTACTAGCTCGCTGAGATGGCAGCAGGCTGGAGAGGGCCGACAAGTACATCTGCTCATCCTTCCTTTGCTGAGTGTGCTGGTGTGTGCTTGGGGTTTTAAGAGAGTGGATGGGCACGGATGGTGTTTTATTTATGGTCAGGCCACCCTTTTCTGTGCCAGGTGATGGAAAGGCCATTGGGGCTGTGCTGGATACCCCTGAGTTGCCCACCAAAGGGGGACTGCAGTCCTGCACGTGGTGGGTCAGGGTCCCATGGTGAGGGGGCCACTCCAGGACCATCTAAGGAGGGCTGGACAGGGGATTCATCTCCAGAAAGCCCATGCCTGGAGGAACACCGATCTGCTCCCTGTCAGCACAGCTTGCTGGGCTGCAGCTGGCCTTGTGGGACAGTTATGGAGTCAGTGTTTCCAAACCTGGCTCAGACAAAAATCACAGAGGTTTTTTGGTCCAGTTCTACCCCCTTATTACAAAGGCCCTGGGCTGTAATGTGGGTCTCACCCACACTACCACAGTGCCTGAACACACCAGTGGGCCCTCCCTACTGTGTTACAGCTGGGAGAAATGAGGTGGGGGCTAAAGCCCTTGGATATCTGCAGCAGAGGTGTCCTGTCCCTGGACAAATGACTCTTCCATGCCTGGATGTGTGGTAGGGATAGGGATTCCCAGGGGACACAGGGCTCCTGTAGCCACCGTGCCCGGAGCGAGGGGGGCTTCTCCACATGGAACAGTCAGGTTTTACTATAAGCTAGAGCTTCCCAAGATGTCTGGATGTGCTCCAAGAGAGATTGCTGGGTTGTGGGAGCAAAGGAAGGACGAATTCGGGGACCTCGGCAGAGAGGAGTGGGTTCGAGGCTGGGTTTCCCCAAGACTGAGCCCTGGGGGCATCTCGGGTTATTTGGGGTGTGCATCGCCCAGGGTGCAGCTGGAGAAGCTGAGAGAAGCATCCCGGGCGGGTGCTTTGGCGGTGAGTCAGCACCCACCTCTGGCGTCCGAAACCAGGAGAGATGGTATCAGCCTGATGGGGGGGCTGGCGTGATCAAAGGAGCTCGGCTGCACACAATGCGGCGACTCGATAGCCCTTATCTGTCATCCCAGAGGTGCGAAGGGCCCTGGGGNGCTGGGTGCGGGAGCTCCCACCCCACCTTTCCCAGGAGAAACCTCTCCTGGCAAATACTGAGAGACAACATTATGTCCCTGGAAAACCCTTGGGAAGGGTTTGAAAGCTCCTCCAGCTGCAGAAGCGGGATGGCTGCTCACTGTTCCCTAGGGAAGGTTTGGGGACCACAGAATCCTCCCTCCTTGTCCCACTGCTGTCGAGAGAAGCCCTCCCAAGTCATGGGCCCCACACCACACACTCACATGGGTCTCAAACATGGTCGTTTAATAAAATCTCCTTTTAAAAGAACTACAATTCATACAACAACGACGAGAGGTGTGGGAGAGTGGCAGCAGCCCAGGGGAGGGGGAGCACAGGACATGGGGACAGAATCTGTGCCATGATGGCCTCCGTCAGCCATCCCGCCAGGGACAGGGACGGTCCCATGCCACCACCACTCACCAGCACATCCCTGCCACTGCTGCCTACCCTGCCCATGCCTGCCTGAGTGTGCAGTGGCTCCACTGAGCACAACAGGTGGCCATGACTGTCCACAACAGGGTCTGGATATGAAGCCACACCTGTGCAAAGTAACCCAAACCCTGTTCTGGGCCTTCCACTGGAGGGATGCACCCCAGGAGGGTTTGAGGAGCTCCAAGGAAGAACGTGTTGGTGAGGGCTGGTGAGGCTGGACACGGGCAACAGAGATGCAGGGAGTGTCTGAGGCCCGAGACATGCCTGGGATGGAGCACTGAAGACTGTCGCCTCCCACAGAGGGATGCCCAAAGAACACACAGTGCCAGCCTCCACAGGGATGCTGCCAGAGCCTGGGCTCTGTGGGGTTTGAAGCAGCACAGCAAAGCCCCCATGCCTTGGCTACCTCTCTCAGCTACCCCAGCTCCCTCCAGTCCCGTTCCTTCCTCCCCTGCAGCCACATAAGCTTAAAAACAAAACCTTGAACACTTTTTCTGAGCTTTTAGGCCTGTGGTAAGAGAGGGCCCATCCTCTGCCAGGACAGACTGATGTAGACTCCCAGGCCACAGTGGCACCGGGACTGTCCATGCCCCAAGGGACCTGGAGCCCAGCACCCTTAAAGGGGTTAGAGCACAGGGCAGCATCGGAAGGAGCATCCTGGGGAGTGATGCCAATGCCTGCTCGAGCTGCTTCTGTCATTGGCTCCCAGAGCACTATCCTGCTGCCAGGAGCTGCCTAGACTGGTATGGAGGAGGCAGAATGGGCACTGAAGCCCTTGGTGATGCCACCTGCTGCAGGGAAAGGCTCCATCCCTGGCAGAGGGGCTCTGGGCAGGCTGACAGCCCTGACACCAGGCATGAGCATGCCTGGTCCTCCTGGCCCTCTCCTGCTTTCTGACCCTCTCTCTGGCTCCTTCTCAGCTGCCATGCATCAGCCCAGCTGCAGCCAGGACAGCAGCCCCCTCCTCAAAGCCAACTATAAAGGGACAGTGCCACAGCTCCCCCCTCCCCCAAATTTCTGTGCCAAAGCAGCCGCCCCCTGCAACCTTGAGAGCTGTGAGCAAAGGGCAATGCAGGGACACGATCACAGCAGCAAAGACAACAAGAACGCGGAGGCGATCCGCCCCCCCGCCGGCCATAGCTGTTAGTGGGTGTTTATTGGGCAGGCGTCGAACAGTCTGGCATCGCGGGGCCGGCCACCCTCGGCCCAGCTGTGGGTGCCCTTTTGGCACGGCCACCCCGCCGGGTACAGCCGCGGGCACAGTCTGGAGCAAGCTCGGGCGCAGGAGACGGGGTGGTTACTGGTGCGACTTGGGGTTGGAGGGGTGTAAGGAGGAGTCGTCAAACAGCGGGTTTCTCACTTCCATTTCTCCGGTCTGCAATGGTGGAGGGAGAGAAATGGGGAAAGGAAAAGGCAGGAGGTCAGAAAACAGTTGGGATTCAGCTGCCCCATCCAAAGGCGTTCGAGTCTGAACTCCAGCCTGACAGGGAGAAGGGAGGAGGGGAGGGGAGCGACCTAGTGGGCTGCGATGGATTATGAACACCAGGACTCCCGTCACCCTGCAAAGGTGCTGCCTCCCTGGCAGGAGGGGATGGGGTGGGGTGATGTGTAAAACCCAAGGTCGTGGGTGGGATGGGACTCACAGCTGCGTTGGGGACCCCAGGACAGCAGTTCCAGCCTGGCTGGCAGGAATAGACCACCTTGCTCAGACTGGGGACCCCAGAACGGGACTCTCATCATGGCTGGCAGGAATGGGGTGCCCTGCCCAGACTGCCTGCCTGCCATCAAGTGCCCTTTAATGGGCTTGTAAAGACCCGCTGACGACCCTCGATCTGGGCCCTGATGGCTGCGCTCCACAGCTATTACCATGTAAAAGGCTCCTCTTCGTCTCTTTGTGCTCTTTATACCCAGGGCTGTTAACAGCTGCCTTTCCCCGAAGTCCCCTGCTAGCCAGGAACATCCTCTCTGACTGTGAAGGGTTGCAGGTCTGCGCTCCAGGCGTTGGAATGGGACAAGGACAAGCCCCCCCCCCCAACCCCGGTGCCCAGAACCGCTCCCCATGCCCCAGTCGCTAAAGGGATGGTGGGTCAGGTGCGCCAAGGGCTGCTCTAGTTCTCTGCTTCCAGGGAAAAGCCTTGTGCCAGGACATGCACTCCTACCCACTTGGAGGGCTTCAGTGGGGGCTGTGCAGGGTCATGGGGGGAGCAGAGGGGTTGGACCACCTCAAGGTTTGATGAATAACATGTGGAAAAGGCTCCTCACACAGAAATGCACATGCCAGTCACATGTTAGACACCCCCACATGCACAGGGATCCCCGGCCCTCCTGTACCCACATACCGGAGCCAGCCCAGGGCACTCATACACGGTGAAGTCTCCATCCTCATTTTCCTCATCAGACGATGCCGAGTCCGGCAGCTTGGGCTCCTCTTTATGTCTGGGGGAAGAAGATGTAGAGATGAGGTGAAGCCCAGTGGGATGATTAGGGCCATCCCAGTCAATGGCAGGACATGCTGTCTGCTCCCAGGCTTACTTCTCCAGGGAGAGCATCTGCTGCTTTTGGTGCTGGTAGTGATACATTTGGGCACTCTGAGCCAGCGTCTTGTCCCCAGGCTGTGGAGAGAGCAGGAACAGGTGCGGAGATTGGGCTTTGGAGGGCCCCAGCCTGGCTGGTGGGGGGCCTCCACCGTGTGAGAATCCCTCCAGCAGAGCACCGGGGCCTGAGTGCCGAACACCCCACAGGGAGGAACATGAGTGCCTTACCGAGATCTTGTCATAGGGCAGGGGGCTGGTTACTCGTTGGGCTGAGTAGTCTGATTTCTGTGCCAGCCTGACTTCCTTCTGCAGCCTGCCAGGGAGGGAAATTGGAATCAGGGAATCACTAAGGTTGGAAAAGCTTTCTAAGGTCAAGTCCAACCCTTAACCCAGCAGTGCTGAAGTCCACAACTAAACCATGTCCCCAGGTGCCACATCCGCCTGTTTTCTCAACACTTTCATGGATGGTGACTCCACCACCTCCCTGGGCAGTCCTTTCCAGTGTCTGACCACCCTTTACATGCATTTTCCCTAATATCCAACCTAAATCTCCCCTGAGACCATTTCTTCTCATCCTGTCCCTTGTTCCCTGGGTGCAGAGCCTGATCCTCCTCTGGATGCCCCTTCCTGTCAGGGAGTTGTGGGAAGTGCAAAGGTTCCTCCTGAGCCTCCCTTTCCCCAGGCTGAGCCCCTTTTCTAGCTCCCTCAACTGCTCCTCATAAGACTTGTGCTCCAGACCCTTCCCCAGCTCCATTTCCTTCTCTGGACATGCTCCTGCCCCTCAATGTCTTTTCTGCCATGAGGGCCCCAAAACTAAACCAAGGATTTGAGGTGCCACACCAGTGCCCAGTGTGGGGCACAATGACTTCTCTAGTCCATTAGAGCATGTGGGGAGCCTTAGGAGCAGACTGCTCCATTCAAGAGCCAGCCCCTTGGAGGATCAGCCCCATTCCCTGTGACGGCATCATGACAGGCATAGCCACCTCCATTCCATGGGGCCTGGGCACAAGGCACCAACCTGCCGGCAGTGTCAGCACCGAGGGCCACAGTGATGCCCACACCAGGTGCCACCTGCTCCCAGGAGCCTGCACCTGGGACGGGGGTGTCTCACTACTGTCCTCCTGCCCTGGCCAGCTGATACCACACCTTGGGGGGTCTGGCAAGGGTGGGGGGCCTCCACCGTGTGAGAATCCCTCCAGCAGGGCACCGGGGCCTGAGTGCCGAACACCCCACAGGGAGGAACATGAGTGCCTTACCGAGATCTTGTCACCAGCTATTGCCTCTCTTCCAACCCCTCATGCCTGGGAAGCATGGGAATACACTGCCCTGGGCACAGGGACACCAAGGAACTGTCAGCAGCCCCAGCTCACCTGCACCAGCAGATGGCCGCCACGATCAGCGCTGAGATCCCAGCCACTGTGCACACCACAATCAGCCCTGCAGAGATGGAGAGACAGCAAGGGACAGCAAGTGAGGTGGCAGCATGGTGACACCAGCCCATGTTTCCCTGGTGAGAGTGTGAAACCCCTTCCTCTGAGTCCCAGGGTCTCACCGAGCACCATGTTTTCATTTGCAGGGATAGGAGATGCCTCCACCCCAGGGTACTTCTGGACCGTGGCAGTGGTGGGGAGGGTGGTGGCTGCCATGGTGCCAGCGGGACCCTGCTGCAGATGCCCCTCTTTCAGCCCACTGGCCATACGCTGTCTGCTGCCATCGGGCACCAGGGTAGCTGCGGGAGAAGACAGAGCAGTGAGCAGTGCCTGGGCCATTCCAGAGGGCAAACCTGCCTGGGGTCCAGGGTGTGGCTGCCATGAGGTCCCTGGCACTGCTGGGAGCAGGGAATGAGCACTTACTCCTGGGTCTGCCATCCTGTAGGGGGTGATGGCGAGGAGCCTCCTGCCTGGCCAGCACATCCGCAAGAAAATCAATTTCTGCCTCCAAGCTGGGAATGGAGGTCCGTCCTACGGGAGAACGAGTGTGAGATGGGCACTGTGGGGTGCAGCCATGTGCCCACCCCCAGGGCCAGACCAGTACCCCCAAGAAGGGGTTCCTGTCACAGCTCCAGCAAACACAGATGGTGTGCAGTCTGAGGCCCCTCAGATGCAGCTCTCCGAAAGCTGGGCTCCGAGACCTGTGGGTGTCCTTGCTGCTTTCGGTGGGATTTTCACCCCACAAGTGCTGGAGGATCAGGAGGAACAGCATACGCCCTTGTGCCAGAGGCAGCAAGTCCTGCAGACTCTGTGAGAGAGGGCAGGGTGCTAGCACCTGGTGTGCAGGACTTGCCTTGTGTCCCTGCCCCTGGGGTCACACAGCAGCTCTAAGTGAGGAGGGAAGGGAGCTGGACCAGGACAGACACTGCCCAGCTGCCCTGCTGCCTCAGAGGTGAGGCATAGCTTCAGCACAGCGAACTACAGTCAGGGGACACCCGAACACTGGTTTGCATCCCAAATTGTCCTTTATGGCCCAGGGTGGCTGGAGCCACCCCAGAGCAGGGCTCAGCTTGGCTGTTCAGCCAAGCATGGGAGCCCTTGCTCCACTAGAGGGGTTGGTTCCTGCCCAGCGCCTGGTGTGATGCACTCCTTTGGGGAGTGGGCAGGGGTGCCCCATGCAGCAAGGGATGTACCCCCAGGGGCTGGCACCAGCGGCATCTCACAGGTGGCTGTCTAAGCCCATGCCCCAGCACAGTGCTCACCAGGGACATCTGCTCCTCAGGGGGCTCCTGCAGCATCAGGCACAGGCAGGACTCCCACTCTAGTCTGGGGGTGCCCACACACAAGGTTACAGCATTGCAGCAGGTGTGGAGTTGCTCTTCTCAGGCTTATCAAGCAGAGTCCAGCTGTGACATTCACCACGGCTTTTAACAGAATTAAACTCAACTTCAAAGGCAGTAGGCATCCCTGCTTCCTTTGCCCATATTCAGACTCTCCCCTCAGGGACTGTCTCCTGGGGGCTAAATCCAGATATAGGGAGGCAAGGTGGTACTGGATGCTTTATTCCCAGATAATTCAAGGTTATAACACTTACCATCTCCTCTGGAATCTGTCCTCACATCCAGAGTTTGTAAGTAAACCTTGATACCCTCCGGAGCCGTGCACAAAGGCCACCTTGCTGCCCCATGACTCAAAGCCACATGAGCCACAGAACAATGTGAAAGGGGGACACCCTTGCTCTAAACAAAAGCACCAAGACTCACTGTCCCCACATCCTCCATGCCCTTGTGTTCCCAAACTGCTCCCAGCCTCCTACCCTTGGCTGGAGCCCTGGGTTTCCCTGGCTCTTTGCACCCTGTTATTTGCATCCCAGAGCAGCACCATGGCCAAGTGGTGCCAGGTTGAGGCTGTGCCAGTGCTATGCCCAGTAGGTGAGTGCCATGGTGCCAAGGTCTCCCAATGGGCAAGGGACTGAGTGTGACAGAGGGGGACATCCTGGTGCCCAGGATGGGGATAGCCCTGTGCCAGGGGACATCCTAATGCCTGAGATGGGGACATTCTGGCTCTAGCTCCCCTCTGCACTCTGGGAAAGAATCTGTCTCCATAGGGGACAACCCTGTCCATCCCATGTGTGCCACCATCAGGCTGTGTTGGTGTTGGATGTGATGTAGCTGGAAAAAGAAAAAAAAAGTTGAACAAACATCCAGGGCAGCTGCCAGGTCCCTCAGAGTCTCCCACCCTGTGGGAGTGTGTGAAGTGGAAAACTGAGGCAGCAGTTTGGCATCCCAGCATTGCTGGCGTGCCTGGGCTGT
Source organism: Cyanoderma ruficeps (assembly GCA_008694505.1). NCBI lineage: Eukaryota > Metazoa > Chordata > Aves > Passeriformes > Timaliidae > Cyanoderma > Cyanoderma ruficeps. The sequence goes on from VZDJ01000399.1 coordinate 213,218, forward strand.
GCCACTTACCTGCACTAACCATCTTTATCACCAAATTCTCTGCCAGTGGCTAAAAGCTGCCCACCTCCCATTCCGTGTGGCAGCTAAACCTCACCTTGTGATGCCACAGTTCCCACCACACATTTGAGGGCACTGAGGACTGGGTCCTGCCAGGCACTGTGGGTGTGAGATGCTGGCTCTGGGCTGCTCCAGGAAACAGGGGGCCGGGGTGAGCCCCAGTTCTTGCCTGACTGCCCCAGGAGCAGAGATGCTGGGCAGCAACAGTGTCCAGGCAGGGCATGCAGGGCAGGGACGGGACAGAGCACACAGGACATGCACACGGGCACTCAGGGGTGCAGGCAGGGCTTGTGCAGGGTTTGGGTGCCCCCTCATGGTAGTTGCCACCACTGCTGCAGCAGGATGGCACAGCCAGGCTGGCACACAGCCCCCCAGCCACTCTGCTCTGCCCCTGGCCCCTCCTCAGGGCTTCCACCTCCTCAGGGCTCAACCCTGGGAGACACACCTACCCCAACAGTTTGAGGACACAGGAACCTAGGAGAGACACATATGGCCTCTGTCCTGCGCTGAGGAAACCTGTGATTGACAGTGTCCACAGGAGGGCACAAAATTCCTGCAAATCCACTAATTTCCATAGTCCTGCCCGAGGATGGCTGATGTCCTCCTTGGTGCTGGCAGCACAGCAAGCAGAGAAGCGGGAACCCCCACGTCTGTGAGCTGGGGACCCTTTTCCCCAAGTGCTTCTTGCAGCGCAGTGGGGCTCCACACTTGTCAAGCAGAAGCAGGGATGAGATCCACTATCTCAAAGCACATCACTCAAACCATCACAGCAGAGACGCATGCAGCACCATGGTGTGCATGGGATTTTAGGGGGCTCAGAGCCCTGTGCAAGACAGCAGCAGCCAAGTGCAGACAGCCAGCTGTGGGATGCACTGTACCCAGATTCCATGCATCCCATCTCACCTCTGCACTGATGCTGTGCCGGGTATGCCAAGACCTCTACACAAAATGGCAGGAACACACCACTCACATGCATTGCCCTCCTGCAACCACAAATGGTGCTTTTCACCCCGAAAAGCTGCTTTCGGGAGAGGATCCCTGGCTCCTGCCAGGAACTGTGGGGATGGCACAGCGGCAGGATCCCAGGATCGGCGTCACCAGCAGTCACAAGTGGCTCAAGGATGTGGTGTAACCCTTTAAAAGGGCTGCCTACATAGCATCACCAGCAGTCACAAGTGGCTCAAGGATGTGGTGTAACCCTTTAAAAGGGCTGCAAGGGTATCCCCTTTAAAGGCTTAGGCATCCTTGGGCTACAGCAGCCACCTGTTTGCCTTGCATCCCCTCCTAAATGCAGCTATCACAGCCCCTCTTCATCCTCACAGCCTTCTCCAGTGCTGCTATGAGATGAATGTACAGGCAGGATGAGAAAGCCCCCATGGAAAAATACATGGTGCCTCCCTGCCAAGAGGAGCTGGGCATCCTCAGGATGCTAAAATAGAGGATTTAGGAGGGGATCCCCCTTTTTTATTTACCACAGTCCTCACACTTTTGCTGCCACAAGCTAGTGGCATTGTCTGGGACAACAGGATGGGACTGGGAGAGACCTTGGTGTCACCATCCTCCCATGGTGGGTCCTTAGAGGATGCTACAATGGTCCTGCATCTCTCTGGGTGAGGATGCAACTGCGGCCACATCCTGCAGAAAGGAGCTGGGTTGCTATGGAGACGCCAGCGCATGTGCAGCCCTCGTGAGAGGAGAATTTGCTCTCAAGACTTCACATTAAAAAATAAACTATAAACAACTGCTAAAGCCATTCAGTGTCAGTGGATGAAGAGCCCGTGGCAGCGGTGCTGACTGCTGTCAAACGCCAAGTCTAGATCTCATCCCTGTGTCATCCCCTTTTATCCCCCCAGCCATCTCTCTCATTTCAGCCAAAGGGCCTTGCTTTGTGGGTCTCCCCTCTGGGGGAGATTTAGGGGATTTAATTCTGCCAGGAGGAATGGCATTGAAGGCATGCTGGGTTCTGACATCCTTCATGTGCCCACCTGGGCTGAGCCATGGGTGAAAGATACCTCCAACTGCACTCTGACAGCATCCTGAACATGCTCAACAACACAAAGCAATCCCCCAAACCCAGAGGACCCCTCCATGTCTGCATGGAGTTCAGATGCAGGGGGAGCTGCCTCCCTAGTTCAATGACCAGTGCTTGTCCATTCTGCCTGGCGTAGGACAAGCCACCCTGCATGTTTTTAGAAGCTCCCCAGGAGTTGGGAATGCCTTCGCAGGAGACTTTTGGGGGCAGTGGGAGTGAAAAGCAGGTGGAGAAGGGTGGGCTGGGGTGTTCTGCACCAGGAGGTGATTCAGAGGCACTCCAGAGTACCTTGCATTCAGGTGGTCCCCCGAAGCAGCCTGAGGGCATGGCCAGTCCTGGCCTCTTCCCCAGCCACAGACGTCACTCCACTTTATAGTAATCAATAATTGTGTGGAGCCATAATTATGGTCTTAACTCACCTGCGAGATGAGCCCGTGATAAGGGGCACAGAAATAGCTCTGCCACAGCTTTCCAAGCTGCATGCAGAGTTGACTGTCACACTAAAAAATGCCTATGCCTGGCCCCCAGCACTGTCTTTGCAGCTGAACCAGGGGCACAGGTGCCAAAGCTGCACTGGGAGCACCCTTCAAGTTTTGCGGCAGCAGTGGGATGGGTGACCATGGGCTGCTGCACCCGGGCTGCCACAGCCCCTCAGATCCCTCAGGGACGGAGCCAGGAATAACACCAAGTGCGGCCCTTGGTGCCCTGGTGTGCAGCCAGGAGTGGTCCTGTCCATCACAGCTGACTCGAGCCCTCTCACCATGGATGCTGGGCATCACCCAAGGAGGAAACAGAAATTCTGAACCACAGCCCGATATCTCAAACCAAAGGGAATCCGGCACTGAAATCCCAAACACTGGCACCAGCTCAGCCCTGGGATGGGTGAGGCCATGGGAACCTGTTTCAGTAAGTCACAGAATCAGCATTAAATCACTGCTCTGTGAGCTGAAAGCGGCTCCCCTGCACCTGCAAAGCCTGAACCTTGGAACAGCCAGACATTTCCAGCCTTGGAAATCCCCAGAAGCTGCCTGTCCTACTCCTGTCCTTGGAGGTCCAGGGCTCCCTATGGTGCTGACAGGACTACACACAGTCACTAGAGGAGGATGCACATAGAGCAGGATGCACTTAGAGCAGAATGGGGTTGCCAGCCCAAAACCACCCCCCGAGCTGAGGCAAATGGGGTGAGAGGGAGAAGAGCAGCTGTCCCCACAGAGATACAGCTGCCATGGAAAGAAGAAAGAGGATGGGGTACTGCTGGGGTGGGGGGGCTGCCCTGAGGCACAGAACCTGCAGAGGTGCAAGGCAAGTGTGCAAGCAGAGGGGTGGAGGGTGAATGCACCTACCACTGGGTGAGAGCTGCTTCTGGACACAGTGCCCGTGGTCATCCTCCTGGAAGGGGGGCAGGCAGGGCCCGCAGGCACCTGACCCCGGCGGGCAGAACTCTCGGCGCTGCAGGGCACAGTCCAGGCTCCGGGGACACGACGCTGCTGTGGGGACAGGACAAAACAGCTCAGAAGGAGGAGAGGGGTCAAACGCCCCCAGGTCTGCTCATGGCCTCTTGGAGACGGACCCAGCTGCCCCAGGCTGCCCATGACTGCTCCTGCTGCAGCTCCCGGCTAGCAATGGGCTTTGCCACAGCTGCCCCTCAGCCCTGTTTTGCCTCCACGAAGCCATTACCAGCTGGAATTAACCACGAACCTAATGACCAAGGAGTTGGACTCGATGATCTTGATGGGTCCCTTCCAACTTGAGGTGATCTGTGACTCCATGACCTGCACAAGGCAGTATGCAGTGATATGCATGCAGTGCCCATACCCCACAGGGGTTCCCAGCCCCAGGGTGCCACCATCCCATGGGACACTCTGTGGGAGTGCTGCAGGACACTCTGAGCCCTGCACAGCTGGCAGTGACCAGGATCTCCTGCCCCTCCCTGCCCTGCATGGGGAAATGAAATCCAACCAGCACAGACCGATGCTTGTGTGGTCACTGTCAAACCAAAAGTCCCAAACCAACTCCCCCAAAGCCTCAGCAGAGTGTCACAGTGCTGGTACCAGCACTTAGGCTCCCATCCCTTCAGCATTCCAAGGAGGAAGCAGCGGGAGCCAGCGCTCCTTGGCACTGAACTGCACCCTAAACCTCGCTTGCAGTTGCATGGGGCATCTCATGGCCATGTCAGCCCCAGGGAGTCTCCACTCTCTGGGTACTGACATGAGTCCCCCAGGCTACAGCCTCACCAACCCTTTGTGCCATGGCATTGCCATCATGGCTGGGTCTTCACCCCAGGAGGTGGACCTCCCTGGGGGACACAAGGTCCCCATGTCCTGCACAAAGCCAAGTCCTCGACCAGGTGATGGTGGCAAACTATGTGCAGAGCTGAAGAGGGGAACTGTGACACAAAGGACCAGCACTCAGGTACCATCTGCGGCAAGGGGCTGTTGGGGACACAATGGGGTCCTGGGTTTGATGGTGACACTCCTGGTCCTGCTGCAGCACGAGTGTCTTTCCCTTACAAACTGATGGCAGCGTAGAACCAGGTGCCCCTCAGTGCACCCAGCACTCAGGCTGGGCACAACTTGTGGGAGAAAGAGCTGGATGGGGCCACAGCTGGAAAGGGTTGCATAGCTGGATGGGGGTGTGGCACACAGCTGCCCTACACTGCCCCTCACCTTGCCATGCACAGCCATGCCCACGGCAGTGGGCAGGGAGCAGGACTGTGGGGCTGCACTAGGAGCAGGGCCAGGCTGTCACAGGGCCAGGTAAGTCACAGCAGGACTGGCTCCCAGCACTGGCCAGTGTGCCCCAAGCAGTCCCTGCCAGCCCTCACTGCCCACATCCACACCAGCAATGCACCAGCCACCATCTCTGTGCCTGGGCATAGCAACACCGGGAACAGCCTCAGTGCACTCCACAGCGAGGGGCACCACAACTGTGGGGGCTGTCCTGAGCATCCCCAGCCCTGCAGCACACCAGAGGGGAGGGGGGCAGCACCCTGTACACAGTTGAGAGGATGGAACCACCAGGACACAAATCATGACAGTTCTGCTCCTCCCAGCAAGGGCGCAGGAAAAATGTCACCCAAAGCCACACCAGTGGGATATGCAACCCCCTGCCTTTGCATGGCCATATCTCACTCTCAAACTGCTCCCTGGAGGGTGCAGCTGCTACCAAGAACCCCCAGCTTGTGCCCAGGCAACTCGCCACTGCACCCCATGAGGAAGTCATCACCTTCCCTACCTTGGCTGGCACTGGCAAGGGTGCAGCAACTGCAATTTTAATCCCCATACCAGGCACAGCAGCTTGAAGGGCGTGCAATTGGGGTGGGGGAAAGTGCCCACCGTGCCCATGGGAGCTGGGTTTTTTGCTGGACTACTTGCTCCCCAGAGATAGTGTGGGGCTCAGACACATGGCTGAGAGGCAATTAGTACTTAATGGGCAAATAATCAGATCTCTAAGCACAGAAATTGGACTTAGGTCCTGGCTTCACCTCCCTAGGGTTACTCTCTTTTTTTTGTTTAAAAATTGGGGCAGGGGGAGGTTGTGGCACTGTGCAGCCTCAGGCTGGGGACATGTCACAGCCCCGTGGGGCACTGAGAAACACACCTGTAGGGGCCCCGGTCTGTGCCATAGGCCCATGGAAACACTTTCCCCTAAAAGAGGTGCTGCTGAAAGCTGATGACTGGCAAAGAAAGTCACACCAGCGTGGGTCATCCCAAAGCACCAGACATTGACAAGACGCTCAGAGCCACCTTGTGAGGAGCAATGGGGGCAGAGCCTTGAGCCAGAGTCCAGCCACTGGGTAAATAAAGCCCAGGCTGGATCTCAGTGAAGGCTGTTATCTCTGTTTGAGGAACGAGCTGTATTTGCCCAGCTGTCACTGGCTGCAATTCAGAGCTCCCCCCCATGTGTCACCAGCCAGTGACTGGTGAGCTGGCACCGCTGTGTGGGCACCCTGTGGACTGAGGGGGCTCACAGGGGCTTTGCCACTCTCTGAGCCCACCTCAAAGCTGAGCAGTGAGAGTCTTGTGCTGGTGGGAGTGGGCATCTCAGTGCCATGCTAAGTGATGTGGACCGAACACTCTGTATCCAGCACCCAGGTGCCACATGGGCACCTCCAACCCTGACCACTGCCACTCTGTGGGGCGGTCAAACTACACTGCCCCAGTGCTGCTCCACCCTTGCACACTCACACATTCCTGGGGGCTGGTGCCACCTGTCTAGTGCTCAAGCAGGCAGGTGGTGGGTTCTCCAACACTCTGGCCATGAGTCCCCCCCCGAACACTCACCCCAAGGTGGGGTACTAGGGCTGGTAGAGCACATGGGTCCCAATTCCACCCAGCTGTGGCCATGTCACCACCATGCCACCCACCTGTTACCAGTGCCAGCATGCCTGCTGCAGTTCCCAGTCTTGCTTCTGCACCTGCAGGGCTGCTGTTGAATCTGGAGGGGTTTGGGATCCCCTCACTGCAACCACGCCCCCTACTTGGCACCAGTGCAGCCCAGCATGGCCTGGCCACAAGTGGGATGGGCAGAGGGACCCAAGCTGGGGTCCAGCTGGGGTCCTGTGAGGACCCTAACCTTGCATTGCCCTGCCAGCAGGACAATACAGACCAGAGGAGCGAGCAATGAATGATATGGAATGTGCAGCCAGTACCAGACATGGCACAGCCAGGATGCTGCTGTCCAGAGGTGCCAGGAGTGTTCAGAGGAGGGGGATGCTCCAATTGCTGTCATTGTCCTGCCATGGTGCTCAACTCCTGTGCAGGTGGGCCCAGAACAGCACAACTGGGGTGATCCCTTAAACCAAGCTCAGGCCTGGGCGAGCTGCCAGTGCTGGAGGAGCCAAGTGGCTCCCTGCAGGCAGGACTCCAGGCCAAGGCCAGTGGGTGCATGGGACACAGCAGCTGGCACAGATAGACAGCAGGTGGGCATGAGCTGGGGACACATCTAAGCAGAAACAGACCGGTGCCCAGGAGGAAATGGTCATGTGAGCAGCAAGGCCTCAGGATGTATTATCCATGGGGTAAAGCTGAGCATAAAGCTCCATCCCCAAGGACTCATCTGGGGGAGAGCTGCGCCAGGCACCCAGCGTGGTATTCAGGACCAGCAGAGTGCTTGGTGACAGGGGGTGCCCAGGCAGGGCATAGAGCCACTGGCAGTCACAGACTGGGTGAAGCAGCTCTTTCACACTCATGCCAAAACATACAGGTGAAAAAGACACAAAAATAAACCCAAGGAGGACATCTGTGTGGCCAGGGAGGCAGGGACTGCCCCCGCTGCATCACTGCTGCAGATAGAGAGATAAAAGTGAACATAAGAGGATAATTAATTAGTGCTGAGCATTGGTGTGAATGTTTAAGGTCCCGGCAATGCCAAAACCCAACCTCCCTCTCAGCTGCCAGCCCAAGTGCCAACAGTGTGAGCTGGTAGAGCTCACTGGGCATGGGCTGAGCCCACTGGGTACTGGCTGAACAGCCACGTGGGGACAGAGCAGCCTGCCCAGGACCACCGGGTCTGGCCCCTCTATGGCAGCAGGACACAGCACCTGGTGGGACATGGGCACTGAGCATGGAGGGATATCAGGGTGTCTGGGAAACAGGGCGCAGGTCTCACTCCCATGTCGGGCCCCTGCATGCTCGCTGAGGCTGAGGGAAGACCACAGCAAGGCCATGACAGAGGCCCAGCAGTGGCAGCAGCCCCCACAGGGCCTGCAGTGGTGTGGCCTCTGCCAGCTCCACTCCAAGGTCACCCCTTCTCCTCTTCCTCATCCTCCTCCTCCAGCCAGATAATGTGGGAACTGCTGCAGGGCCTGCCTGCAGCCTGCCCTCCCAGTACTTCCACTGACAGCTGGCACTGGCCATGGCTCCCTCCCAGCTCCGCAAAGCGCTCCTGGCTCTGAAGGAGTGCTCTGGAGCAGGCCCTGGGCACGCTGGTGGGCAGGCATCAGGCACGCAGGCTGGCATGATGCCCGCACCAAATCCCAGCCCCACTACCCCCTGTCCACAGCCTCCCTGGCCAGGAGCAGTGCTGCTGTCCAGCAGCAGGCAGGAGGAGGGGTTGCTGAGGTACCCCAGCACCTCACCTGCACTGCCCCATGCCTAGGGGTGTGGCTCCTGAAGTGAGTCAGGGGCAGTGACTGCCAGCAGCTGCAGTAACAATGCCAGGCTAGACACTGTACACACTAGCCACGGGTGACACACACCAAGCAGAGGTGACACACACCAGCCACAAGTGACACCTAAAGTGACTGCAGGATGGACACCCTGCTGGTGGCTGCGACCTGGTGGGCTTCCTGACCTAGCTGCATCCCCCCAGCCCCCTGCCCTGCTGTCTCTTGCACTAGGAATCAGATGGATGGGGAACAGGCTGAACCCCTGGAGCCATGCCCACTCCTGGACACAGCTGGCACCACTGCTCGGGCAGTCCCTGTACAAGCCCTGCCACTGACGGCAGCTGCTCACGTCACTGCTGCATTTTCCTGCCCCTGAAAATGCAGCAGCCAAGCCCCCTCCCACCCAGAGACAGCAGAACAGGGCTCTCTGCAGGACTGACCCTGGAAACCAGGAGTGGGGGGATGCCGGTGACATCACGTCACTGCTGGGGAGAGAGCATGTGGCACAGCCATGGCCACCAGTCTGGCCCCATGTCCTGCAGCAGCACTGGTGTGTGCTAGTCCACCAGCAGGGGAGCAGCTGGAAGTGCTTCAGCAGATTTCATCAGGCAGATGCAACATGCCACCAGCTCCCATCCTTGAGGCCACCAGGGCTTGAGTCCTGGCTTCCAGCTTCGGCTGGTGGGTGTTGAGGTCTGGCCCAGCCAGCAGAAATGATTTCCAGCACAGTTTCTGTCACGGCCAAGACACAGTGCCAACAGCCTTGGGCCACAGGCTGGGGCCAGGGAACACCTGTAGGGAACCCCTGGGAGCATTCCCCATGCCTGCACAGCAAACATCTCACTGCATACTGCTCCCACCAAGGGGACAGTCACACTGATGGGACAGTCCCACCAGACACAGCCCCACCCAGGAACAATGGAAAAGGGCTTCATCAGCACTCCCCCCACTCCCACACCCATCCTCATCCTCCTCCTGCTGCTGCTGCTATGGGGCCACCACCCAGAGCCCTGGGCTACAGGCAGCGCAGACAGTGTGGTGGACACCCATGCTGCAGCCCTGAGCCCATCATGATGGGCTTCCAGAGCCTTGTCCTGCTTAACATTCAATGCCAAGGGGGAAAGGGAGGGCCAGGAGGGGCTGAGCCAGGTTCCTGCAGAGGTGAGGAGATGCCAAGCCTTCAGCATCCCCAAACACATTGCCTCCCAACTACCAGTGTTCCCCCAGAGCCTGTCCCTGCTCTAGAGGAGACCCCATCTACAAGTACCCCAAAATCCCAAGTTGCTTCTGTGATTCCAGGCTGTGGCAGAACCAGGCAATCTCCACAAGGCTGAAGGAGTGGAATTTTGTGTCATCACTACTCAAAAGCCCTTAACTGGGCCAGAAAGATCCCTGTTCCTTGCCCTGGCAGCCTGCCTACCGTGCAAACAAAACAGCTGGACTGGCAGGGCTGTAGGAACAGGAGATAGCACCAGGACGGGTGGAAACAGCTCCAGCAAACCACAGATCCAGACTCCAGCAGTGACTGGGCAGAGCCAGGAAGTAGAAGAGGACATGGCTCTCCTTGCCTGTGGCTGGTGAGGAGAGCATCAAGCCAGCGAGAACCCTGGTATCCCAGCCTCAACAACCCTGGATGCTGACAGCCCCAACTCTAGCCATACAGAGGCTGCTACATCCAGGATGTCCACCACTGCATCCCACCTGTGCCCCTGCTGTGCAAGGGGGTCTCCAGCCACAAGTGGCTTCAGATATTCAGGAAGAGAAGAAATAATAAAAAAAGCAAAAAGGCAAACCAAGTGCCACACACCATTTTCTCATGCCTGCCTGCCCAAACCTGCCGCTGGCTTTGCTTCACTGCATGCACACCCACCCATACTGGGGATGCCAGACTGTCACTGATGCCACCTCATCCCAATGCATCTGGCTGCTCTTTGCAGCCTGAACCACCCACTTTAAATCTTGTTTATCAGGTTTTGCTCAAGTAAATACCAATGATCTCTGTACACACCCTGAGCCTGCTGGGGCCAGGGTTGGGTTAATTCCCTTTTTATTGGGCAGGTTTTGCACCACGTCACAAGCGAAGCAGCTGGTGGCCAGGGCTATGGTGCAGAGAAAGCACCACTGAGGGGCCCCTCCTCGCACCCTTGAGGTGCTCTGGAATACTCCAGTTAGCAGCATAGCATTGTGCTGAACCCTTGCTGTACCAGCATTGCAGGGGATGGGCAGCCCCAGCACCACAGACCCACCTGAAGCACTGAGCAGCTCGGAGGGAAGGGGTGGGGTTCAGCTCTCTCCTCCCGGCATTCCTGGGCACTGACCCTTCAGCAGGAGAGCACCCCACGGATACACACTTGCCCAGTGAGCTGCAGCAGAGCCACAGCCCTGGGTGAGCTCTCTGTATGATGGCAGGGAGGTGGGAAAGGACAGCCCACCCCACAGCTCAGCACCCCAAGGAGCTGCCAGGCCAGGAGCCACCACACCTTGGTCATCTGAAAGCAGCCACAGACTCCCACGCACTCTCACTACTGGGCTGGAAACACCTGTCTGGAGCAGTAGCACCGCTGCGCCCACCAGGGCCAAGATGCTCTTTAGCAAAGCCAAAGCCATCCCACACCACCACCAGAGAAATTCTGCCACCTTTGGGAAAGAGGCACCAGTGTAATCTTGCTGATGACTCCAGCAGCACAGAGGTGGCATTGTTCAAGGTGGGAATTCTGTCTGTCTGTCTGTCCAGCTCCTAGTCTAGTCACTGTCCAGCTGTCTAGTCATTGCCTGGCACCAGCCCTGGCGCTTCCACCAGCCCATCACCCTGAAACAAGTGCCTTGGTACATAGCTCCTCACCCACGGGTGCTAGAGCAATAGGGGCCAACCATTATGGCTGTGCCTTTGGAACAACAGCCTCTGGAACAAGGGTGGGAAAGGGGACTGTGCGTGGGCACCCTCTGTGCTGGTGGACATGCAAGAGCAGAGGCAGGCAGAAACACAGGGGCTGCAGCACCCACCCTGCTGGGGCTACACCTATGGCTACACCCATGCTGATTCAGCCACCACCAGTGATAATAAGATGGAAGGCCATTGCCTCCCATGGGGAAGAGCCCTGAAACTGAGGCCCCATCAACACAGAAACTGGGGGTCCATGGGATGCACAGCTGCATCCTAGGGGAGCCGGTGCATGCAGCATCCCAGGGCTCTTTAAAAACGGCTGCAGATGGTGCCAAAAGAGCTGGATCCAGAGATTTTGGGGTATATGCTGCAGAGGAAGAGCCAGCTCAGGGAAACCCTCTCCTTTGTAGCCAGGAAGCCAGGAATGATGGTTGCAGGATGGGTCACATTACAGCAGCTCTCTCCCGATTTAGGGCCCTCTCTCTGACAGGTGTGAGATGATGGAACCCCCCAAGGCAGAGCAGCTCCTCACCTACAAGAGAGCTGCGAGCCCCCCAGGAACATCCCCCTGCTGATCCCCAGCCAAGTCCAAGCAGCAGCCATGAGTGCACTGGAGACCTGCACCTTCCACACCTTCTGCCTCCACCTTTGTCACAGTCTCCTTTCTATAGGAACAGAATGGGGTCAGGAGCCCAGGGAACCCCTGTATCACCAAGAGTCAGGGACCCTGCCAGCACTCAGCTGACGTCACCTCTCATGTCACCCATCTAGTGCGATGGGTTCCCACTCAAACACCAAATACCTCTCATAGGTTTTGCCATCCTCTATCTGTGCAGGCAGCACCCCAGCATGTGCCACAGTGTGCATGAGTTAACACAGGCAGTTGCAGCCCACGGTGCTCCGGGGCAGGATAAGGCAGGGACCAGGATCTGCTCTGCGTTTCCTTCCTCCAATTCAAAGCTCACTCCAGGCACTTAACGGCCAGTTTCTTCCCGTTGGGCCAGTTTCTTCCCGTTGCAGTTCTCATTACCTCATGAAGTGGCTAATTACAGGCCTGCAGCTGCCATTTGGAGTGGCAGCAGTGCTGGGTTATGCCCAGGCACAGGAGGGAGATACCTCAGCGCTGGCAGTGGCGTTGAGGCCAGGTCCTGGGGTGCTGGGGTCAGCCAGCCCAGGGGAGCCACTACCCACCTCATGGACCAGACCCAGAGCTTTTGGCGGGGACCAAGCACCAAGGCACTGTGTTTATGGATTTAATGCAGGGATGGGACTGATGGCAGCTTCTGTACCCTGTGCCCAAGAACCCAGCACCTTTCACATGGAAAGAGGCCACCCCATCACCCCTCTTGTCTCTGGGCACCAAACCACCTGTCCACAACATGCCCATCACCATATTGATGCTCTTGTCTGCAGCAGCCCCCATTAACTTTCTCATTCCTGGAGTTCTCACTGTGCTCTCACCCCTCCTGTCCCCAGCCCACCATACCTCCCCTGTCTCCATCACACTGTCCATCCTGTGACCCCTTCTGCTCCCCCTGCCCCTGCCACACTGTCATCCCTGATACTGCCCATCACCCCTCTAGTTTCCAGCATCCACCACTAACCTCCCTGTCCCCAGTGCCCTGACCACACTGTCACCCCCCTGACACTGTGCCCCCCCCCCCCCCCGAAGCACTCGGCAGGGCTAAGCCGATTACTGCCCTTAATACCCCCATGGCCCAGAAGAGACATTTCAGACAAACATCGATGCACCTTCCCCTATGCTCGGGGAAGACCTGGGTTCCCTGGGGACTGAGGGATCCCTGGGGTGGGGGACCGGTCTCCAGAGCTGCCAGGGAATTGCAGATCCAAAGGACCTGACTCTGCACGGTGCAAGCAGCAGGCCCCTGGCTCCGGAATCCCAGCCTCCCCACCCTGAGTTCCAGCTCTCCACGCATTAGCACCTTCGGGGTATTCCTGGGGTGCACATGGATTTGTGAGTCCCCACAAAGCTACAGCAAAAGGGATGAGGGACCTTCACTCCATCTCTTCCATAAAGTTTTCCTTGATGCTGATTCTGCAATTGGAATTATCAGATATCTTTCCACCCTTCCCCCTCCTCAGGCCTACAGACAGAGCCCTGCCCATGTCCCTAGGATGGGTACTAGCTCCTTGGAGCCCCATGGGATGCCTGTTGCCCACATCCCAGCTCCTCCACACTTCACCCCCACAAGGGCTCCCTTCCCAGAGTGGAGCCAGCTGAGTACATGTAACCATAGATAAGAAGGGACATTATCTCCAAGAAAAAAAACACATGGAAAATTAAACTCAGGAGCAGCACCCCAGCTGCTGTGTGGAGAAACACTTGGTCTGCACCAGTGTGGCAGAGGACACCCCACCATGGAGTGATGGGAGGCTTGAAGGGATGGGGTGGCTGAGCGTGACCACTGCCCACCACTGCCACCAGTCCCAGGGGGGACCCAGACAACCTTTCCTGTGCCTCAAGAAAAAACTGGGGCTGCTTCCTACGGACCGACTCACAGGATGTTGTGGGGCTGAGAGACCACTCCCTACTCACCCACTGGGCAGAGTCCTAGGAAGCTTGCTAGGGCAGCCAGGCCTGTGCAAACACCATGAGTGCAGCACCAGTTCTGCTGTCTTGCTCCCAAGAGCAGCTTGGAGCTGCTGCAGCTTGAGGGGTCAGCTCAGGGGTCCTTGGGGCCACTGCGTCCACTGTGTCCCAACCCTGTCCCCAGCACAGCAATGGAGAAACAGGCAAGGAGGAAAAGCCAAGAGATGGACAATCCCACCACAGGCTGAGCCTGGGAATTTCCCAGGGGATGGCTCCTGCCTAGCCATGCCCATCTGGGAACTTTGAGCAGTCCCTGCATCATTGCAGAGCAGGGGCAGGCAGTATCAACACCAGCATCTGTGCTCCCACCCACATCCCTGCAGAGCAGCACAAGGAGGAGCCACAGCGCGAAGCCAGCGGGTCAAATGTGGCCAAATGGGTCACTTGGACTGGAAACAACTCAGATACTGCTGAGCATCTTCTTCAGATGTCTGGGATGTGAAGTGGTGGCTGTAGCAGCAGGGTTCAGGATTATTAAAAAATGGGGTTCTAGTCTGTCATCCCATTAGGAAAACATTTTTTGTTGTTGTTTAAGATAATAACAATAATAATAATAGATGAAAATTGGCAACCTAGTTACTCTAGAAGCGGGGAGAAATACAGCTCTCACTCATGTTCCAGGAAATGAAGCCAGAAAATGAAGCAAGGCAGGGCCTCTGCCCAAAGCCTGGAGTGATACATAGAGGCACGTGGGAGAAAAAAGCTGAGGAGCAGCAAGCAAACCTAAACCACCCTGCAGGACCTTCAAAGCACTGCTGCCCTCCCTCCAGGTCGGATCAGGCTCACACCAAGATGACGATGTTACTGAGCCATGTGCAGTTGCATCCCGGGAGGTGGCATCTGCTGCAGGGGCTCTGGGTGACAGTGCCAGCCAAGGAAAGTGAGGAGGAGAAGGAGATGCCAATCCCCTTCCGAAGAAGTTTTGATGGAGCTGCAGAGGCAGGAGGACATGGGCATGGTGGTGCAGAACCTTCTCCCTGGCTCTCTCCTTGCTAGGAGCCAGTTTCACCAGCATACCACAGAGCAGGAGCTGCTCCTGGGCCTGCCACTTCCACCCCACAGCCATCCCCAGGGAAAGCCAAGCTTGGCTCCATCTGCCCAGGAAAGGCAATTATAAAGTGAGAAGAAACAGCCAATGCTTCCCGTGCCGCACTGCACTCAGAGAAAGGTGGTGGGGTTGGGCCAGAGACTCATTTGCCTACCCAGCATCCCAGGGATATTTCTTTAGCCATCTCCAGGAGAAACCTACCTGGAGCTCCCCACTGCCACATGCCACACAACCTTGAACTCCTGGTGATAGGATGCTGCTGTAGGGAACAGCGCAAAGACATTGTCCCCAGCTTGTCTCAGGGGAAAGAGGTTGAGCTGAAAATCCAACCCCATGTGTGCCAAGAGTGTGCAATATCCCAGCACTGGAACAGGCTGCTGATGTGGTACCAGGCCCCACACACTCACCTCACCTTCAGCATCCTCCTAGGGCTGGGAAGGGAGGGGAAGGGAAACTGTCACCACCCTCCTTGACAGCACCCAGGCATAGCCACCCCAGCAGCCCCTCAAGGGACCCTCCCCAACCAGCACTGCCAGGCCAGATGATCCCACACTAACCCCTTAAATTCAGGAGGAGTGGAGATTATGCTGGATCACTGGCAGCTCATCCGAGCTACCCAGATCTCCTTCCTCCCATCTCAGCCTGTGTCAGCAGTACTTCTGGCTGGGCCACCCCAGCCTTGGCTCATGGGAAGAGGGAGAGGGCAGGGCCATCCCCACCTCTGCCTTCAACCCTCCGATGTGGAAACACACAGACTTTTTGATCCACTGGGAGGTATAAAAACTATTGCAGCTTCCTGCCGTCCCTCAGAGCACATGGGAGCATAGCGAGGCCACCCGGGCCTCGGCTGACAGCAGGCTGCCTGCCTGGCGTCTGCCTGCCCGGCGTCTGCCCTGCCGGGAGCCAGAGCAGGGAAACAATATCGGATCCGCAAACAATGCCGGGAGCCAGGAGGCCCTTCTCGGCTCCTGCGCCAGCGAGGCGGAAAGCACCTGCCCGAGACAGGCCGTACCTAGGCAGGGACATGGCACCTCCCTGGGGCGGGCAGCCACAGCCTTCCCCGCAGGCAGCAACGGGGCTTGGGGCTGGCTGGGGTTTTTGGGCCCATGTTTGTGCCCATCACAGCCCCACGTACCCCAGCAGTGGGCACAGAGCAAGGGGACACAAAGCATGTCCAGTGCCTGACGCCCCAGGAGGGGAAATGCCCTAACCCAGACTGAAACTCAAACAAACCAAACCTGAACGCCCCGAAACAACCCTTCAGCAGACAGCAGGGCAGCTTAGGGCAGTGCCGCACAGGAGGTTGCAAAGGCCACCCATTCCTTCTGCCCCGACGGAGAGCAGAAATGTCACCGTCACTGGTGTAGTGGGGTGGTGCTGTGGCCACTCCCGGGGCAATGAGGCAGGTGGGCATACAGGGCTCCCTCCAGCGCAGCCCCCTTCAGCTCCCCGGGATGGCTCGGCCACTGCAGCACCTTTATGTTTTTCTTTGTTTCGGTGTTTTTTGATGTTGTTTTAATTCTTTCCTACCAATAAAGCTGCTTCATGAAGGCCGCTCCCATCACTATGTGCTCCTTCCCCACTCCAGGATCCAGAGCTGTGGGTCCCTCCAGACCGCCAAAAGAGCGGCTGGGAACCAGACCTGCGGCGCTGCCACCCGCTTGCCAGGCCCCTGCCTGCAGCAGCGGACAGGAGAGTGACGGGGAGGCGCTGCCCGTCCCCGGGGAGTGCTGCAGGGTGTGAGAAACCCCCGTGCGGCTTCGTGGCGGGGGCACCTCCTACCTTGTTTCCACCGAAAAACACGAACACTCACGGAGTGATCTCTCGTGGGGATGGGGATAATGGGGGAGAAGAGGGGGCGATCGCACCGGGTTAGTCGTGGGAGGGGACACGAGCATCCGCGGGGGAAGGGAGAGGACACGGACACGGGAGTGGGGAGAACGAAGAGGTACTCACCGGCACGGACGAGGCGAAGACGGAAGGATCCGAGGGCGGCGAGCAGCACCAGCAGCGCTCCGCGGCGGGCGGCAGCGCCCCGGGCCGCCACCATCGTCCACGGACACGCACACGGACACGGGCGAGCGCGGGGCCGCGCCGGCTGCGGGCGGCGGGGAGGGGGCGGAGCCAGGGGCGGGGCGGAGCCAGGGGCGGGGCGGGGCTGCGTTTGGGGCCCACCCCCGCCGCCAAGGCCCGCCCCACCCGTAGCCCCGCGGCGGGACCGGTCCGGCCTCACGGGCTCCGCGATGCTTCGAGCACTGCGCCCCTGAGCCTCTTCCGGTACCTAAGGGGGCTCCAGAGAGCTGGAGGGGGACTTTGGACAGGGGCCTGGAGTGACAGGACAAGGGGCAATGGCTTCCCACTGCCAGAGGGCAGGGTTAGATGGGATATTGGGAAGAAATTCTTCCCTTTGGGAGTGGAAAGGGCCTGGCACAGGTTACCCACAGAAGCTGTGGCTGCCTCATCCCTGGAAACGTTCAAAGCCAGGTTGGACAGGGCTCTGAGCAAGTGGCAGGTGTCTCTGCCCGTGGCAGGGGGGTTTGACCATATGACCTTGAAAGGTCACTTCAAACCCAATGCAGTCTGTAATGCTATGTTTGGATCTGGTTATTGCCCCAGTCCTACCTGAATGGCTTACACTGGGAGTGAGGAGCTGGGGAATCTCACCTGTGGGCCGTGTGGTTGCTGGGGTATGTTCAGGCTGATGGGTGGAGGTATCTCATCCTCTGCAGCTGTGGCACCTGGCTTTGAGTGCTGAGTTTGTCAGACCTCATCTGCAGCCATTGGCTTTGGATAGAGCTGGGACCACCCCCTCCCTTCCCAGTCCAAGCCACGTTCCTGGGTTGCTGCCTTGCAAAACCTCACGTCCCTAGGGTTTGCTTTCCAACACCTACATCCCCTTCAGAGTACAAATGTCCCATATGGTTGCAGGACAGTGCATTCTTGGTGGAGATGTGCCTCCACAGCCACAAGCCCCAGAGATGCCACACAGACACCCCAGCCACGCCAACGGCTATGTCCAGCAGGGATGCCAGGTTGTCCCTGTGTGCTGTAGAGCTCCCAGGCTGCCCAAGGTCTTCCCCCATGGAGTCAGGGGATGCAAAATCCTGGCATCCAATCTCTGGCCCCATGCTCTGGGCACAGACCTGAGCCCTTGGCACAAACACAAATGACATGATGCTGTATGGGACCTGCTGTCTGGGATCCCGCTGGCCAGCATGTGCTTGCCTGATTCCCAGTGTAGGGATTCCCATGGCTGTGCCATGCTGCGTAGCTGGGCTTAGCCCCAGCCAACAAGCTCGCAGCAGGAGCCCTGTTAGAGTATCAGTGGTGTCCTGGCAGGCTGTCAGCCCGGTCCAAGCCTGTCCAAGGAATGCTGAGAGTGAACTGCCATGGTGTGGTGTGAAGCCTGGCTCTGGAAGGAATTGCCACCTCACCAAGGCTCCCCCTGCCACCTTGGCTGAGCAGAAAAGTGCCAGGCAGAAGTGGATGACAGCATGGCATGGGGCCAGCCATGTCATCTGCTCCCAGCAGAATAGTTACCTCTCAATTTTTCTTTATTCCTTAATTTCCTTTGGCCTTTGCTCCTGTGGGAAAAAAAATAAAAATCCCTGTCTGGGATTTTACTTTCCCAGGAAAAAGCTGCTTTCATGGTTTAGGAATGGCACTCCCCAATTTAGTGCCCCCTGCCCAAGACTGTCGCAAACCAGATACTGCTCCCTCCCTCCCTCCCTCCCTCCCTTCCTGCTCTGGGAATGGAGTTGAGAACTGGAGGCACAAAAATGTGAGTTGAGATAAAAAACATTTACTGGAAACAGCACCTCTGGGGACCTCAGCACTCCCCAGCATCAAACTCAGCCATGGGGCAGGGGCACTATTTCTTCATCTGGGAGCAAGTGGTAGGTGGGGAGATGGAGGGGGGTATGGGAGCCCAGCCACAGTGGGGCTGAGTTGGATCCTCCAGCACTGATCCGTCAGGGACAAGCAGGGCTGGCAGTGAGATGGGACCTGATCTTCTGGCAGAGGCAGAGGGGGACCCACTAGACCCATGGTCACCATCCTGGGGGCTTGCAAGATCCTGCTGGATGAAAGCTTAAGTAACCACGTTAAGTGCCTGACTGCAGGTATTTCCAGCCCTCTGGCAGGGAGGTCTCTCTTTATTTATAAGTTATATACATATTTTAAAACATACACATGAATAGACATTTTAAAACAACACGGTAAAGATTTAATAAACACTCATTTTAAAATATTATTTTATTTGGTTTATTAATTTGTATATATTTGCACCAAATATATAATATTAAAGTATATTTGCACCAAATATACTTTCTTCCTGCAGCTTGATGGGTTGTCCTCTGTACTCCTGGAGCTGCATGCACCCTGGCTTCTCTGGAGGAAGCAGGGGTCTCCCCTGAACTCTGATGAACAAGAATTCATGATTCTTTTATCCCTGGTGACATTGCTGATCCTTTCAGCAAGCTCCACTGGTCCATATTGTGGTGTGGTCTCATCTATCAGTGTCTTGAGTTGATGAAGGCTAAGCACAGACACAGCTGGGACTCACAGTACCCAGCCCTTCCCTGCCACAAGGATTCTCATCCTCCCCCTCTGCACGTAAGCTCCAGAGGTGCATTCCCAGCCCAATACTAAAGCAGCTACAATTTGCAGGAGTGGCCATGAACTCTCAGGTTTCCCTGGCAGTAGGAGAGTGAAGGGGTGGCAGATTGCTCTGGTTAGTGGGTAAAAAGGATGGAAAAAACACATTTTATTTCCAAAGGAGCTGCTGATTTTGTAGGTGTCTTAAAATCTGGCTTCCTCACCTAGTCCTGCCTTGTCCATGTCTTTTGAGGGGATGTAGTGCAACTTAACCTGAGTGGGATAAAGCATGTTGGGTTCCCACTGGGAAATCTTGGCTCCATCAATCACAGGACACTAGTTTCTGTAATTTTTCCTCAGTAGGATTCTTACAGAGTTTTGCTTGTAAAGTAATCCTCACTGGGCTGAGGTCTGGGGAGGACACATTTCACTGTGCCTGTGTCTGGATCTCCCTGTACACACTGAGAAAAACATCCATTCCCATCGCTTTATTTACAACCACCAGGTACCACTCTCCTGGATCCGTGTGCTGAGAGTCCCTGAACCCTTCCTGAAGGCACATTATGAACCAAATTCATCTGCTCTCCCACCTGCACTACTGCCTCATTGCTATTTCACATGTGGAAGCAGCTTTCTGTTGTCAGAATTAACTTCCAGCTCCATGAACTATAAAGATTAGTCCAGTGACAATGGTTTTCCTATTTATACATATTTTATTGCATTAAGGGAAAGACATCCGGCTCTGCAGTGTCTGCAAGTCGAACCCAGACAAGATTATCCAGCACTTACCAGGAGTGCAAACAGCTGAGTATTACTGCTGTGCTTTCACTGTTTCACCTCAGAAAGGGCTCTGCTTGGGAACTAAAGCTCTTTACAGGGAGCCTGACAAAGCCTTGATGTAGATAAATGATTAAAGAAAAAAGGCTTACCAAGGGCATTGGCATGCCAAGGCAATGTGTGGACAGACAGCACAGTTCTTCCATCTGGGCAGTATTTATTTCTTATGGAAAGAGTTCCCAGAATTGCTTGTTGGGAGAACTCCTGTGTCCAAACAAAGAGAAGTATTAAAGAATCCCCTCCTAGTCTATCCCAGCGGATGCCACATGCCATCCTTCTGTCACCCCTCTGAGAGGATGAGGAGCTGTGCAGTGCTCCACACTGATACCCAGCTTTAGGGATGGGATGAGGCCCACTGCACCCATCAAGGGTCTGTACCTGCAGAGCTGGGCTCTCTGGAGCTGGCATTGTGAGTCCAATCCAGCAGTGGGGGCCTTTCAGACACAGAGAGGATGCTGTGAATTAGGGGCCCAGCCCCCGGGTCGCCCCAGGCAGTAAGAGGTCTGGCTGGATGTGCTGGTGAGAGGGAGCGAGAAGCTGCCAGCTGTGCCCCCACCAGCACCCCCAGGCTCTTCCCCTGTGTCAGGTTACTGAGAGACCTTTCGCTGCTGTCGGGAGGGTGGAGGTCACTCAGTGTCTCTCAGGTCACTCAGCTGCTTCCTTAGTGACATCTCTAACATCTGAAAACATGGCAGGACTGTATTTTGGACATGCACAGGGCTCTCCTGATGGTCCCAGGCACAGTTAAACAAGAGCAGAAGCAGTAGTAGAAGATCAGGGAACAGACACAGTAGCTCCTCTCCTCCTTCCAGGTTTCCTGGCCTGCAGCTGGAGATTGGTCTAAAGATCCCACAAAACGTGACAGGTCAGACCCTACCTGAACATCTGCTGTCCTTCATGGGAACAAATTGTTTTTACACCTTTAGTAAAGATACAGACAGGTGTCATGCTTGCCCTCTCCATCATAGATTGTGGAAGCAGATGTCAAAAAAATAATCTTTAAATGTTACAAAGTGCCTGCTGGCCAATACTGCACTGGGGATGTCAGCTTCATGTTCACACTGAGAAAACAACATAAGGCAGGTGCCTCTGAGAGTCTGGAGACCAGAATGGCATCCAAAGGTGTCTGTGGTTCCATGAGGCTTGAGAGCGGCAAGGGGAAGCAGAGACATTGGACTGCAGGAAAGACTCTGGGTCTAACGAGAAACTGGAGCCTAAGGATAAATGAAGACGAGATACGGAAGATTTTGAGTGTGAAACTAAAACTACTGAATTTGCAGGAGGAGCAGGCCAGGAGATGATTCACACAAGTCTGTAAGAACCTACTGGTGCTGACTGTTCTCATCAGGTCCTTCCAGAGAGAAAGGTGGAAACATCTGCAAGGAGCAAAGAGAACGTGGGCGCCAGGCTGAGAGGATTGAGCACCCTCAAAAAACATTGCCAGGGCCTTCCAAGAGGGAACAGGACAACCCTGCCATGCTGGGGATGTGCTTTACAATGCAGAGGGCTGGGGGGGCTGTGGGTTCGTCCTGGTGCCCAGCAGTTTGGTGGGGGTATGTGAGCAGCCAGCCCAAGGCTGGGGTGCCTGAGCATGGATGCCATGGCATTCACAGGCACACTCCTCAATGCAAGGAGGCATGCCAGTGGGATGGGAGATGCCTTCAGGGATGTGATGCCAGGCTCTGAACCAGGAAGGGAATGGAGATTGGAGGAGAGTCATGTACTCTACATGCGCTTTTGGGTTGTGATGAGGAGTAGGAGCTGGTAAACAAGTGTGCAGCCACAGAAGGAAGGAAAGAACTTAAGGGATAAGTGGAGCTGAGAGAGCAGTGTGGCCTGGTGTCTTCACATCTGGCTCATGGGACAGATCACAAGCAATGGTAGCCTTGTGCAATGCTGCTATAGAGAAACTCAAACTGGCACATGGAGCTGCCCATGGGAGCAGATGTTCCCAGAAGCAGCTGGTGTGAGCTGGGCAGAGGCGATGGAGGACTCATGAGGCGGGATAAGAGCGTGAGTTGAGGAGAGAGGCCAGTACAAGACATTGAAAGACAACATCAAAAGATCCTTCTGGACCTAAACTGCCTTTGTAAGAAAGGAATGGAATTTCTGCCTAAGTGGCGTTGGGAGCCCATCACAGATCTCCCAGCCAGCTTGGGGCGAGGATAAATCTGCAGGAGAAATCCTTTCAGGAAGAACAGCTATTTGGAGGGGTGGAGGTGCTATAATCATCTGTCTGTAACAGTCATTCTAGTTATCCTTGGATATGAGGACAACATAACCAGCATAAAGTGAGCTGATGGGGTGTTTTTCTTGTACCTGTTTCTTTTGGTTGTTTTTAGAAGAGCTATTTGGGAAAATAACTTCAGCTCCAATAGCCATGAGTCAATGCCATTTGGCATAAATGGGAAGATCAATAGGGGCAGATTGGTGGCTGTTGCTGAGAACAAGCACAAATCAGGAGAAGTGAGGCAAGCTTGTTCCTGCAGCTGGGCAGGTTTGGGAAATTGAGCATGCGAACAGAAAAGAGAAAGAAAAAGCACAAAACCTTCCCTTCTAAGGCCAAGGGAGAGGCTGGTGAAACAGAGCTTTTCCTCTAGCAAACAAACAACATACAGACACCAAGAAGGGACTCTGGAAATAGTGGAATGTCTGCAAGGAAAGAAAAGGGCTTGTGCTGGAAGATGAAGTGCAGGGAGCCCATGAGAACAGTTTGCAGAGTTACATGGGACAAGTATTTGGCCTTCAGCCATATAGTTGGGGGCAGACAGTCCTGCTGTGTCCTCAGGACAGCACCCTGGAGGTCAGACATCTCCTGCTCCCAATGTTCCAAGAGGATAATAACAACTTATGGCCAGTGACAACACGAGGGCACTGAGACAGCAGCTTCAGGGAGGGAGGAGGGTCTTCAGAAATTTGCTGAGGGAGGGAAATGTGGCTGCACCTGGATGCAGGAAGAATGAACCTTGTGTCTCCAGCAGTGAGGGTGCAAAGTTTTTTTGTGATGTGGGAGAAGAGGAATCTGACCGAAGACATTTGCAAGGCTTCAGGGGATAGAAAGAAAACCTAGTGGGCACAAGAGCTCTGGGACTGCAGAGCAGTCTGCCCGTCTGCATGATTCTTGACTGGAGAACCAGTGTTCTGGTCAGCACAGGAGCATCTTGAGCCACCAGTATGGCGCAGAATGCCAAACTGGCCCTGGGGACAAAGGGTTCCAGTCTGTGTGGGAAAATATTGATGCTGTGTTATGTTAGTGAGATCTTTCTGGGTGCTGCACAGGGAGCTCACTTGAGGGGGAAGCTGTGCTGGGCTGTCATGATGCCTGAAGAGTAGAGAGTCCATTGGAGAAGATATGGTGCCACATGGTGAACCTGGAGAAGTGAATCCCAGCCAGGAGATGGCTGCATCAGGCAGGACAGCCCTTTGCTTGAGTATGCTGCTGTGGGCCACCCTGGAGGGGCAAGCCTACAAGGGCTGGCAGCTGAAAACCAGTGTCAAAAATTACTTTGACCCAGGAATCAGCTCCTTAGATCTAATGGACCAGGGTTTGGACAGGGTTTGGGATATCTGTGTGGTTTCAATATACTCCTGGGTGTATATTGAAAGGGGAAAGGCTCTTCTAGGCTCACAACCATCAGATCCCATGGCCAGTGGCACTTGGGGAACTCTGGGGTCTCACATGTTGCCTTCCCAGGAGATTTGGGATGCAAAGTACTCACTTCATGGGGAAAATACAGGAGGTGTTTGGGTTCCTAAATCCATTTGTCATCACTGAAAACTTTTCCCTTTACCTAGAATAAACCTGTTCTAACTACAATTCTGTGTTCACAGAGCCTTTAAGTTGACTTGATGAGGCAGAGATGGAAAACTACATGGCTGGTCCACTGGGAAGGTTTCCCACAGACACACCCAGCACAAGACCCTTGGGGAAGCCATACACCCCCAGCTCCCTCCCTGCACCCTGTGACTAAGGGCATACCAAAGAGCTGGTATTCCCAGGACAGCATCAGAGTCTGGGCTACCAGAAAACCAGGTTGGATTCTCTGGCACCAGTTGCCTTACTGGAAGTTGGAGGGTGCAGAGGGATAAGGCACAGCAGTCGGTGTGTCCCCCCACAGCAAAACTCCCCAGCCCATGAGGCAGGGCAGGAGAAAATGTCAGAGGTGCTGTGTGAGTGGGATGCAAGTGGCATCTTCATTTCATTCTCCAATAACTGTAGAGCTTTGCAATTACATCTGCTGATCTGATAGTTGTTAGGGAATGATCAGCCAGTCATTGGCAGGGGCTGTTTGCCTTTCTGCTAATTAAATTGCATTTGATTTGCAATCAGATCTAATGAGTCAAGTGAGCTTGAGATAGGCTCAAGTGAAGCACAAGTCAGCTCCACAACCTTGCTGTGCATGAAGAGCCATATCCCAGGGACACTGCCAGAAACCACCCTGTGGCACAGGGAAATGAGGGACACGTGTGCAGGTGAGCAGTGCTGTGTTTGTGGCAGGGACAGGGCTCCTGCCATGTTGCCAGCAGGTGACCTGTGAGGCTGTGGACTTTGAGATCTGCACCAGTGTATTGGGTTGGCATGGCCAGACTTTGGTAGCAGGGAGAATATAGGGGTGGCTTCTGTGAGAAGCTGTCAGAAGCTTCCACCATGTCCAGCAGAGCCAATCCCTGATAGCTCCAAAAACAGACATGCCACGGGCCAAGGCTAGGCCAATTAGGAGTGATGGTAATGCCTCTGAGGTTACATATTCAAGAAAGAAAAAAAAGAGGGTTTTGTGCAGTTGTAATTGTGGCTGGATAAGAGTGGAGTGAGGATATGTGAGAGGAAAGCTCTGCGGACACCAAGGTCAGTGGAGAAGGAGGGGAAGGAGCTGCTCCAGGTGTTGGAGCTGAGATTCCCCTGAGCCTGTGGTGAAGACCATGGTGCCCCTGCAACCCAAAGACTGCACAGGAGTGCAGAGATCTACCTGCAGCTACTGGAGGAGCCCATGCTGGAGCAGAGAGATGCCTGAGAGGAGGCTGTGACCTGTGGGGAGCCCATGGTGGAGCAGGATTCTGGCAGGGACTTGCAGGCCTGTGGAGAGAGGCTGGAAACACTGGAGCAGGTTTGCTGTTAGGAGCTGTGACCCTGTGGGAGACCCATGGTGGAGCAGCCTTTCTTTGAAAGACTGACCCCATGGAAAAGTGAGTCACATTGCAGCAGTTTGGCTAGGACTGTTGCTTGTGAGCTGGACTCACATTTGAGAAGTTCATGGAGAACTATTCCCCATGGGAGGGGCCCTATGCTGGAGCAGGGTAATGACTTCTGTCCCTGAGCAGTGTCCCATTCCTGTCTCCCTGCAGCACTATGGGGAAGGAGGTAGAGCTGGTAAGAAGGGAGGGGTGGGGGGGAAGGTGTTTTTAAGGTCTTATTTTACTTTTCATTATCCTGCTCTGATTTTGTTAGTAATAAATTTAATTAATATCTCTAATTGGAGCCTGTTTTGCCTGTGATGGTATTTGATGAGTGATCTCTTCCAGTCCTTATCTCAACTCATGAATCCTTTGTTTTCTTTCCCCTGTCCAGCTGCAGAGGGGAGGGATAGAGAGGCTTTAGTGGGTGCCTGGCGTCCAGCCAGGGTTACCCTACTACAACCAGACACCCTGTTCTGGCACGGAGTGCTCCTCAGGCAAATGCTCTTCTGGCTGCCAGGCCAGGAGAGAGACAGCGAGTACAACCCTGTCTACTGGCTGTGGAACAGGGGCAGGGAACAGATCAGGGCAGAGACCCCAGGGATGGGGCTGTTGCTTGTCTCCTGGACCCCTCTTCACGATGTGAAGGTGTGTCTGGCAGCTTCAGTGGTTTGGGGCATGGGTATGATTTTGAAAGACCCCTGGATGTTACTGAAAGGGGAAAGGCTGTTCTGGGCTTGGAACAGAACCCACCAGACGGCAGCGTCACTTGGGGAACCCTGTGGTCTCACTCCACACCAACCAAGGGAAATGGACAAGCCTGGTACTGATGTCTGCATGCCTCTGAGTGACCCCTGCTGGGGTGACCACACCACCAGCTGATGACTGGTGCTGCACCCATTCACACGCAAAGGGACGCCCAGGATGCCTCTATCACATACCTACAACTGCTTCAGGCAGGTTGGTTGAGCACCCATACATGCAGGGTTTTTTGGGATGGCCAAGAGCCCACAGGTCACAAGCAGCAAGTGGGACCTGGCTCAGAGGCTGAAATTAAAGTCTCATCCTTGTGCCAGCTGGTGCCACTCTTACAACCTGAGATGATCCCATACAGTCACATTTTATTTTTAAAAAGAGGAAAAATGAAAAGTCAAGAGGATTAACTGCCACAGTTAATCATATGGCACAGAGATTGTCTGGATAGACCAGCTTAGCTTCCTTCTGAGTGCTTAAGCTGATATTAGCAAATACAAGCCCTAAACAACATTGGGAAGGCTAAATGGAACCCAGCACAATTGCATCAATTTAAAGAATCTGATTAGAAATAGCATAAATATTCTTTAACTTATCGAAGGCAGCCAAAGGCAACTATGTAAGACAAACAACGAAGACATCAGCATCTGGCGCCTTGCTCTTCTGCTTTGAGAAATGACAGCTGCACTTTATTCAAAGGCTCTGGCAGTGGGAATTTAACACTAGAAAATATTTGAAAGTAGCTGGTTAAATTCAAAGAAAATAAGCTGATAGAAAAGTGAAGAAAACCCGTATCCACCTTGGCCAAGAAGGAGCTTTGGTGGATCCTCAGAATGGACAGTCTCCTCTGCAAACACTTCAAAAGTTCTGTCCTACCAATGGGGAAGGGCAAGTGAGTAATAAGATGGAGGAGATGACATTTCCAGACAAAATAACTCAAACATCACTATGGTATTCCATCTGCCACTTACACTCCCTTTGGTGCCTTCTAGTTTTCACCAGACGATGAGAAGAGAATGTGCCATGCTCTGCAGAGGTGGTCAGAGGGACAACAGACGAGTAGGTCCCCTCATAGTGTGGCAGATACAAAAGTTGCAATAAATGCCAGGTTTGGTTGATGTTTTGCCAAACTATGACACAGGGCAGACTGAATCCAACTTTTGCACAGGAAAATCACACCTCAGAAATACACCTCTCTGGAGGAGTCAAGACATGGGTGTTGGACATCCCCTGGTCAGCTGGCAAGACCCTATCAAAGCTCACAGGGGACAAGCTGGCATAGGCTAGGGAAGAAGATCTCACTGAGATAAATCACAAAATGATTCAGGCTGGAAGGTCATCCAGTCCAGCCTCCTTTCTCAAGCAGAGTCCCCCAGAGCAGTCACTCAGGATTGTGTCCAGACAGCTTTTGAGTTCCTCCAGACATGATTTCACAGCCTCTCTGGGCACCCTGTCCCAGTGCTTGGTCACCCACACAGTAAAGAGTGGCTGAGAGAGAAAGGGAAGAAAGTCATTCAGGGAAGTCACTGGGCTGACTGACCGATATCTGGTAAAACGTCTCATCCATGCGCAGCAGCTGCCAGAGGGGGCAGCATGAGATATTAGGAGAAGATCAGAGAATAGGACAAGGCTCCACGTAAATCTCAGTTGCACCCCTACCTTTTCAGGGAGGTGAAGGTCCAGGTCGGGCCACACAGCCCCAGCAGGGCCATGGCCTGAACAGGGGAAGGAGAGAGAAGGGTGAGAGGGATAGCTGGAACGACAAGGAGGCTTGTCAAAGGTTTAAGATCCAGAACAGCATAAGGAGCATGAATAGAGGAGATGATCTTGCATCAGCAGCAGCCATCAGCTGCCCATCTCAAACTGCTGTTCAGCCATCAAAGGCCATCCCAGCACCTCCTTTGCCCCAATACTCTTCTGCTCTATCAGTGTTTGGGACCTTGGTGTCTGGGCTGATCCCCACTGCACCAGCCTGGTCCTTGCCAACCTTGGTGTGTTCTCATGGCCCCTGGCTGAGCAGCTGAAGATGGGATCAGCATGACCAGCAAAAGGGAGAACAGAGGCCAGTGAAGCTCCTTGCTGCAGCATGACACCTGAGTAGGTGCCTAAACCCAGGAAGCCCTTAGGAACATTGAGGGAAGAAAAGTCCCTTTTTATCAGATCTATGATGACATCTGGCTAGATTTGCTGGGGGGGATAAAGAAGCATTGGATGAGCAGCAGAGACAGATACAGGAAAGGGCTGAGGGACTATGGAGGGCTGCCTGGGGACCCACCACCTGCTCTGCATGGATGAGACTCACACCCAGAGAACACTGAACTGTCAGCTGTCAGCCTGTGTGCTCTGAGACCCTAGCTCCAGTGGGGGTTTTCTCTGTGTGGTGCCCAGGGGCAGAAACCACAGGCAGCTCTCCAGGTTTGGCTCCAGAGGATTCAGACAGCCATGTTCCACTACAGCTTGCAATGGGGTAGAGAGGTCCCAAATCTGAATCTTGCCCTGCCTTGGCTCAGCCTGAGCTGTTGAATGAGCTCCTGGGGCTCCCAGAGAGCCCAGAGCTGCAGGCACTGCAGGACAGGAGGAAGAAAGGGTGGATGTGGGTGGATGTAGCCCTCCAGACTCCAACCTCATTCTGTGACCTTTCTCCATGCATTCTCTCTTG
Source organism: Cyanoderma ruficeps (assembly GCA_008694505.1). NCBI lineage: Eukaryota > Metazoa > Chordata > Aves > Passeriformes > Timaliidae > Cyanoderma > Cyanoderma ruficeps. The sequence continues at coordinate 241,976 of VZDJ01000399.1, forward strand.
CCCACAGGATTCCCCACCTCACTGCACCCTTTGCCTCACCTCTGTCTTGCTTAGTCCTGCCCCTCTGGGATGCACCCAGGAGGGAAAATCTTAGGGTTCTGAAACTGCCCTCACTTGAGTGAGCTCAGCTGGGATCACTCCTGGCTATTCACCATCCACAGTCCCCAGGAGGACAACAGGAGGGACCACAGGGCCCAGGTTCTCCCCAGGCACCAAGATCTGGGGAGGTTTTCTGTTTATTTAGCAAAAAGCAGGGGCGGGAGGAGCAGGGGCTGTGTCAGAGTCCTGACAATAGAGCTTGGAAGAAGGATGGTGGAGCAGGAGCCTGGAGCTTCAGAGCATGGGTCTTGCATTGCTTGGCAGGAGCATCCACGAGCCAGTCTGCACTTCCTGAAAAAACAGGTGGGAGAGGAAGGGGCCAGGTGAGTCAAGGAGACCAGGGGGACTCTCCGTTAGGATCAGTGCATTCTTCTCCAGTTCTCCCCAGATTTGTAGGGTGAGGCATCTCCAGCAATGGATTCCTAATAACCCCTAAAGCTGTGTGGTGGGAAAGCGCAGGCCAGGGGGGGCCAACAGCAAACATGTTTTGCATGGTGAGACACCAACCCACTCTGGCCAGTCCACAAGTCTTTTGCAGGAGCCGGTGTCCTGGTCCTCACTGCTCAAAGGGCTGCACAGACGTTTCCCTGGTGGTTTCAGCTCATGTGCCCATGTTCAGTGCCAGGCACTTCCCACTGGAGGTCTCTGGGCACTGCTCCTTGGGAGTCCCTGGGTACTGCTACCTGGGGGTCCCCACTGTAGAGCAGTATTCAAAGGAACGGTCCTACCTGTGTGCAAACTCCAGCACCAGTTCAAACAGCTCAACCCCACAGTAATTCAAAAAGTTCTTGGTGGCCCTGGCCTTGGGGGCACCAAAAGGGTCAATTTCCAGGAGAGAGCATTACAAACACCATGACACACTGCAGCAACTTACCTATGGTTCACCAAGTCTGCATTCCTCTGCGGAAACAAAGAGAAAGCCTGAGTCTGGCACTGTGGTCTGAATAGTCCCATTTAGCACCCAAAATAGATTACTCAAAAGGAACTTGTGGGTTTCTCCTTGCTCAGTGTGTCCAGCCAGAGCACTGCTGGCTGTCAGCACTCGCTCCTCCCAGCTCAGACCACAAAGTGGTGGCACGGATGAGCTGAACTGGACCCTGCCTGTGTGTCCCTGTATTGGCCCTGGGCAGTGCTCACCTTGCCTGGGTAATATCCAGATCGTCTTGTCGGTGAAGCCGTTCAGCTTGGCAAGTCTCTTGAACAGCAATTTGATTTTGGGTCTCACCCACTGCCTTCTGCCTAAAGACAAACACATGAATTAGCTCCAGGCTGTGCCTGGCCCTGCATCTCCTGGGAAGCTGGTGAGTGTGTCCAGCTGAGGATGGGATGGATGGCAGTCCCTGGGAGAAGGCTGGAGGCACTGGTGGAGGTTCTGGAGAGCAGTGGTGGCCAGGGACATGAGACACCCCATCCAGGGAACAAGATGAGCCAGAGGTCCTGACACCAGCACAGTGACTCTTCTCTTGGTTTCTGTCCCCACTGGTTCTGTTCTGCCTGGGCAGCAGGACCCCCACTCTCCACCCCTCTTCACCAAGCAACTTACCCAAGGCCATGGACTTGCAGCACAGTGCTGGGAGCCTGAGCCCCAGCCTCCCCTGCCACCCCAAACCACTGCTCCTTCCCTGCCACACAGGGAACACATGGTAGTCCCTGCCCTGCTCCAGGACCTCATCCAGGGCAGGAGTGAAGACCCTTGTCCCCTGGCCTTGCAGGACCCTCAGAAGCACCTGACACCTCTGAGCAGCTCATCACTGGTGGCTACTCACTGTAAAGTCTCAGCATGTGCAAGGTCTTCCCATCCTTCTCTCTGGTGGCAAAGACAACCATGTAGGAACTGCCGTCGGTATCCACCAGCCGCACTGTCTTATTGCCTCTGTCTGCAAAAGGACGTGGAGAAAAATTAATTGCCTCCTCCTGGAAACCCCCACGCTGCAAAGGGCCTGTAAGAGCACGAAGCCCACCAAGCCCGTCTTTCCTCGATATCTCCCCATCCTGGTTTTCTCTCTTGCTAAGGCTCCTCTGAAAGCCTGGGGTAGCCCACAGACCACAGAAGAGCAGAGGGATGGGGAAGTGAGGGCAGAAAGGGCTGTAGATGGTCATTGCAGGCTGTTGGCCAGTGTCACACTGATCCTTGGGCTGGGAAAGGTGGAAAACCACTCCTGCTCCATCCCCTGAGAACATCCACTCACAGTCTCTTTGTGGAATGAACCTGCTTTTCCCCAGGGTTTAAGCTTGGTCTGAATGTGTTTATCCCAGAGGGAGGGATTGGGAGATCTGGCATGCTGCTGGGCCACCAGTCCTGGGGTGCAGCTGGCACCTGGATGCAGAGGGATGTTCCACCCAGGACACAGGAGGGGCAGGCAGTCCTGAGGGCCATGTCCCCAGGAACAGCCAGCTGCTTCAGACAGGGATGATGGGACATGCCTCCATCCTGCCCCAAGAACCAGGCACCCCCACTCACCAGAGCTGTAGTATTCACCCGGGTTGCCTGTTGGCTTGTAGATTGATTCAAACTTCATACATCTCCCAGGGCTGCAGAACAGTGAAAGATGCTCCAGCTGAGGTGAAGTGACCCCCTTTCCCCTCCCCTGTTCAAGAGTTGCTATCCCAGATGTGGGGTTTGCTGTTCAGAGACGGGATGGTGTGGCCAGGGCAGGAGTGGACAGATACCACCCTTGGGACAATGGGTACCTGGGCTGGCAGGGAACAGTGCTGGCACCTGGGGATTATCCATGCCCTCTCTCATTCTCTGAGCTTCTGGGATGAGGCTGGTTCTGTTGGGAAAGTTGTAATCGCAGGGTCCCGTCCCACCCTCTGTGGTGGCACTGGTCCTAGCCAGTGTTGCCCTGAGCCTGCCCTAAAGACGGGGAGCCCACAGCTGTCCCAAACCCCTGGTGGTCTTGTCTCAACCCCTGTCCAGGTCTTTGGTGAGTGCATTGAGGTGGAGACCCACCAGTGAAGGTCCAGAGAGGAGGTTGGTAGTGAAGCCTGTGGAGAAAAGCATCTGGGACTTACGCGGGAATTGCAAAGGAGACCTTCAGGTCACCATCTCCCAGGACCTCAATGTTGGCCATTGCCATCTTCAGTTGGTCCTTATTTTGGAGGTAGCTCTCGGAGTCAGAGGCCATAGCAGTGATGTACCATGTCCCTGCAATCTGGCAGTGAGAGCAGGCTGTGAGTCTAGAGGAGCAGTCAAGAGTGTCCCCTCCTCAGGGACCAAGCCAGGACAACCTCAGTCCATGGAACACCCACATCCTGTCCAGGCAACAAAATTCTCTCAGGGACACCTATGCAGGAGCTGGGTGACTCCCCTCATCTGGGTGTGACAGCAAACAATGGCGGCTGTAGTGATCGCAGCTGTCCTCAGTACCAAAACACCTCTACAGTCCTCCCTGCTCTGCTGGTGAATGGCGACCACTCCCTTCCCTTCCCTTCCCTTCCNTCCCGCTGAGGGTCACCTTTCTCTCGTCCAGCTCCACACTTCCCGGGTCCCCAGCCTGCACACGCAGCAAGCACAGCAGGACCAGCCCCAGGCTCAGCCCCATGGTCCTCATCTCGCCTCAGCTCCAACGGTTTCACCAGTGGGATGGGGAGTGGTGCCGGGGCTGCCAGGTTTATAGCTCCGTGTTCCCTCCTCCTCCAACCCCCGCCCCCCTTCCGCTGGAGCCGTGCCGAGCCCCAGGGAAACGTTCTTGGGGTTGGCTTGGGCAAGGGGGTGGCTTCGAAGGGCGGGAATCAGCCCAGGGTGAACAAACCCCTGGGGCAGAGGGGGGATTGTGCCTGACAGCCCCAGAACAGGGTTACAGGAACTGTTGCACCACCACTGAAATTTGGGTTTTCCCCTGTTCTTTTAGTCGCTTGTGAAAGAACAAAGCGAACGGTTGTTTTCCAACGGGCCGCCGAAGGGCTGCCAGGAGGAGCGGGAAGTTCTTCCCAGCACCGGCTCCGGGGCAGCCCCGTTGCCCAGCTCACCAAGGCCCTCGGTGACCTGTTCTTCTGGCCGGGCAGAAACGTGCCCCGGGGCAGCTGCTGGGATCCTGCCCAAATCCAGCCCTTCGCTGGCACAGCCTGACCCGGCGCTGGCCTCCCCACCTGTGCTGGGGCACGCAGGTCTGCAGAGCGGGCTGCACTCTGAGCAGGGTGGGCAGAAGAAGGGGCTCGTGTCTCTGTGGGCGTGTGTCCCTCCTTCCCAGAGTGTGATGTCCCCTGTGGCCTGGCTCTGCCAGGGTCCTGGGGTCACAGCCCAACACCTGCCTGGGCACTGAGAGACTCCGGGGCAGGGAGGCAGTGGAGGGAAGCAGAGGCTGCCTTCACTCTGCAGGAAGTGGAGGGGGATAAAAACTGCCCTCGGGGCTCATGGCAGCATGGCCTTACTTTGGTCAGATGGGGGACCAAGGGGGGTGGCAGACAGGCATGGGGGTCCCAGTCCTGCCACAGGTGGCCTGGGAGAGGACTGAGTGGGGAATAGGGTTTCCTGGGGGTGTCCCTGTAGGCAGCACTGGGCAGTTTGACTGCTTAACCCTGTCTGCCTAGAACTACTGAACACCCAGCTGGGCTGTGCCAGCCCCTGTTCACCCTGGCTCCATTCCTCCCTGCCCTGGCAGCTGCTCCCCTGCAACTTCCCCATCCTCTGCTCCCCATCTTCCCCATGCTGGGTACAGCAAACATCACATCCAGGGAGCCCCCTGACACCTGCGGGGGCCTGACAGGAAGGGTCAGCTCCAGGACTGTTGGGCTCAGGGTGTCTGGGGATCCTGGCAGCACCCTGCTCCCGCCAGCAAAGCACCGATCTCTGAGGCAGCTTCTGCATCTATTTATTTAGAAGGTTAAGGGTGATTCTAGTGTGGAACAGGAGGTCAGGGAGAGCCTGGAGGATGGGAAGAAGCACCACAGAGTGGGGTACAGAGCCCATCGTCCACTAGGTCTGGAGGACACCTTGCACACTGCAGAGGGCTCTGGTTCAACCTGCAACCAACTGGTGATATCTTTAGTGCAAGGTTTCATTCACCCCAAAATTAATTCCCTAGGTGATACACATGGAGTGCTGCTGGTGGTGGCCCTGGGTAGTGGTGGGGAGACCAGCTGCTGCCCGCCACTTGTGCCCCCATCCCTTCCCAGCAGCCAAGTCCCCATTCCCAATGCACTGAGGAGCTGCAGTGCCATACTGGGCTCTCCCTCGCTGTGGTGGGCCTCATGCAGGACAGCGTAGTAGCTGTTGTCTGTCTCCATCACATGCAGATCCCTCTTCCCTTGTGCTCCTAAGGACCCCAGAGGTGACCAGTTGGGTAACGTGGTACAGTCTGAGCCCTCCTGGGCCCTGCTGTGGCCCACAGCTCAGTGGGCTCACAGCCTCAAATTTGCCTGAGGGAGGTATGAGGAAGGAACCCTGCTTCCTGTGGAGGAGCCAGGTGGCAGAAATTTGCCACCCACCCACAACCTCTCCTGAGCCATGGAGGCAGAGGGGCGAAACCCACCTCCCAATGCTCCTGAGGCATGGGGGCTGGAGATGCCCACCCTCTGTTTTGGGGTACTCATGGCTCCAAAAGCCCCTTCCCACACATACCAATGTAGTGCCCCGCCTACCCACTCTGCTGGAAGAGCAGCTCAAACTTTTGGCATTTGTCCATCCTGGAAAAGGAACATGAAAAAGACAAATGTGTCTAGACCACACGGGAGGGCAGTGGGGTAGTGGGGGTGCACATGGGGGAGCCCATCCTGCCCAGGGGGATGCACTGAGGCAGGACTGGGCAACCTGGAGCAGTGGGGGAGTTGCTGTGGTGGAGAAGGGCCTTCCTGGCACACAGGGAACATGGCAAGCAGGACGAACACTTACAGGGGCCAGACCAACTTCATGGCCAGGTCCCCTTCTGGTATGAAGCTGATGATGGCCATGGACGACTTAATCCCATCCTTCATCTTTAGGAAGATGGAGCAGTTGGAAGCGATGGCTACAACATGCCACACCCCTTCAAACTGCAGCAGGACGTCACCAGTGGAATTTGGAAAAGTTGCAGGGACCTGCCAGGGGGACCTGCACTCCTCCATTGGGGACCAGACAGCCCAGTGCAGAAATTTGTCAACCTGCAGCAGACCTGCCACTGTCTGTGGGGACCGGTCACCCTCTTCAGGGGCCTGCCACCATCTGTGGGGATCTGCCCTTCACTATGGGGAACATGACAGCTCACTGTAGAAACCTGCCAGCTGGTGGTGGCAGACCTACCACCCTCTCTGTGAACCAGCCAGGCAGACATGGGGACCTGCCACCTTCCTGCATGCAGAACACCCTGTCCTGCCCCATGCTGAGTACAGGGGCAGCACCTGGCCCATGTTCCCTGGGGAAGTGCCACACGCTTGGAGACATCATGGCCCCACGTGTTGGTGTCCTTGCAGTGGGGCTGCCCTTGGCACTGGACACAGCAGCCAGGACTAACCTGGTTTTGCAAAGGCTCTTCTGGAAGCTGCCCTGGAGTTGGCTCAGGAATGGAGATGGCCTGGGGGTGCAGCACAGGCCCCCTGCCCTCCAGCCCAGGCAGGATGTGCCAGGCAGCACCCTGTGCAGTTACCTTCTCAGTGTCCAAGTCCGGCTGCAGGGGGACCTGGGGCCCTGCCCACAGCAGGCAGAGCAGGGCCAGAGCCAGGCTGGGCAGTGCTGCTGTCATACCCACCCTGGAGTGGATGTGGGCAGGAGAGGCTGCACCCACCTTTATAGCTCCCACTGCTGGCAGCACTCCTGCCCACTCCAGCTTTATGCAACAGGTTACACAAAAGCAGGGATAACCTGCGCCTGACTTAGATGATAGTGCTGGCCCTGTCCCCCTCAGTTCCAGATGAATGCAGCCTTGTGTAAGACCCAGCCCAGAGCACACCAGGACCAAGTGCTGCCCCGTGCCTGCTCTGTGTCTGAGGAGGAGTGTGAGGGGCCCCCTCCTGGCTGTTCCCATTGGTTCTAGGGTCTGTCAGTGATGGGATGGATCCTGCCTCAGGATCCTCAGTGCCAGACAATGGTTGGGCTGGTGTTCTACCCCAGGCTAAGCCACAGCCCAGTGCCCTCAGAAGGGGTGGTGGCTTCTTAGGCTGATGGCAGCAGGATCAGACCCCACTGCTGGAGAGGGTCTGGGTTGATGGGATGGAACCCAGGGGGTAGCCAGGATCGAGCCACACCCAGAGTTCACAGACATCCTTCTGCTTGGTGTCCATCCTTCCCCAAACTTCTGGAGACTCCCTGATTGCCCATCGCCCCATTCCCATGCTGCCAGCCTGCTCTCCAGCAGGGAAACCAAGCCAGGAAGGGTGGGGGAGCCCAGGGTGCCCAAGGGGCAGAGGAAGAGCAGGTGCCCCAGTGGGTACTAGCCTCAGGAACCCCTTTTTCTGGGACAGGGCAGGTTCAGTGGCCAGGCAGCACCATGGGGCAGGGCTGTGAGTGCACAGGGGGTCTCAGCCGAGTGGCTCCACAGCCAGGAGCTGGGGTCAGCCCTGACCGCTAACCCCAGTCCCAACCCTACTGGCCGTGCTTTCACCTCCCCATCGCCTTGCTTGGGGCTGCCCCACAACAATCCAGCAGGCAAGGGCTGTTTTTTTATGGGCTTTAATCGAGACAGGGATACAGGTGTGGGTTGTGAAGCCAGGGAGTGAAGGCTGCAGGGGGCCACTGGGGGTCAGATGGGCAGGGTGGTCACCAGCTTGCGGTGCTGTTGGGGCTCGAGCTGGCAGCAGCTGGTGGGTCTGCCGGGAAAAGATGGGTGGTGAGCATGGCTGAGCTGTGGGAGACCAGGTAACACACAGGGGGGACATGGGCCTGGCCAGTCTCACACTGAGTGGGTAGGGACCACAGGAGAGCTGGGTGGAGGATCCCCAGTAGGTGTGAGGAGAGGAGCAGCCTGGGGAAGGGCTGTGGAGGGGCTGGGAGTTCTGTGGGGTGACATGGCTTTAAGCATCCCCATACCCTCCTGCAGGGCTGGTCTGAGCCCCAGTGACAGCAGGACTCACCTAAGCAGCATCTGCCATGCATTTGTCTGCAGGAGGAAGAAACAGAGAGATCAGCTCCTCTGGGTGCTGTAGGACCTCAGCCCCCCAAGGGATCCTGAATGGGGGCACCCCACGGCGGGCCCCATAGAGAGGTAGGGACAAGCCAGCAGAGTCTCCTCCTTCTTAGTCCCCCTGTGGCATCTCATCCCCTACTCCCCAACACCATCCCTGTGCTCCCAGGCTCACCTGTTTGGGGCAGGATGAGGATCTCATCGTCTGTTAGGCCCTGCTCCCTGGAGAACTGGGTGAACATCTCCAGGCGCTCGGGACTCAGCTCCTTTGTCCGGCCTGCAGCCAAGAGCATGGTGAGAGGCAGCCACCCCGTACCCACCAGCACAGGGGCACAGGCAGCCCAGCAAGGGGGTCCTGGCACAGCCATCATCCCCCCAAGGTCACCTCAGCTTGGGAAATGACCCTAACCCCGCCCTTCTCCCATGGGAAAGACAGACATCCCAGGATTGCGGACAGTATGGGGATCCCAGGGCAGACGTACTGTAGAGCAGCACCATGATGGAGGAACCAGTGCTCTTGGAGATCTGGGTGGCTACCAAGGCGTACTCCTTGTAGTTGGTGTCCACCACATGGATGTTGTGCTTGCTGCCCCAGCCTGTGGGGGACATGAGGCACAGCTCAGCCCTGAGCTCCAAATCAGCCCCAAGGCAGGAGTGAGGACAGCAGGGCTGTGAGCGTGTCTGGGGCTGCTCCACTGCAGCTGGGCACTCACGTGGGCTGGTGTAGCTGAACCGCCCCGGCTGCTCTGTCGTGGTGTAAAGACTGTTCCTCGTCACGCACTGGTCACCTCTGGGGAGCACAGCAGCAGGGGATGCACCAGTGGCCACCCCCAGTAACCCCTCCCCACTCAAGCCCTCCCCATGCCCCATACTTGGGGTAGGTGGAGGTAACTTCAAGGTTCCCCTCTGCGGTGGTGGAGATGATGGTGGTGCACATCTTCATCAGGTGCCTCTTCTCCTTGAACCAGTTAGAGTTGGAGGCCATACCAATGCTGTACCATCTCCCTGTGAGCTGTACACAACCTCCACTCAGCCCCAGCTGGGCACAGACCGTCTCACCCCTCAGCCCCACCAGCCCTAGCCCAGGCCATGTCCCTCGCTCCTGGCAGCCCATTCCCTAAAGCAGGACAGTGTCCCAGGGTCCTCATTTTGCAGGGAGCTGCTACAGCTTTTGGCAACCACAAAACCCAGGAACAAGGAAACTCCTGTTTCATGACATGGCCTTCACTGCCCTTGGGTGTTTCCTTCCTCTTCATCTCAAGCCCAGGGAGTGTGAAAGGACTGCCTGGCTCTGAGATACCATTTCCATCCATCTGGGGGTGCGAGGAGGGGTCAGGACACTGGCTCCAGCACAGCTCATTCCAGTCCAGTGTATGGAGCCAGCAGTGTGATGCCCCTGAGGGTAACTGCCAGCCTTGAAGAGCAGCTGTGCTGCAATCACCCTTGCAGCATATCTCAAACTCCTGTCCTTGCAGAAAGCGTCTCCCTCCATCCCCCATCACCTTCTTGGGGTGGCTGTGTCCCCCAGGACCTTTCCAGGGGAGAAGGGGTGTAAGGGATACCCCAGCACAGCAGCTCTTGGTTTTTTGTGGCCCTGGGCTGGGGTCTTTGTGGGGGAGGGGTTCCCATGGCCCATCTCTGTGCTGTCAGACTGAGACTCCATTTCTCACTCTCCCCTGTAAGATCCCTGTGCATTCACACCCAGTCCACCGCACAGCAGCAGCTCGGACCTATGCCAAACCCAGGGTCCTGCCCCACAGGCTGGAGCCTGGATGCTGGATCCCTTCCAGAGCCACTAAACCCAGGTGCTGGGAGGTCCCCAGTATGGGGGGCTGCATGTGCACCAGTGCGAACCTGGCCCCTCATCCACCTGCACCACCCCCTTCCCACATTTTCAGGGCAAGGATCCCCCAAAACACCCCAAACCTCCACAGAGGTGATGCCGGTTGGCCTGGTCACCTTGTCCTGCTGGAAGTCAGTTTGGACAGGAATGCTCTCCTGGGCATGCAGTGTCCCGAGCAGGGCCAGCCCCAGGATGGTGAGCAGCGTGGCCTGCATGGCAAAGCCGAGCCGAGCCGAGAGCTGGAAGCAGAGCGCTGCAGTGCTGGAGAGTTTTTCTAGCCCCTATTTATGGGCAGGCGTTGTGGGGGCCCCCGGGGAGCCAGCCCTGCCTCCCCTCGTGCCGTTATGCAAGCTGGAGCAGGACAGAGCACTGAAGCCAAAGGGCAAACAGGGGATACTGTGAATGCTTCCCTCCTGTTGATACAACATAGTTGCTCCAGGGCGCCAAACTGCTCTGCAGTGAAAACAGCTAGCGGCCAGCACACTGGCTGCCCTGCCTCCAGTCCCCCTGCCCCCAGCACTGCTCGGACCCAGAGAGAGGCTTCACTGCGATGGAGGAAATGTCCAGTGCCTGCCAGGTCCCAGCCCAACCCATGGGACTTAACACCTACATATGCTCCTGTGGGACCCCCTGCTTTGCCTTAACTTTGTCCCTGCATCATCCAAGGAAGTATCTCTACTGGCCCCAGTACCCTCGGGGGTGCATCCCACTGGTGAGCCGGGGAGGCCTATGCTCAGCTCCCCGGGGACCAGAATGCAGCCAGATGTGCCATAGAACTTGACACCCTGCACCCTTTATCAAGAGGGGCTGGAGACACCCTCCCCCGTGGCTTGGGGTCACAAGCGAGTACTAAGTTGCCCCCCTCAATCTGGGGACACCCCTGCAGGGTGAGGGCAGGAGATGTATGCTGGGTGCCAGCGGCAACGCCCATGGGTCTGGCAGGGTTTGGGCAGGGCTGGCCGTGCCGGGCAGAGCCCCAGCCCCGCGGCACAGCCCTGCCAAGGTGCTTTACGTAAGGAGCATGTTTTCAGAACAGCTGGTTTTCCCCTGGCAGCCCCCCCTGCACATTCTCTTCCCCACACCCTGCTGTGAGGCCGCTCTGTCCGGCCCCGTGGATTTATGAAAACAAAACAAAAGCTGAGCCAGGCAGGACTGGACATCACGAGAGCCTGGCTGGGGCCCCGCATGCTGGGCTGGGGCTCACCCTCACCGTGCGGGGAGAACTCTCTCCATCGGGCAGAGGTGGAGGGAGCACCCGGGGTATCACTGTCCACCAGGCACTGCGGCAGCAACACAAAGGTCCCCCTGCTGCCAGGTACCCCCAGGTGCCAGGAGATGCCCGATCAACACTCACGTGGTGCCCAGCTCTCCTGGGGGTGACAAAGCTGGGAGCCAGCCCCAGGACCTGGGTGGCAAAGCTAGTGCTACACCCAGGAGTATGGGAGCACTTGGGGGCCTTAGGGGACACCAACGATGGCAAGGGGCAGAAAGAAGTAGGGCTGGGGGCAGGATGGGGTATCTGGGCTGTGGATCCCCGCAGCAGCTGGACACAGACTCTTGAGCATAACCCGGGTGTTTGCAATCAGAAAGGGTTTAGCCCCAACGGATGGGCTGAGCCAGGATGATGGGTGTGGGGAATCCTTGGGGAACAGCCCAGCTCCCCGGGGCTCCCCCCTTGCTTCCTTATCCCCCTGCCCGGTGCAGCTACTTCGGGCTCCAGGTAAAATGAGCTGGATCCACCGCAGTCTCAGGCTCGGTGGGCGGCCGGGCTGGACACGGCCACCCTGCACGTGGATGGTGGGAACAGGGGCTGGCTCCGGGCACATCACGTGTCTTCCCTTACATAATTCCCCGATCAACAACATGTGTTACCAGTTCCCGCTAGGATTGCAAAATGCCGGGGCTGAGGACAGAGGGCTACTCCCCGCTCCGGGGGCTGCGCTGTGCGGGGGATGGGCCTGCTGCCTGGCCGCTCCCAGTCCCCTCCTGAAGCCACTGGCAATGGGTACGGCTTGCCTGCAATGCATGGCAGGACAGCCTCGGCCAGGCCCCAGACACAGGGAGGAGGGGTCCGATGAGGGGCTGCGGCGTAAGCCCTGGGGGGGTCTCACCTAGTGGAACACCGTGAAGCCCCTCTAGGCCCCTGCCTGTCTCTCTGAGAGGTGCTGACCGTGCGGGCAGTTGTCCAGTGCGGGGAGCAGCCCCTAGGGGAATGAACTCTGCAGGGCTGGGGTAGGTGAATGGGGTGTTTGCTAGCCCTGGAGGCCCTGGGGATGGGAACCAAGATTGTGGGACTAGTATTTCCTCCTCTGGGGTCCCTGGGTGATCTCCCAGATTGTTGGGGGAAAAGGCAGAGGCTGTGTTCTCCCCAGTACCCCACAGTCCTGTGGCCCCAGGCACAGTGCTGTTCCCCTCAGTGCTGGACCCTCCCTTGCCCCTGCCAGTTGGACATCACAGGAACCACCACAATCCTGCCCCACTCTCCCATGGCTGGGAAAGGCTCATAGGGACAGCAAAGGCCTGCATGGAAGGGGGCTGCACAGCCCCCCAACACCCCCTTGGCACAGCCCAGCCAGGAGCACATATCCAAGGCACTGGCAGCCCATGGTGGAGGCAGTGCTGGACTGGCTGGGGCAGACAGAGAGGTGATGGGCCTGTACACAGGCTCTTCTCTGAGGCGTTTATTGGGGTGTTGCTGGCTGCTGCAGGAGAGTGGAGCACAGAGCAGAGGGGGGACACAAGCTGGGGGGGCACAGGACAAGAACAGATGCAGCTGCCAGCACAGCTGGAGGGGCTGAGGAGCCCCAGGACTGGCTCCAGAGCTGTGGAGCAGCAGTGGGAGCTTACAAAAGTGTGGCTCAGATCCGTGTGGCCCAGATCCGTGTGGCCATGGGCAGCTGGGTGAGGTGAGAGCCGAGTACTGGGAACCCCTAGCAGCTCCATCTGCACCTACAGCTTCATTTCTGGAAGGAAGAGAAGTGCTGAGGGGCTGGGGGAGTGTCCAAGCCCAGCACCAGAGTTAGAGACCTACCTCTGCCTCCTCAAGCACAAGTGGTGGCGCTGGCCCTAGGGACCCTCACCCTCACCCCAGGGTGCCCCTGTGCCAGGACATCTCATCCCAAAACAGCCCTCAACCCAGGAAACAGCATTATAGATTCATCAAGCGCCGTCTGACCCATGTGGGGGGTGAGTGGGGTTTGCTTTTCCAGGATGTACCTGATGTCCATCCTGAGTGACGGTTTGCCATACAAGGGCACAGACTCTGTTCTGGGGAATGGTCTGTCATGGCCTCTCCCTTGCCAGACCAGCCCTACCCACACTCCTGGGGTAGGACCACACAGCCACAGTGCAGTGTGGATCTGGCCCAGTGTGCCCAGCCCACTGCCAGGACAGGGACACCCAACCAGTGCCCAGTGTGGGACCAAGCCTGGCACATGGGGGCACCCAGCGTATCACCCAGCAGCCCCAACTCACCATCAAGGACGTGAAACTCATCTGCAGAGTCACAAAACCCTGCAAGAGACAGAGCCCGGGGTGGGGAATCACCTTGTCTGGGACCTGGCACTCTCCAGCCCCTGCACCGCCAGGACACTGCAGGGCATAGCCCCATCCTTTCATCTTTGTCCCTGGGGTGGCAGGAGAATCGAAACAGAACCCACACGGGTCTTCCTGAGGACCGTGTGCCACCCACCGTAGGTGGGGAAGTAGTAGGTGACATCCTCACTCAGACCCACAGCCCTGACGCGCTGCTCGAACTTGTCCATGACAGTGTCACTGACCAGGCTGGTCCGTCCTGCACACAGGAAGACACCATCAGTGGCATTAGGCCTGTCCTGAAGCCCCCCCATGTCCTACACAAGGCTCAAGGCCCAGGGGGCTTTCAGCTCAGCTCAGTTCCCCCCTTACCCACTCCCCACAGCATCTGGGGACAATTCTCCAGGTGGGAGTGACCCCCATTCCCATGTTAGGTCCTCCAAGGCTTTTCTCCCGAGTCCAGCACAGGTTTTCCACCCTAGTCCTTCACCTGCCATGAGACCCTGAGCCCCAACCTACCATAGAGCTTAACAGAGATGTTGCGGCCCTTCTGGTAGTAGAGGATGATGAAGTTGCTGGGGTCAGCCTCACCCACCACCACATCCACCTTGCTGCTTTCCCTATGGCCTGGGAAGGACGAGAGGATAGCCCAGTTAGTCCCAATCAATCCTAGTTAGCCTCAGCATTGTCCAGGGGCTTCATTTCACCACAAGCCGGGTGTACAAGGGCTGAAAATCAGGGCCAGAGTGGGGCACCCACGGGCACCAGCCCATTGTGTCACCCATGATGGCATCCAACACTTAGGGACCCAAGACGTAAAATACTGGGAGTGCACTGGGAAGAGGGACATTGGTACCAAAACCCTGCTGAGAGCAGGACTGTGGAGCTCCAGCAGCCTCCTGCCATCCCAGTTTCCCTCACCCTTCAGCAGGAAGTGTCCAGGGGCCTGGGTGGGAAGGTAGTGCTGCCTGATTTCCCAGCACATCCTGTCCCTGCATGGGGAGAAGAGAAAGAGATGTCAGCACAGGCTATGGAGGATCTTCCTGGGTCCCTGCCCACCCTGCCTGCCAAGGCACACATGCTGTTTGTTTCCCTGGGAGTTTATTTTCCCCCTAGGGAAAGATGTCCCAGAATACTGGGGAGATATTGTGAGAGATGCTGAGCCCAAAATCTCCTGAGCCTAAGGAGTCCCTGTCATCTCCCTGCAGCACTAAGCCTGGTCAGGACCTCAGGGCCCACCAGGCTGGGGAAGGTGCTCACAGGTGTGCTGAAGGTCACCATCCTCAGATATGCTGTCCCTGGGATAGTCCCAAGAGCCAGTCCTGGGCTGGGCAGCCATGGAGCCACCACATGCCTCAGTTTCTCCAGCCTGGCTGTCTTCACACTGACCAGCCTGGGCACCCCCAGCCCAGCCTGGGCTAGTGGCCATGCAGGTGGTAGGGTGTCCATCATGGCCAGAGCACCCATTGTGGCCAGAGCTTCTACAAAACTCTCTGGAGAGTATCCCACTCGCACTTGGCTCTAGGGCAGCTCTGTCCTCTTTGGAGCCTGTGGCCAGGGCACTGGTAGTGCTCTGATCTGCTTTCAGAGTCCTCATCCCAGGGCACCAGTCTTGTTCTGACCTGCCGGCAGCATCCCTGTCCCTGCCCGTGACCCCCGTGCCCGGCATCACTCACAGCTTCCTGAAGGTGCTGACGGCCAGGCTCTGCCCATCCAGGATAGTCATTGTCACCATCGTGGCCTCCAGCTGGTGGCTGTGCTCTGCCAGGTAGCTGCAGCGGGAGGCCATGCCGACCAGGAACCACTTCCCTGAGAGCTGCATGGCACAGGGGTGGCACCATCTACAGGGCCACCAGCCTGGGGTGCCACCACTCAACCACCCTGAGCACCCTCCTTCCCCTCACTTGGCACCTCTGCCCACAGCCTGTCCCTTGGCATGCCCACAGGGCACAACTACCCCTCAGGTGCTGGCAGGTGGGATGGCAGGGCAGAAAGAGCCTGACATGGGGACAGGATGGGGGTGTGTAGGGAATATCCAAGGCACCTGCCCATGGCTCACACTGCCCACAGCACTGCGGGCACCCCAATGCCACACTGGGGGTGTGGTGGACGTCACTTTATACTGCAGCCCCAGCTCGGCCCCACCAGCAGAGCCCCGAGCTCAACCCAAGCCCCAGAGGGCAGCTGTACCGGCCTTGCGGCAGCCCCAGATGGGTGAGGACCAGGGTCCCTGTGAGGCTCCGGCCCCTATGCCTGCTCTGCGGGCAGCTCTGCGGGCAGTGCTGGGGCTGAGCTGGGCTGTTGGGGGGTGGGGGGCACGGAGGGGCTCGGACTTGGAGATGGGCTGGGAGGCTGAGTCTGGGGAGGACAGTGGGCATCAGCTGTGGAGGGCGATACGGGATGGGCTGCAAGGGTGGGCGTGGGGGGTGAAGGGCACAGGAGGGCAGCATTGGACGGGGATACAGAAGGATGGGCTGCAAAGCCGGGTCTGGGGCGTACACGAGGGGTCAGCCATGCAGGGGCACACGGAACAGGAGCCACCACGGCTCCCTGCAGCCCACCCAAGTGCGGGGACAGCGGATCCCCACAGACCCCTCAGCCCAGCCCCTCACCTGGTGGAGGCTGAGCCCCTCCTGAGCCGCCACCTTCTCCAGCGCACTCTGGGGAGGGGGCGGCCGCCGTCTCTGCGCCGCCCTCTGCCCCCGCGCCGTAAGGAGCAGCCCGAGGAGCAGGAGGGTGTGCAGGGCCGCCATGTGCCAGTGCGCGAGGCCGGTGCTGCCGGGAAGCGGCGGGGCCAGGCGAGCACGACCGGGAGCCAGGAGACCTCGTGGCGGCTGGACGGGGCCAGCGCCAGGCTCAGCGCCGGGCTGGGCTGGAGCCCAGTGAGCAGGTGGCCAAAGGGGTCCCGGGTGGGCGGGGCCGGCTAGGAACAGGGCACGGCCTAACTGGGCGGGAACGTGTCGTGCGGGGGCGTGGTCACGGGGGTGTGGTCTTTGACGGACGCGGGCGGGGCGGGGCGGGGCTGCGCTGCCGCTGCAGGGGCAGTCGCGAGCGATCGCACCGCGCTCGGCTCGCTGCGCCTGGCACGCTGCGGGGAGCTCTGTGCTCGAGCCGTCGGGGCTGCGGCTGCACGTTCCCGGTGATTGGCCCGCGGGGGAGCGCCGGGAGCGTCGGCCGGAAGTGGCGCGACGGGGCGGGGGCAGCGCAGCCGCCGAGGTGCGGGGGCCCGCGGGGACACCAGGCACGGCACGGGGGGAACACCGGCCGTGGGGGACGCCGGGGAAACTGGGCACGGCACGGGGGGGGGCACTGACCGGGGGGGGACCAGAACACTGGGCACGTCACGAAGGGAGCAGCGGGCAAGGCTCGGGGGGGCCGCGGGCCCTCGGCGGGTGCGGGTGCCCGGTCCGGGCCTGACACCAGCACCCCGCTTGGTTCCAGGCGCGGCGGCAGAATGACACGATGGACGCGGGCTGCCCCCGGCTCCCAGACACCGTCCTGTTCGAGATCTTTCTGTACCTGGACCACGCCGACGTGCTCTCGGTGGGGCTCGTCTGCCAGCAGTGGCGCGCCGTGGCCCGCGACGAATTCCTGTGGAAGGAGCTTTTCTACCGCTACTACCGCGTGTCCCGGGATGTGCCGCGGCACCCAGGTGCGCTGCGGGGCGCGGGGCTGATCCAGGGGGGCGGCATCTGCCGTGAGCCCGGGACGGAGACTGCACTACCCTCGCTCTGCCCTCTGCCGCCGCTGTCGGTGGAGCCCCTGAACCGCGTCGCCTCAGCTGTGTCACAGCGTCATGGGCTGAGATGTGGGCGGGAAGGGCTCTGGTTCTGCCCAGACCATCAGAAACGGGGGTCAAAGGGCTGGAAATGCTTTGCCTCTCCCTTCTTTTCACAGAAAGGAGCTTTCTGAGCTCTCTAGGTAGGTGTTCTCTGTAGCTGCTCTCCAGGAAGATCCCGGTTGTCGCAGTGAGTCACCATACGCTGCTGCATCCCAGCCTGCATGGGATCTGTGGAATCACTGCTGGCTTTGCCTTTCTGGGACTTGACAGCCCCTCTGCTGGAGCTCTGTCCTTTCTCCAACTGGACCAGGCACTGCCACAAGCACCGTTGGCTGCTTCCAGGATCCCAGGGGTCGGGCTGTGCAGGGACGTCTGTGCCTCTCTGGGGAATGTGTGGCCCTGTGACAGCACTGGGGACTCGTGCTGAGTCAGGAGCTGCCCCACAGCAGCAGGGCAGGTTGGACTTGATCTGGGCTAACAGCAGGAACTGACAGGGCTGTCCCTGGCCGAGCTGTCAGAAGGCTTGGGGATGACAGTCGTGTGATCACAGCTCTGCTCTCTGCTGGAAGTAGTTTGGTGCAGTCTGGAAGGATGACCCAGCTCTGTCACACTAGCTGGGACCTGGCAGCAGGAGCCCTTGCTGCCTGGGGGGTTTCCCTCCAAGCAGCCCATTCTCAGTGTGTTGTGGGGCATGGGAGGGCTGTACAGGGGGCCCCCAGCTGTGGCTGAGGGAATTGGATCCTGGGTTGTGAGTTGCAGTGGCTACAGAAGAGCAGGAAGAAATGCCAAGTCCCAGGCAGTGGGAGCTGATCTTACAGCAGGAACATCACTGCAGATGGGCTCTGGGAGGAGGTGGATGTCGATGAGATTCTTCCAGGCTGTGTGACTTTGCTCTTGCAGATCCTGGGAGCTCCATGGGGCTGAGTATGTTCTCTTTAGGGTTTTTCTGAAGTCTTTTTGACCAGACTTGTTCCCTCATAGCCTCCTGGAGCTGCTTAGTCAGCTTGCCAGCTTTGTTCTTGAGCACTAATTAGGATCAAGCAGTTGGTGTAGCTCAGTAACGTATTCAGGCACCTCCCTGGCTGCTGGAGCTGTGGGCACCCTGCACAAGGTAGCAGGACAGGGACAGCTGGCAGGCATGGGCAGGGGCTGGAGCATGAGTTTGGGGAATACCTCTGCCAGCCTGGTTGCCCCAGGCAGCCCCATGGTTAGAAGACTGGTATCCAGTGGGTCTGTAAGGTGAAATGTTGGGTTTGTTTGGCCAAATGGGGCCTGCTCAGGCATTTCCCAGCTGGATAGGCTGGGACCAGGAGGTTCAGAGGGGCTTGAAGTGCCCAGCCTCGGGCAGCAGTGGGATGTGCTGGCAGTAAGCTGGTCCCTATCTGCAGGAGCAGGTGCCTCCTGGGCTGCAGTGTGTTCCTAAAAATCCTTCAGTCCTGTTCAGTGTCACTAGGAAAGTTGGCCCTTATCCATATACATGTCTAATCCTCTTTGCTTCTCTGGGATTTGCTGCCACGAGAAGTCTGTAGGCTGCCTGGCAGGGCCCTTCATTAAAAATCTTTATTTGTCTTTTATTGTCCGTCAGTAAGACTCCCGTGAGTATGTCCAACTTCTGTTCTTCTCTCTCATTTTTTAAAGTCTCTTACCTCATGGAGATGGTTTTTTTTTCCCAGGTCCCAGACCCTTTCTGGAACCAGCTTAATTCTGTGTTAGGGAAGACAAAGATAATCAGTGCAGAGCTGGGTACAGTGAGGAGCAGCTTCCCAGCTTCCCTCTTGTCCCACTTGGTTGATTCGGTTGTGCTGGAGCATGTGTTCCTTCTCAGGACTGTTTTGTCCTGAGCAAGATTTTGGTCTAATAGCCAGCAACTCTGCCTGGGCTGTTCCAGCAGAGGTTGTGCTGGTTTGGAGGGCAGAGCTGTGGTGTGGAACTGTGTGTGTACTGGAAGAAAGGGTTTTTTTTGTGTGGGAGTAGGGAAGCTGCAGAGGAAAATGCTGAGGGCTAGTAGCTGAGCTGCAGCCCTGAGTTGGTGCCCCAGCAGAGCTCCTGGCCTTGCTCGCAGGAACCAGGATTGTTTTATTAAACGCTGATGCCATGTTTAACCCAGCTCTCCATCCCTCCCCTCACACTCCTGTCCTGTGTCCCTGCTCTGTGCTGCAGGTGCTGTCTCCTGGTATGATGAGTTCCAGAGGCTCTACGACACCATCCCTTGTGTGGAGGTGCAGGCCCTGAAGGAGCATAATGACCAAGTTTTGCACCTGAGCTTCTCCCACTCTGGCTGCCTGTTTGCATCATGCTCCAAAGACTGCACGGTGAAGGTAAAGTGGTAGGTGCCCTGCCCAGCCCTTGCAGCCTTGGTCCAGTGGGGCTTAGCCCTGAGAGCAGCCTTTGGGAAGTCGGTGGAGAGGTTTGACCAGATGTCCCTGGACTTGGGCTCATTCCTGCAGGTGCTGAGCTGTCTTCTAAGCCATAGAACTAATGACTCTTGCAAATGTAGCCCTGAGGGCTGTGGATTCCAGCTCCAGCTTCAATGTGTGTGGAGGTGGCTGAGGTGCTTTGCTTTCTAGGCAGCGAAGATCAGTGCCCTGTTGTGCCCAGGGTCTGACAAAGCCTGGGGAGATAATGATCCACTGCAGTGGATCATGTCTTGCCTGGGTGGTTGTCCTGGGAAGAATCTCTTTGAACATGCTGGAAACCCAGCACCATTCACTGCCTGAACATCCTCTCCTCTGGCCAGTGGGCCAGCAGTTCTCCATTTAACCCCTCTCCATTTTCTGTCAGGGCAATGGACAGGGATATGGTGAGTGGGAGGCAGTTAAATGGGGTTTTTGATACTGTTTGTTTTTTATGTCCCAGTGAGTACTGGCAGAACAGATAAAGCAGAACCACTCTCAGGCTTCTCAGCAGCTTCCTGACTGTCCATCTCTCTGTAGATCTGGAGCAATGAGCTGGACATCTCCCTGCAGCACAGCTCCAACATGAGGCCATACAACTGGAGCTACACCCAGTTCTCCCAGTTCAATTCTGATGACTCCCTCCTGCTGGTATCTGGTGTCTTTGTGGGGCCTCACAACTCCTCCTCAGGGGAGATTGCTGTGATCAGCATGGGTGAGTGGGGCTTCCCTGGGGCATATGAGTGCTGGGTGAGGGGGTTCCTTTCTTCTTTGGAATTGCAGTAGCCTTGCCTCAGCTTGTCCTGACTACTGAGCTAAGGGGCTCCAATCGCAGTCCTAGAGGGGAAGCCTCACAGACAGCCTTAGCTCTGTTTGAGTCACTACAGCAGCTCCTCAAGGCAGTGTGTCATTTATTTCGCCTCACTTCTAAGTGGCAGTCTGGGCAGGGATTATCCACATCACTCATCTTGAATCCCCTGCCTCTGGCATATGTGGTGCTTGCCATGAGCCTCAGAAACCCAGAATGGTTTGGGTTGGAAGGGACCTTAAAGCCCATCTGCCATGGGCAGGGACACCTTCCACTCTCCCAGGCTGCTCCAAGCCTCATCCAGGTTGGCCTGGGATGCTTCCAGGGATCCAGGGGCAGACACAACTTCTCTGGGCAGCCTGTGCCAAGGCCTCCCTAATGTCACAGGGAACAATTTCCCCCCATTATCCCATCTATCCCTGCCCTCTGTCAGTGGAAAGCCATTCCCCCTTGTTCTCTCCCTGCATCCCTTGTCCCAGGTTCTTCTCCAGGCTGGACGCATCCAGCTCTCTCAGCCCATCTCCAGAGGAGATGGGTCCTTCGATCACCTTTGTGGCACTAGTCTCACCCGTAGGTCTCACAGGGCTTTCTGAGGTGTTGTCACCTGATCTTCTTTCACTTCTGCTGCAGCTCTGTGTATGAGGCTTATCCTCACTGTGTTATCTCACACATTTGTGCAGAGTCCCACAGTACAAGCAATCAGGAGTGTAGCAGGAATCAGGAGTGCACACCTGCCTTGGCTGGAGAGGCCCCAAGCCCCAGGGGTGGGAGGGAAATTCTGTGTGTGTGTAACTCATTCTTCCTCATTCCCCAGGGCCTGCTCTGGGCCCTGCTCAGGGAAAGGGTGGGAGGTTGGATTGCTCTGTGCTCTGGCTCTGTGCACTACCCTGTTATTTTGGTTTCCTTTGTGCAAGGTATCATCACACATCTCTGTAGAAAAGAAATAATCCGTCTCTGTGGCAGTTGCTGGGAGCTGGGTGGGGGTTGGCCTCTCCTACAGAGACCTGGCTTCACTTCCCCGTCCCACATGGTTTCTCCAGGGCTCTTGCTGGAAATCACTGCCTCATGTTTCCCTTCTAGAAAACTTCACGCTGCTTTCCAGGGTGAGGAATAAGCCCTATGATGTGTTTGGCTGCTGGCTGAATGAAACCAACCTGATATCAGGCAATTTGCATCGGATTGGGCGCATAACCTCCTGCTCAGTGCTGTGGCTGAACAATGCTTTCCAGGTGAGCTGCCTTCCTTCGAGCTTCACAGGCAGTGCAGCTTCCTGCTGTCTCCTGGGGGAGGGAAAGCTGCAGGGGAGGATGGCTCAATCCTCCTGTCCTCCCTGTTTGTCTCCTCTGACTTGCCCTCAGGATCCTGAGCTCGAGGCAACCCTTGCATGAGGTTTCTTCACTCTCAGTGTTGTGGTACTCACTACAATATTCTAACTCTGCCCTCAGATCTCAATAAGTTTTGCCGCATTAATTAGGTTGAGGAGTTAGCTGCAGTGCTCCACAGCGTGCATTGCCCAACAACAGGGCTGCTGAGGTCCTTGATAGTCTGAAGCTGGGCCTGGGACTGCTGTAGCCTGGCGTGTGCCCAGCAATGGCCCTTCTCCCACTTAGTGGCTCAGGGTGTTCCTGGGAGCTGGAGGCTGAGCTCAGCCCTGCCTGGCCTTGCTGAGGTTTCTAGGGTCAGCTGCTATGTTTGATTCTGTGGTGAGACTTGGAGAGCCAAGTGTGCTGGCCTCAAACTGCTCATTCACTCCCTGGCACTTGGGCTGCTCAGTCGCGTTCCCCATGTTTTGCCTCTGTTTCAGTGTCACACCTGCACATCCCCATGTTTTGTGATTTTAACAAGATGCTGACCCCAGGTAAAATCCTCTGGTAGCAGAGACCTTCCCAAAGCCACATCACGTCTCATCTCTGTGGTACACTGAGGCATTACCCCAGCATTACCCCTTCCATCCCTGAAAGGCCAGGAAGGACCTTGCCCATAACAGGGATGTGGAAGTACAGCTGCAGGCTGGGAACAGTGAGGCAGAGAGGGACCTGTTCCGTGTGTCTGGAGCAGATACCAAGCTGCTCCTGCTGAGGGGTACAAGCCCACTCCAGGAGCACAGGGATTCTCTGTCACTGCTGCTGTGGGCCAGACGGATCCCACTTCATGCTTGTCACAGATGCCTGTTCCTGAAATCCTTGTTGATCATAGAATGTAGAGTGGAAGGTGGAAGTATCCTGAGATGGAAGGGACCCACAAGGATCAAGTCCAGCTCTTGGCCCTGCGCTGTAAAGCACCAGGTAGCACCAGCTGATGACCTCAGGGTACGGTGGCAGCACTGCTGCCCAGCTGCTGTGCTTCCTCGCTTCACTGCTGCCTGCCTGCAGGAATGTTTTCTCTTGTTCTGTCTCCATGCAGGATAGTAAAGAGCTCAGTAGAGCTGGCAAGCGTGGGACCCATTCTTGTGTCAGTGCCCCACATGTACTGTGAAGGGGTCTTTGGGGGCTGGTGTCCCTGCACTAGCTCAGGTCTTGGTTTGAACTGTAGGAGTGACCTTGGGTGATTCCTGCTCACTTCTCCCCTCTACTTTCAGGGCATTGAGTCTGAGAATGTGAATGTAGTGAAGAGACTGTTCAAAATCCAGAACCTGAATGCTAGCACCATCCGGACTGTGATGGTGGCTGACTGCAGCCGGTATGATTCCCCGGATCTGCTCCTGGACTACGAGGAGCAGCTGGCTGCTTCCTCCTCCTGCCCAGTCTTTGATCTCGGCAGTGACAGTGAGGAAGAAGAGGCCAAGCCCAAGCTGCCTCCGGAGCCAGCCGTACAGGAATTGCCGGATGCCGGGGGTGTGCCGGCAGAGCATGGGCTGCAGCAGCTCTTTGATGATATCATGGAGGGCCGCATGAGGCCTGCCATGACCGAGACAGAGCTGGAGACAAAGGTGGCTGAGCTGTTTGTGCGCAACAGAACTAAACCGCCTGAGCCAAACCTGCTCCCCACAGACAGCAACAGCAAGACAAAGTACTTGATCTTCACCACAGGATGCCTCACCTACTCTCCGCACCAGATAGGTAAGGCTGGGTCTGAGCTTGAGACAGCTGGGGCTCCCTGGGGGCCTGGGCTGCAGCTGTGCTTGGGATTTGGGTTGGGAAAAGACCTGGTCTCTCTTCTGCCTGTTTGTGAGGTGTGAGCTGCAGTTTGCTCTGGGTTCTGAGAGGCCCCATCAGTGAGGGGAGTTCTACTTCCTCTACTTGCCTGAGAGTTGTTTTGTTGCTGCCAGCATGACATATGGCCAAAGTCATGGCAAGGGCTGAGCAGAAAAGCAAGAAGGAGCTTCTGTTTAAGGACACCAGCCATGAGCAGCAGTGGGTGCAGGGGCAGGGCAACAGTCGCCCTGGAGGAGTGTGTGGAGGCACCTTGGTCCTGTTCTCTTACGGCAGTAGACAGGGCATCAGGGCAAGTTTGGTGTGAGCAGCATGGAGTTGGTATGTGAGTCACTTGTGCAGTGCCTCTGCCCCTTGCCTGCCTCCTCTCTGCCATGGGGTGGGACCACCCTTACGTGGGTGTCCAGCCTCAGTGAGACACTTGGGACTGGGAAGGTTTCCAAGGGGATTATACACTGCCCCAGCCAGTGTTTGTGTGGTGAGCGATGCTGGGCAGGTTGCAGCCTCCTCCATTGTACCAGTGGGGTACAACGGCCGTGGCTGGTGTTCTTGTCCTGTATTAGGATGTCACTTGCTCTCACCTGGGGCACTCCTCTTAAGGCAACAGCTCTAGCAGAGCCTGAATTTACAGGAAATCCTGTGGGAAACTCCCCAGCAGGGAGCAGGAGCAGATACACTGGCTGTTTCCCCAAGAGATGCTAAAGCTGGCAGAGAGGTGGAAAGGACCAGGAGTGTGGGGAAGGAGGGAGCTGCTCCCAGACAAGACTGCTGTGAAGCCACACTGTTTCAGTTCCTTTCACTGCTCACAGTTACAACCTTGCTTCCTTGCTCTCTTGACTTTCCCTTGACGTAGTCCTACACCGATGCAGCACAGTAAGGTGGGGGACGGCAGTTTCCAGAGCTGTAAGCAACTTAGTCTTTGCCCACCTCAGTTAGGAATATGACCTGGACTGAATGAGCTCTGCTCCATGCTCCTGCCTGTGGGCTGGGTTTGCAGATAGCCATGGTGACTCAGCCCTGGGCTGGGCCAAGGCCACCTCGCAGACTGCAACCTGCCGTGCACCAAGGCAGAGCCTTTGGGCTCCCGAATTCCTCCACAGCCTCCCAGGGCTGAGGGATTTGAGTGACGCCTTTGAACTCTGTGACTCCCTGGCTGGCAGCCAGCATTTGCATACAGGCTGCTGCTTGGAGGCCTGGATACTGGCTCAGTTCCTGTCCCACCCTGAGTCACTGCAGTGCTGTTTGCCCCTTGGTTTGTGTGCAGAACTGGGCCTGTGCACCTGCTCTGTGCCCACAGGACCTAAAGGAGCTCACTCTGTGCTCACCTCCCACTCTATGCAGTGCTGCTCCAGCCTCAGATCCTTGAGTTCCCATTTCTCATGCTGGTTCCAGGTTGAGCAGCCTGTCCTGCTGACTCATGTGTGTCTGAGTTTGGAACAGGGAGCATGGTGCTGTGGAAGTGAGGATGAAAATGCTGGTGAGCAGCACGAGTGGGATGGAAGAACACTAGTCCTGTCCCAAAGGTCCCAGGCTCAGGGGGAGAGATATTGGTAATGGCCTTAGACTTGAGCTGTAGTGGGGTGTCACCTGTGTCTTGTTGGGCTGCAGGAGAGGGCTAAAATCAAAGGTATTGTTAGCAATTCCTGCAGAGGGGCGATGGGATAGGACAGGCTGGACCACCTTCCAGCTCCCCCTGGACCTGCTGAGGATGAAGCCTGTGTGTGTGCTCAGGAGCTACTGAGGCTCACAGGTCCTCCAGGAAGTCATTGGGGATGGACCATTTGTGCAGCTGTTTGTGTTTTGGACCTCTGCACAGCTGGAAGGGGGCAGGGCTTGACCCATCACTTGTCTCATTTAGTCAGGAGGTTCAGAAGCTACAAAGCACTTGAGCACAGTTTAGGTTTAAATGTCTGTTCTGGGAGGTTTCTGGGACAGATCCCCACCTGCACTTGACAGTGTCAGGGGAAAACCCTGCCACAGCCAGTGCATCTGCTGGGCTGCTCCAGGCTGGCTGCTGCAGAGAAATGGCCCAGCCCAGGGAATCATTTAGGAGAAAAACCCTTCTACAACTAGTGTGGCTCCTGAGCCAACGCAGCGTCCATGTGCTCCAGAGATGAGCTGAGGCAAGGTTTGGCTGTACCCACACATACTGGGATATCCATATCTGGGGTTGGTTGTGCCAGGACATTGCTCGTGGGCAAGGTCTTGGCCCAAAGCCCACCTGAAAAGCTGAAGGAGCCTGGCCAGGACAGCAGCCCTGTCCCAGACCTTGCCCAGCGAGCTGGTTCTCCTTTCTTAGCCACACCAAGGGAAGACCCTCCCTGAAGCCTGCGACCTCTCCCAGCCCTGCTGGCAGCAGCCTGTGGAACTGCCTCCCTCTGCGTTCTGTCCCACAGGAATTAAAAGGATCCTGCCCCATCAGATGACGACTGCAGGGCCGGTGCTGGGGGAGGAACGGCGCTCAGATGAGTTCTTTGACTCCCTGGATCATGTCATCGACATCCATGGGCACATCATTGGCATGGGCCTCTCCCCTGACCACCGGTGAGCACAGAGGGCTTCAGCAACTGCCAGGGTGGGCAAGAGCTGCTCAAGGGCTCTGTGGGGTGACCAGGACATGAAGTGACTGTGGTGGATGGATTGGGTGCCTGCTGATCCAGGTGCTAATGGTGTGTTACAGCTGAGCATCGCCCCCAGCTGTGGCAGGAATGTGTTCCTGAGCCAGCTCACGACAGGGTGGCTCCTTTTGAGAGTGGAAGAGCTGCCCATACCAATGTGTCTTGTTCCTGAAATAGATTATCCATAGAATCCTAGGATGGTTTGTGTTGGAAGGTAGCTTAAAAACCATCTAATGCCCACCCTCCTGCCATGGTCACTTCCACTCTCCCAGGTTGCTCCAAGCTCCATCCATTTGCTTTGAACACTTCCAGGGATCCAGGGGCAGCCACAGCTTCTCTGGGCAACCTGTGCCAGGGCCTCACCACCTCATAGCGAACAATTTCTTCCCAATATCCCATCTATCCCTGCCCTCTGACAGTGGGAAGCCATTCCCCCTTGTCCTGTCCCACCATCCCATGTCCCAGGTTCGTCTCCAGCTCTTTTGGAGCCCCTTCAGGCACTGGAAGGGGCTCCAAGATCTCCCTGGATCCTTCTCTTCTCCAAGCTGAATAGCCCCAGCTCTCCCAGCCTGGCTCCAGAGCAGACAGGCTCCAGCCCTTGGAGCATCTCGGTGGCCTTCTCTGGAGTCCAGCATCTCCACATCCTTCTTGTGTTGGGTTCCCAGAGCTCTCTTGGAGGCAGCTCTCAGGTGGGGTCTCATGTGAATGGAGCAGAGGGCAGAGTTCCCCTTCAGATGCTGCCCAGAAGACACCCCCATCCTTAGAGATAGTTTTAATGAGATTGGAGAGGTGTGACCCGACCCCTAGAATCACCTTTCAGATGTGGTGGTCCTTTCCAGACATGGCCAGGAGTGTTCCAGCAGCATTTTCCCTGTTTCAGCCTGGATTTCAGTGAGCTGGGCTGCAGGCTCCATCCCTGCTGTGCCAGGGGGCTCTGTGACCCCTGGTGCAGTGCAGGTAACCCATCCCTGCCCTCCCCAAGGTACCTGTACGTGAATAGCCGGGCCTGGCCACGGGACTGCGTCATCTCAGATCCGATGCAGCCACCTCCCATCGCCGAGGAGATCGACCTGCACGTGTTCGACCTGAAGACCATGAAGGAGGTGAAGCGAGCGCTGCGCGCACACCGGGCCTACACACCCAACGAGGAGTGCTTCTTCATCTTCTTGGATGTCAGCAGGGACTTTGTAGCGAGGTGAGGGAGTGGGCAGGATCCTGATCCTGCATCTGGGAAGGCCTGGGGCTGTTGCTATGGGATGACCGGGTGAGCAGAACACTCCTGTGTCTTGGGAGCAGAACAGGGAATGAATTGGAAAGAACAGATGGACTAACTTGGAAAGTGCTGATAGAGGGTGGCTGCCCTGGTCCTGCTGTAAATATCCTCCTGTAAATGCCTGAGGAAAGGGTAAATCTGGGCCTGTGGTATGGTGGTAGGTGGCAAATGCCATTCTTGGGTGCAGGTGCTATGGGGTGAGCTGAGGGGCCCTGGATCCCAGAGGGAGCTGCCTGTGCAGGATGAAGCTCATGGAGACAGGGGCTTGGATACCCTCTGCTCCTATCCCTGCAGAAGGATGGGGTGGGAAGGGCAAGGTGTTGGGGCTGCTGGGCTGACACTGGAACCAGTGGGGCACCCTGACCACTGTTTCCACCCCAGTGGGGCAGAGGATCGACATGGCTACATCTGGGACCGGCACTACAACATCTGCCTGGCCAAGCTGCAGCATGACAATGTGGTGAACTCAGTGGCATTCAGCCCGGTGGAGCAGGAGCTGCTGTTGACAGCCAGTGATGACACCACCATCAAGGTGTGGCGGTCGCCACGGGCCGTGCGCATCCGGCAGGCCAGGAGGCCCCGGCCCAGGAAACTGCTCTTCTCCTGGCTCATGAACCAGAAAAGCTGAACCCAGGTACATCTGCTCCTGCAGCTTCCTCACTGCAGCACATCCTTCTAAGCTCACAGAGCCCTGAGTCCTGCACAGAGATGAGCTCTAGGCACACAAATCCTATGGCTGAGCCAGGAGGGGCCCTGGCAGCAGGAATCACCTCCTCCTGGAAGCATTGGCTCCAGACAGGACATAAAAGCTGGGGCCCTGCTGTGGGTCTGTCGGGCAGCAGCTGAGCTGGTCACTGCAGGGTGGGCTCCCACAGCTTCTCACCAGCATTGCTACTTGGGCATAGCTCTCTGGGTGAGCTCTGTGCTCAGGGAACACTGAGGCATGTCCAGTGTGGGTCTGTGTGAGCTAGGGACATGGCTGGCCCCACGGGGAGCCGCCAGCTGCAGTGTGCTTGGCAGGAGCCACGGTGCAGCTGTGCTGCCTGACTGCAGGACTCTCTTAATATTGGCATTTTATTAACGTGTGTTTGTCCCAAAGCTCCACAGGCAACTCGTCTGGCTGCTGGGGAATGTCAAGTGCCTCCTCCCCATGGCAGCTCTGCTGGGAGGGCAGCAGGAACTGGGGGCAGTAAGGGGGCGGCAGGGCCAGGGCTGGGAGCCTGACTGGCCCCCGGGTCTGAGTATTGGTATCGCCAGTTTTCAAACTTGGGAGGGGGGAGGGCTGGTGGTCACATGGTGCTGGCTTTGCCTCTGTCTTCCTCTGAGTAGCACTTCAATAAGCTATGGATCGGGAACGTATTTATTGTGGGGGATCTGCTGTCCCTTTTTGGGATACCCATGAGGACAGCTTACCTTCTGCCCATGCTACCCAATTGTGGCACTTTAGGTTCTCTTGGTATGTTCTCTGTGAATAGGTGTAGGCACCCATGGGTGCTGCAGGTATTCATTCACCTGCAGGTGATGGGGACGGAGCCCTCCTGCCTGCAGTGACAGCTGAATAAACTCCCTGTCCATGGGGCTGACCCACCATGGAAGGGGTCAGCTCCTCCAGGACCCCACAGGCAGTGGGGGCAGTCACTTGGAGTTATTACAGGCTCAGTGGTGTTCACTGTCTGTCCCTTGAGCTTCACTCCCTGTAGCAGGTACCCAAATGTTAAAGTCTAAAATTAAGCTTCTAATCTTGACCAGGCCTGATGGGGCCCCGAGGAGCTGCTGTCGTTCCTGGAAGCAGGGCTGGGAAGGAGCTGCAGGGGGAGGCATTTAGGGCCCCTCCTGGAAGCCCCACGGCAGGTCCCTGTGCCATTCCCAATCTGGGGTTTCTGATAGACCTGATGGAAGTGGCAGCTCCTGTCACAATGGCACTGATGGCTTCAGCAGCCTCTGCAGCAGGAGGGTTGGCACCTGTGTCCTACTGTGCCCCAGCTTCATCCGAAACCCCCAAACTCAGGTTTTCTGTCATGAAATGAGGGGTTCCTTCATGTGTGTGCACACAGGCTCCACATCCCACTCTGTCCAGTCACACAGCGAAGGAACAGCCTCTCCCTCTTCCCCCCAACTGTGAACTCTCCCACCCATGGCTCAGTGCAGCAGTGTGAAAGGCACTGAGGTGTTGTTTGTACTGAGTTTTGCTCTTCACTCTGGCATTGAATAAATACTCTGCTAAAGCATCTCTGCAATGTGAGCTTGTTTTTCCAAGCACTGCTCTGCTGAGGTAGAGCTGAGTCGAGGACTGCCACAGGGCTGGGGCACTGTGGGAGCTGCTGCCCAGCCTGTGGCCACCTGCCCTGGGCTGAGTAGTGTGGGTAGAGAGCTGTGAGCAACAGGAGAGAGGCAGGGGATGGCCAAAGGGCAGCAAGTGACCATCACAGCCAGGGCTGAACACTGCAGGCTCCAGAACAATCTAGGGGCTGGCTTCCTTTTGGATTTATGTTTTTCCAAGCACTAACAAGGACAGAACAGGTATGCGGAGCCCTCCAGTGCTGTTTGACGTTCCTGTGCCACAGCAGCCTCCTGAGCTGCAATGCCACAGTCCCCTCGTTGCCCTGTGCGTCTCCCTGGTGCAGCAGATGCTGTGGTATGAAGGGGGTCTGGGGGCTTCCCAGAGGGGACAGGTGCCCATGGTCATCCCTTGTGTTTGTTTCTTCCACACACAGTGAGTGGAGGCCAGGAGGCTGCTGCCCCCACACATTTAGTCCCCACACGTTTAGCTCAAGCTGGGCTTGAGCTGCAGCTTGGGAGGGGCTAGCATCCTGGAGGCACTGGGCTCCCAACAGCAGCGAAGGAAAAGCAGCCTGTTCTGGAGGAGCTCAGAGCTGTTACAACCCAGGAACAAGAGTGTTGTACTTGCCTTAGCAGCAGCAGAACCACTGGAACCACTGACCCAGCACTGCTGCATTGGCTCCCACTGGCCTTTTGGCACAGTGGAGCTCCAGCAGCCAGACTCCAGCTCCCTCCCTTCCCATTACAATCACCCTCTTCCCTCCTTGTTTGGGAGGCAGGAGTTTCTTGCAGGGAGGCAGGAGCTGGGGAGAGTTCCCAGCACAGAAATAATCCCCCAGCATCCCCTGGCTCATACACAATGATGCTGTTCAAACAGCTTTTATTAGTGGTTCTGACCATACTACCCCCTCAAGGAAAACAAAACCTAGTTCACAGTGCCAAGCTGAGATGGTGTGGTCAAAAGGGAAAAAAACCTCACAAAAATCCAGCGGTGGCCTGTGTCCAGTGTTCGTCCATGTGGCCCCGGGCTGGCAGAGCAGTGCCTAGGAAGGGGCTGGGCCCCTGCCTGCAGCACATAAACACAATTCCTGCTGCCAGCTTCAGAGCTACTAAGAGCCAAAAAAGGCCCGTACAGGGTCAGCAGCATGAGAAGGGTGGGGAGGAAAAAGCTCCTGGCACGACAAAGCTCCTGACAGGCCATGTTTCCTCTTCAGCAGTAACCCCGTGGCCTGAAGAGCTCAGCCTGAGCTTTGCTGCAGCACCAACTCTCCTACTGACCTTCCAAACATGTGCTGGGGCAGGAGGACCAGCTCCCACCCTGAAAGCAGCCCAGATCCCCCCAACTGAGTCACTGTCTCCACAGACCCTCCTGGCATTACCCCAGTCCTGCTGCAGACAGCACCCCATGAGCAGACATTCTGATCAACACAGAACAAGCTCCCCCCACATAACACTCAATTCCCAGTGATTTATAAGTAGAGCTGACCTTCCTCTCCCTTCCCAGGCTTTTCCAAGCATCCCTGGGGAGCTGTTGTAGATGGGAGCAGGGCTCTGCTAGCCTGGAGTTTTCCTCATAAGGCACAGGGTGAGAGCAGCAACACAGGGCATGATCTGTCCCTTGGGACAGGTGGGAGGGGGCTTGCACAAAGGGAAGGGTCCTGTCACCCCTCTTCCACCCTAATCAGGCTGTGCCATCACCAGCTTCCGTCCCCCTCCTCAACAGCAGGGGCTGGGTCTATCCCCAGGCCCTGCACACACACGTGTGAGAAATTTCCTGCAGCAATTCCCAAGGGCTCATAGGTCACCCCAGCATCTGTCTGGAAAGCCCCTGACCAGCACAGCAGCCATGGGTGCAAGAGGTTCAGTCTGGGCCAGGGTCCCGCTCAGCCTGCAGGGCATTGGGCACCCCTAAGTTCCTGGGCAGCAGCAGGGACATTCCAAACAGCCCCAGGGGCAGGTCAGGGCAGTGCCAGCGCATGGGGGGACAGCCACACCCTGCAGGGCTCCCTGCCAGGGCAAAGCCTGATGGCGTTCTGGATGCCCTAGGGTGGCTGTGCCAGAGCCAAGGTGTGCGCAGGCCACAAGCCTGGCAGGCTCTGCAGCCATCAGACCCAGGCTGGGCATCTGGCAGGAGCTGTTGGCAGTGGAAGGTCAATCCCTGGCAGCCATCGAGGAGGGTGACCATGCTCCAGCCCCACTGCCCGAGGAGCAGCAGAGGAGCCACCCAGGGCCCCTGATCATTGTGGGGTGTTCCCAGCTGGTTCCTGTCACCAACAAAACATCTCCTGGGACACATTCAGCCACTGACAGGGGTGTGGAAAGCCCAGGCAAAGGAGGCAACAAAGCTTTGAGTCCTGGGCCCTGGATCAGGGCCCATCCAGAGCTACCCATGGCCACAACAAAGCTGCAGAGGGCACTATGCAGGGATATGGCAGCCAGTTCTTCCCCACTAACACAGAGAGAAACCTTCTCATCGTTGCTGAACGTGTGCTGCCCAGAGAGAAGGAGCCCAGGGACAGAAAGGGGACAACACACTTCACCAGCCCCCAGGTGGAGCCTTAGTGAAGGAAGAGCTCCAGGGTGGTGTCACATGAAACCAGCTGGCCCACAACTCCTGAGCTCAGGGACAGGGAGGAACAGTGAGGGACAGCTGCTGCTGGTTGACTGCAGGCCATGTAGAGGAGGGCAGGGGCTGGCCAGCAGTGTCCACTGCATGAGAAGACACTACACATCCCACAGCCCAAGGTAGCAGACAGACACAGCAGCGTGGCCACAGACTGACGTGGAGCTCAACAGCAGCAGGAGCCCTGGGAAGGCTGGTGGAGCTGTCCCACCATGAGAGCGCAGCCAGTTCAGAGCCTGTGCCTTTGGTTATGAGCAGAGGCAGCTCCCATCCCACCCAGTGCTGCTTGGCACACAAGGCAGAGGGGGACAGGGCCTGGGGCTCTCAGGGTGCACACCAAATTGTGTGTCACCCTCCTCTCCTGGCACAGGAGGGACAATCTCCACATCAGATTCACTTCTCCTTCCCTACAGGCATCCCTGGTGCTGCCCCATGGTCCCTCCTGGGCAGCAGCACCTCCTGCCCCATTCCGCACTCCAGCACACACCACCCATCCCACACCCAGCAAGGGCTGGACTCAGGGCTCCCCTGCCCTGCAGCTGGGCTCAGCACCCTCCTAACACACCAATAGCATCAAACCAGTCTCTGTCTCTTTTGCCCAGCTTGCTCTGCAGCAGTCACACGCCCTCATCTTCCAGGTGTGGAACAACCAGCAGTGCAGAGCCCTGGCACCCCAAAACACACAGCTTCCAGGAACACAGAGATCTCAGAGGGAAATCCTAGACAGCTGAGCCGAAATCCCCAGGAGGTGGAGCTCAGCCAGGGCAAACTGCTGTTTTACTACAGAGAGCTGTGGATGTCGGCTGAACTGGTAGAGCAAGAGCTGCACTGGTTTCCACTGAAGTCCAGACAGCAGCAGTTCAGACACCCAAGTCCCTGCAGGGAATCTTCCATATCCCACAGCCTGCCAGTGTCCACCCAACCCTCTCCTCAGGAAAGAGAGCTCCCATTAGACACCTCGTTTCCACTCAGAGCAAAGGTCCCTTTTCAGGAAAGGCTCTTCCCCTCTCTTGTGCCCCTCCTCTCACTCTGAGACCTGCCTGAAGTGCAGCGCAAGCGGGAGATGCCCTGGGCAGTGCTGGCTCCACGCTCACTGCTCCAAGGTCAGGAGGGTTAGAGGCCCGTGAGATCAACGATGGCTTTAATAAAGATGGCATCATCACGCACGTAGGAGTTCTTGGCTTCCATGACGGACACGGGGCAGAAGAGGGGGCAGCCACTGGCAATGTTCATCTCTGTGACAGGGCGCTGGAAGGACGAGGACGTCACGTCAGGGCGGAAGGCATCGATGATGTGCTCCCGGTTATTCTGGTCCAGAAGCATCAGGGTGACCTGTGGGGAAAGGTGAAAACGTAGGTGAGTCGCTGAATTGAAGACACACAGAAGCCCAGCCCAGTGACCTGCCGTGAGATGTGCAGATACCTGCAGCCACAGCCACCCTGCGCACCTGCAAATGGGAGAAACGCCTCTGAGTGGTACCAGGAGAGAACATCACCTCAGTAACGTCCTGTAGAAATTTTCCCCATCCCCACATTCTGCCTGTCACTGGAAACTTCCCTGTGGCAGCACAGGGCTGTCAAACTGACTGAAAACCTACACCTTGCTCTCAGTACCGACACTGCACACAGGCATTTCCCTGAGGCAGGGCTGTTGTCCTCTCTGCATCCACTCGTGCCCGCTCACTCAGTCTCCATGTGTTCCGCAAACCTGCAGTGCCAGGAGCTGGGATCTGAGCTCCTAACATGGAGTGAGCACCCGCTGTCCCTGAGCTCTGAGGCCACCACAACCTTCCCCTGCCCTCAACCCCTGCAGAGGCTCTGTGGGGTTCCAAACATCCCATGTCACCCCTTTGCCCCACAACACAGCCAGTGCTCTCAGCACACCGAGGGAACCCCCATGGCAGCCAACACACAGCCCTTCCTCTGCCTTGCCAAGCGGGCCAGAGTGACAGTGCCGAGAAGCTCAAGTGACTGGCAAACCAGACAGGCTGTGGCTGGACACAGTGGGCTCTGCTCCAGACCCACCTTCTGGTTGAAGGGCCATCGCAGCAGCGCGTCATTGGGTCCCTTCATCACCACAAAAAACAAGGACAGGTGGGTCCCGCGGCCGGTGCCGTCCCCGTTCAGGTACACGCGCAGACACATCTTGTAGCCGTACTTGCTGGTGTAGAAAGCTGTCAGAAAAGTGTGGAACAGGCACAGTGAGGGTCCAGTGCAGCCCAGCCTGGCACCAGCAGATGTCTCTGAACTCTGAGGACTCTTAAGTTTGGAGTCTGGGAGGAACCAGGTCTGGGCTGCACCAGAGGTGGTCTGGAAAGCCCAAGGCCAGGCAGTGCAGCCCTTGGCCTGAGCAGATGCTGTGCACAGAGCAGTTGCTGCCAGTCCCCTGGCTGTTCCCTCACTGCCAGGGGAAATCTGCCACAGAGTTGGGCCAATCCTCTGCACCCCAGTGCTGAAGGAGCTGTGGTTCATGGCAGTAGCACTGGTGAGCAGGAGGAAACCCCCCCATAAAGCACCTTGCTGAGGGCAGAGCACCCTCTGCACCCCTGCTTGTGAGCTGGTGCCTCTAGTCAGGGCAGAGACTCAAGCGAGTGAGCTTTAGCTCTCATTTGGATCCCCATGGCATGGCTTGGGCATGGCCGGGATGAGATCTCAGGCACTTTCCTTCCCCAGCAGTCTTGGGAATGCCTGTGGTATGACACCAGACCTGTGTGGGGGTCACAGCTTGGAAAGAGACCTGCCACAAGTCACCCTCCCACAGCAGCACAGAGCAGCACATCTGGGACTGGTGAGGCCCAGCGGGCACAGGCAGAGATCAGAGGTCACAGCCAGTATTTTACTGCAGGACTTGGTGCTTTTCCCAACAGGCAAACTCTGAGTGGCAGAGACACTGTGCTCTTCTACAGGGTGAGGAGCAAGAGATCGGGTCTTTGTCACTGCATCCCTTTTGGCAATCCCCAGCTCATTTCCTCTGCTCCTTTCTCTCCAGCTGCTTCACCCAAAGCATCTCAGGACAGATGACCCTTTTGCTAGTCC
The DNA here is from genome assembly GCA_008694505.1 of Cyanoderma ruficeps. Taxonomy (NCBI): domain Eukaryota; kingdom Metazoa; phylum Chordata; class Aves; order Passeriformes; family Timaliidae; genus Cyanoderma; species Cyanoderma ruficeps. The sequence goes on from VZDJ01000399.1 coordinate 277,451, forward strand.
ATGGAGAACATCCCCACTGCCTCTCTGGGCCTTCTCAGCACTCCCCTCACCCCGTGAATGTAAAACCCACAGAGATACAGGAGGAAGGATGGCTCGAGAATGGTGGGAGTAGCCAGGGTGACAGACCAGTCATCTGGGCATCCTGCTCTCCCTGGCCCAGGCAAGGAGCAGAGCAAGATTCCAGCAAGGCCATCCCCCTTCCCCCCTGAGACTGATGGGCTGCACCCTGGCTTGTCGCAGGTCAGGCCCTGAATGAACCTTCCTTGTACAATCTGCTGTTTTGAACTCAAGATTTTGCCCTTTGCCAAACCCTGTGGCAATCACTTTGTCCTCACAATACTGCAAGCAGTAACTCCACTTCCTTTAACACAGATATCAGCTGGTATTTCCTTGCCTTTGTATTTAATGCAAACCAAACAATTACAGCCAATTCCCTTTCTCATCCTGTCCACAGCCTGCCCCTCTCTCCTCTCAGCTCTCTCTTCCCTCGTGGAACTGCACTGCTCTGCCTGTTTCACCCTCCAAGACAAAGCACCCCCTTCCACATGGAATACTTTTTTCCTTGGCCTGATTTTCTCAGCCTGGCCTTGGCAGCATGTCCCAAGCAAAGAACCTGCCACGAGACCCACACCCAGCTGAGATGGAAAAGATTTTGGGGACTTTGCACACCTGGAGAGAAGATGGCAGGAGAGCGGCCTGTTATCGCCTCCTGACGCTTCCGGGCAAATTCTGTTATCTTCCAGACGAAAACCCCATCATAGGTGGAAGCCTCCATGTTGCGGATCTTCTCCTCCATCTCAGCCATAGCCAGGTCTTTGAGCCCAATGCTCCTCTCCAGCTGCCGGACCTGCTCCGTGGGACACATGGTGCAGGTTAGAAACACACTGGCTCTGGGGCCTGGGAGAGCCGGCAGACCCCGGCAGAGCCCGGCATGGCCTCGGGACTGGTCTTTAGTGAGAGACTTTCTCCAGAATGGACAGGGAGCACGGGAGGGAGAAACTGAGCAAGATCAGCCAATTCACTGAAACTTCCTTCTGCGCCCTGTCACTCTGGACAAGATTCATTGATACAGCTCAGCTCAGTGCTTGAGCTGGAAACCTTCCTGTAGCCAACGTAAAACTCCTTTCAAAGAGCTGTTCTATTGGCTGAGCAGCACAAGAAGTGAGGATGGGGAAAAAGATCCACAATAACTCAGCACAGTGACAAAACTAAATTGAGAAAGAAAAGAACCAACACCCTTTGGAGGGCTCATCCCTGCCAGCTCACACAGGGTCACACCAGATCAGTTGCCTAGAGAGCACAGGTACGCTGCAAACTGCACAGATCCAGGTGCCAGGAACACCAGGAGCACTCCACAGGGACTGTGCTGGAGCAGACTGGTGGAGGCAGCTCCTTCACACCTCCAGCCTGTTGCTGCAGCCAGCAGCACTGATGGCACTCCTTTGGCAAAGGCAGCACTCCTTTGGAAAGATCTGGAAGGTGAGCAGCCCCACAGATTCAGTGAGATGCAGTGCAAGGAGATGCAGTGAAATTCTAGGTGCTCTAGCTCTTGTCAGAAAACCGCTGAGGAAGAACCTCTTGGTATCTTGCTCAGCTTGATAATTAACAGGAATCCGATGTTTTACACAGGTCAGTTAAACTCCCAGCTTCTCCAGGGAGCTGTTGAGGGTTGGGCACAGGCACAAAGGGTATTTTAGTTCTGCCTTCAGATTTGTGGAGTTTCAGAGCCAGGCGATGAAGCTCTGCCAGCTCATGACACGGAATGGAAACAGGAAACAGCCTCTGCTGGGAGTGCTGGGAAGCCCACGCAAGCAGTTACACACCTTGTTGCTCAGTGTTTCGATTTTCTCCTGGTCTAGCCGGTGCTGGCGGCTGTAGGCTTCAGCTGTCAGGGACACTCTCTCCACCTCTCGGTTAAGCACACAGACAATGTTCTCAAAGGTCACTGTTTTCCTCTCAAGGGCCTCACACCTTCCCAAGAGCTCCAGGGACCGGGAGAGCTCTGACTCCGAGCACAGTGAGTTTGCTGCCAGCAGCGGGGAGCTGTTTTGTGATGAAGAAAGGACAGGAAGGGGTTTCGGGTCCCCAGCACCAGTCTTGAGGCTGAGCACAGAGCTCAGCAGCATGTAGAGATGCTCTGCCAAACACTTCCTTTCATGTTCCAGGAGTTTTTCATTTTCCACCTACATGAAGAGAAATACATCCCCCATACAGCATGTGCAATCTACACTGTCACCATCCACAGAACAAATTCCTCCTATTCAAGTCACAACCTCGGCTTTAAATTTATGACTTATAGGGGGAAAAAACAAAGAAAGAATTAAAAAATGTGTTTTGGTTGGGGTGGTGTGGGTTTTTGTTTAGTTTTAGAAATGCTTCAAATCACATACAATGAGGGATGCTAAACACTTCCCCAGCTGTACTGGTCTGCTTTGCCTTCCTCCAACCCCTCCCAGAAAAGCTCTATCAGATGTACCCAACAGCAACAAAGGACAAAACCTCACATAACCCCCTGGGGGTGGGATTTATATGAACCAGTGGGATGTGCAAAAACTAAGTGAAATATGGCCTGGCCCCAGTCCTTTGCTTACAGATCACTGTAATCACAAGTCATTACCCACTTGCTTGGATTCGAAGAGACCTTCAAACTCATCCTGTCCCACTCTCTGCCTTGGGCAGGGACACTTTCCACTAAACCTGGTTGCTCCAAGCCCCATCCAACCTGGCCTTGGACACTTCCAGGGATCCACGGCTCCTCAGGGCAACCTGTGCCAGGGCCGCCCTACCCTCACAAGGAACAATTTCTTCCTGAAAATCTCATCTAAACCTGATCTCTGGCAATGTGAAGCCATTCCCCCTGAAAGCAGGATAATCACCAGAGTCCCAAAACACTTAGGGTGCTCTTTAGGATGAGATTTCCTTCCACAGGAAGGAAACACCTGGGACACCCACTCTGTACAGCAGATGATGTGAAGCTCCATGTGCAATGGGTTTAATCAAATACCTGAAGGTAAACACATGTGACAGTTTGGGCAACAGCAGTTTGCAGGTGAACTCCAATGCTGGGACTGAAAAGCCCCAAGGTAACCCAAGAGAGGAGCCCTTACCACCTCAGTACAGCCCACAGCCTCAAACCGGCAAGGTACTTTGGATCTGCCACAGGTCTTCACATGGTCCCGAAACTAGAAAGGCAGGAAGGAAGGCAGTGTTAGATCTTATGTGTCCCCAGTGCTCCCTTTCCATCCCACTGACATTTGGAAAACTGAAGCCAAGCTGAAGAATGCCCAAGCTGTGGCTAATCACCAGCTGCCACAGTGCCCACTAAACCTGGGCTCTGCCCACCATCAGGTGTGACTTTCACTGGAATACAAATACAGCCCTGACTCCTGAAGAAAGCTGAATTTCCCCTTCTCTTGATGGCTGGGAGGTCTCACTGCTCACCTGCACATGCAAGAGAGAAAATGCAATGGGTGCAGGTACAAGCTGTGGATGCAGAATAATAAGTTTCCCTGAGGGCTGAGGAATGGGAGGCATAGGCAACAACCCCATGAAACAAGGGCACATTTCATTTTGGTCACTTCACACAACTCTGGTCAGGACGTGCTAGAGGTTGATATTTTTACCTCCATGCCCAGCATGACATTTCTGCAGAGAGGTGCCACTAAACCCCCCCAGCACTGAGATGACTTGTTCAGGTTCCCACACAGCGCATGATTAATCCAACAAGCACTGTCACAGCTTCATCTTGGGTTTAGTACACCCCTCAAGACACCAGAGCTCTGCTCTGAACAACCACCATATTCCCTCCCCACTTAACTCCTACATCTGCTGCAACAGATGTCAATTAAAACTGGTTTAAAACCACTTTTTTAAAGGCTTCTAGATCCATCTGACTTGGGTAATGAATTGGGTTATTCAGAGTTAACATGACAGCAAGTAATCAACAAGAGTTTGGAGAGATAAACACAGAAGTTAATATTTAAACACAGGGTAGATCACCCCTGGGACCCCATGAGCTGGCTCCCTCCTGGGCTTCAGGCTGCAGATAAGCTGGGCTGCAACCCCACCCCCTCATTATGCTGCCATTTGGAAGAACTGTTTTGCTCCTCTTTTTGCTGCCTCTGTTCCCCTGCCCTGCTAAAGAGCCTTTTCTAATACTGCTACTAAAAATATTTGCTCGTAGAAGGCAAGATGATTTCAGAGGAACACGCTTTTTGAAAATGTTTCCCAAAACTTAAATTTTTCAGACTTTTGAGCCTTGTCCCAGAGCCAGCAACCTGGAGATGCTATAGGCATGGATTCCATTAGATGATTAATTAGATATCAATTAATATAGCTGGAGATGGGCTCTCTTTCCAAAATTGCAGCAGTGGTTGATGCAGTTGCTCTACACAGAACATAAACCCGTGAGTGTGCTCTTCCCACAGAGGCTCTGCCCCCAGACATGGTTCCAAGCGAGGTGGCAGTGGCAGCAGCAACACTGACCTGCAAGTGCCCCTGAGCCACATACCCTCACACCCATCCTTATGGAAAACTCACATCCACACCAACAGCTGCCACTCCGTTGTTTTCCCCACTTTGTTTCCTAATGGACTCTGTTTCTCCCTGCTCCTAGAATACCAAGCTCGGCCCATCAGGATACCAAATACCCCCACGGCACAGGATCGGACAGATACCTTCTCCCTGGGAATCTTCTTCCCACAGCCTTCACAAGTCAGCGGGAATTCAGGGCAGACTTCATCATGAGCCTGTGAAGGAATGTATAGGAGATATTTGTTCTCAAATAAAAGCCCCATGGAGGTTCTGTGATGGGCACAATCCCATGGGGGTGGGTTTATACCTTATTACAGTTGAGCGCTGGATTTACCAACCTACACTCTGACCTTGGTCATGCTGATCCCTCTGAGCTGCTGACTCATCTTGTGACCTCCAGGCTAACCCAGTTTTGGGTGCCTACATAGCCTCAACCTCTACTTAAAAGCTGCTACAATCGTTTAGAAAAAAATCGAATTATTGCTTTGATGGCCAAGATAATCAACAGGAAACTCCTTTTATGGCTCTGCCAGGAGAAGACACGTTGAGGCAGGGTGAGTGGAGTGAGCCACGGGATAATTTGGATAATTTTTCCACAGTAATGGTTATCAGTCAGCTGAGGCACAGGCCCTGTGCCAGCTCATCACACGCCAGGCTGAGATGATTGTATCTTCACATTTGAATTAGAATACCATTTTTCAATCAGAAAGAAAAGTATTTTTAAACTGTTTCATTTACCAGTCCCTGCGTACAAGCACCTGCCCCTGCAGCCAGAGTCAGGGCAGGGTGATGGCCAGAGAGGCTGAACAAATGACCAGGGCAATGTGATCCTCTGTCCTCAGTAGACTCTTGGGCAACAATGCTGGCTAAATGGAATGCTGGAACATGCCCCTCCTTCTATACCATTTCCATACTGCTTAAACCTTCTTGTTATACACCCACCATTGAAACAAGGCATTGGAAACACCATGAATATGCAGATAAAAACTCAAATTAAAAGATAAAAGCACTGAAGTCTCCTGTCGTGGTAGGGACAGAAAAAAATCCAACCAGGAACATTTCTAATGCAGCCATCTGAAACCTTTGTCACATTGAATCTGTTGCCTTCTGGGGGAACATGCACAAACCTCACCCTGTCATACGTTAGGCAGTGGAAACTGAAACCAGCAGTAGCTCCACTCCAGCTACTTGGTCACCCTCTCCTTTTCATGCTTTAAGTGAGTAACTTAAGCTTAGAGCTTCACTGTGTGTCCCTGGAGAGATGACTGGCCTGCCAGCAGGGTTTAGGGGACACTGCTGCCCACATGGATGCTGCTGCCTGCATGGACATAGCTGCCCACATGGATGCTGTTGCCTGCAGAGGAGGAGAAGGCCAAGTGCCTGCCTTTATCTCACTCACTCAGAGGGGCTGAGCCCTTTCTTCTACCCACCTACTGCTCTCATGTTCTAGAAACACCCGATAACATCTACCCCACGACCCACAAAGCACTGGCAGAACAGATGGCCTGGATGAAAGAAGGAAACTTCACTGCAGAGGCAACTATTTTAAAAGGGAGTATTTCAAACTTACGGCCTCCCATGTCAGCATGCTGGGTGTGAAACCACCACTCTCTCCACACTCCCCACCGCCCAACACTTATCCTCCATCCTGAGTCCCCCCCCACCCCACAATGCCCGAGAGTGGGCAGCCCTGCCTGCAGCACGGGAAGGAAACCAGCCCTGCTGAGCTCAAAGTGCAACTGTTCTGTATGTAAACAGTTAAAGACACCCAGAAGCTGCAGCCAGCGCAGATCCAAACATTTCTGTATAAACAGTTTCAGGCTCTTCTGGAAACCCCTGTTCCTCTTGCCCCACGTGGGTGTCAGAACAGAGATGGAAGGTATTACTGCTGGAAGAAATCCAACCCACCCTGGGAGCCAAGAGCAGGGGTTGGCACTTGAGCCTGATCTGCCACACTCCGCTCCCCCAGCAATGGAGCAATCGTCCTGTTTATATCTTTCCCAAACCCAGAGCTGTAGCTTCTGCTATAGGGATAAGCACCACTAACATCCAGGCACTTGCTTGGAAAGTTTTTGGGAGCTCTAGAAATCCATGGCTGTGAGTGGGGCTAGGCAAGAGCAGGCACTCTCCCAGAGGGAACCACAGTGGAAATGAAGTCAGACAGACATCAGAGAGAGGGGAAGAGAATGGCTTACTCAGTGAGGCACACACCAGCCTGCAGCATCCAACAGCAGGAGCAGGAAAATCAAATGGGGAGAGTTAACAGCCTTCAGCAACACCTGGTCCTTCCCACTCAATTACAACCAAAGCCGCTGATTGATCCACACATCAATTTCTTTCCTTAATAATAAACAGTGACACGACCCCACAACAACCTGCCCATCACCCACCACCATCAGACAGGCCACTCCCATGGAGCTCACCGGAAAGGTTACAAAATCAGACACCACAGCCCATGGAAGGACCAGAGCAACTGAGAGCATCAGAGTCAGGGGCTGTGTGTGAGGGAAACCATAGAATAATAGAATAACGGAATGGTTTGGGTTGGAAGTGACCTTAAAACCCATCTCATTCCACTCCGCTGCCATGGGCAGGGACACCTCCCACTATCTCAGGTCATTCCAAGCCCCATCCAGTCTGGCTTTGGACACTTCCAGGGATCCAGAGGCAGCCACAGCTTCTCTGGGCAACTTGTGCCAGAGCCTCACCACCCTCATAGGGAAGAATTTCCTCTTAACATCTAATCTAAATCTCTCCCCTTTTACTTTAAAATTTCTCCCCCTTTTCCTGTCACAATCTGTCCATGTAAAAAGTCGCTCTGTATCTTTTTAAAAGCCCCCTTTAAGCACTTAGAGGCTGCAGTGAGGTTTTCCCAGAGCCTTCTCTTCTCCAGGCTTCTCAAAGGTGTTGAGCTCTCCCCTCTGCCTGCAGGCCCACTGGCAAATGGAGCTGCCTGTGTGTACTGGAAATCTCCCACCTCAGTATCAGGAAAGCAGAAAAGCTGTATATTTTTAAAATTTGCATTATTTGCAGACAAAGTTTCTCTCTGGATGCTCTGGCAGCAGGATGAGGCAGTTTCATCTGGGACAGCAAGGGCAGCACTCTGCACTGCAGCTGTGCAGGGGACCGCAGGCATAGAGGGAAAAGCGGGTTTTAATAAGGCCAGCTGATCCCTGGAGCACACAGGGATCACTCCTAAGGGGTCTGAGGGCAGACCTCACTGTGTTCTGAAGCTTCCTCACAAGGGGCAGCTCTGATCTCTGCTCTGTGCCAGTGACAGGACTCAAGGGATGGCTGGAGCTGTGTCAGAACAGGGATAGAATGGATATTAGGAAAAGGTTCTTCCCCCAGAGGGTGCTGGGCACTGCCCAGGCTCCCCAGGGAATGGACACAGCCCTGAGACTGCCAGACTTCCACGAGGGTTTGGACAGCGCTGCCAGGGATCCACAGGGTGGGATTGTTGGAGTGTCTGTGCAGGGCCAGGAACTGGACTGCATGATCCTTGTGGGTGACTTCCAGCCCTTGGGATATTCTCTGGTTCTATGCAATGCCAGGATGAGCTGCTTCCCTACTTCTCCCTCAGTAAAGAGGGAAAACTGCAGTTTAATCTGATCACCATTTCACCTCAGGACATCACTAAATTTGATTTCAACTCTGGAAGAAGTTTCTACTGGAAATCATTAGCTCCATACCCTGGTGGCAGAGCAGGACACGCCCTTGCTGCCTGGCTGCTTTGCTCATAACTGGCCACATCCACACAGATCCAGTTTTTTGGAGGTCTTGTAACCATGTTAGGAATCCACCAGCATGATACTGGGTTCCCCCTCCAGCAAAGGGACAAGGCAGGCAGCTGGGAAATGCCACTGTTGAAGCAGCTGTTGTGAGATACCTCTGCCAGAGCCCCTGGGAAGGTCACAGCAAAGGGCAGGGCTGGCAGAGGGACAAGGGACAGCAGGACAGGCTCACAGTGAGCTGCATGCTGCAGCTCTCCTGCAAAATCGCCCGGTCTTGGAAAGTCACTCCATTAGTTTCCTCCTAGCACAGCAACAGTAACCATAAGCAGACAGCTCAAGGGAAGGGAGCAACAAGAAGGAAGCAAAACTGCCAGGATGGCAGAGGAAAGCCAGCTGCCATGGCACAGGGCACAGCAGTGGCGATCAGGGCTTGGGTGGTTGCCAGCTCCAGCACTGCCATGTGCAGCACTTGGCTCCTTGGACACAGTAGCCTGGCTACAAGGAAAAGGGTGGAGCCATGGAATTGTAGAGAAAACACTGAAAATGGGTATCCAGTGTAAAAGAGAGTTTTGAGGGAACCTGAATCCTTTGTGCTAAAAAGCATCAGTTGCTTTGTGTACCTCTGTCAGCTCCCCAGGGGCTCCAGAGCCTGCAAGATGGCAATCTGCCACACAAGGCAGGTGCTTTGGGATGCCCTGAAGTCCCCATGCCCTTCTGTGCTTCAGCTCCTCCTGCCAGGGAAGTCCTAAGCTGGTTCTATGCCAGGCTTGTTCGAACCTTTCCCCATACAGGTGAGTCGGGTTACCAGGCACAGGGTGCCCACAGGCCCAGTGTTTGTGCTCCTGCATGGAGCTCAGCAATACAAGGCTGGAAAGCAGGAACCCAGTCTGCAATTCCCAGTGCCAAATGGGAATGGGAGCTTTCTGAGGCCATCACACAGGCTGGTGCCAGACACAAACCTTTCCCTTGCTGGGACATGCTGTTGACAGATCTAAGCAAATTCACTTGGCATCATAAATATTCAAACTTCAAAGCAACTGTCAAAACAAAAGATGAAGTTTGCATCAATAGGTACTGTTGACTCCAGCTGGGCAGGCAGTGAGAGCACAGGAACCCAACACACCCTCACTGCTGTTTTGTGCCTTGGTGCCCATTCAAGTGAGAACAAAAGGCACCAAAAGTCTTGTGGGGGGTTCCTGTGGGCCTGGCTCATGCCTCTGTTCAGACCCAGGGCAGGAACTCTAGTTTTCAGTGTTGAAGTTTTGTTCATCAGCTGTTAGGGCTGATCATACAAAGGTTTGATTCGGGGATTGCTAGTAGAGGGACATCAAGGCAATGTTTCAGGCACCAAAGACAAGTATGAAGGCAAGGGCGGTTTCTTAGGGCGGAGGAGATGCCCTAAGAAAATGCTTTTGAAGCAGCAGCAGGTTTTCTGCCATTTTCTAAAATAGGTTCTGCCACTCCTGGTTGCTTTCAACTATGAACAAGCATGAAGTGGTGGCACACTCCAGGATGCCTTTTCCAAACCCCTCCACAATTCCCTCAGCTGCATTCATGGTGAGGGGTTTCCTCACAGCATAGAAGGCACTCTTAGCACTCACCTCCACTTCAAAGCTTGTGACTTACAGCTTTTCATTCTCCAAGGGACAGATGTCAAAACTATTAATTTTTGGGCCACCACAAGAAGGCTGAGCTGGTTTCAGAAGTGAAGAGCAGACCTTCTGCAGCTGGGGCTTTCCAACCCCCTCCCACGCACGCTCTCCAGCACTCCTTGTGGCTCTACCTCCCACCACAGGTTTGGACGGGAAATCGCCTCGTGTCTGGGCAGCCAGCTACACTAACTACTGTGGGGACTTAAGTGTGGCTGGGATGTGTTTGTGGGCCTCAGCTCTGGCTCTGGAAAGTAAAGGTGTGTCTGATCCCTTTTCCAAAAGCGGCAGGTCTTTTTGGTCACCTGCATATGCAAGTCAGGGATTCTCTCACCACAAAATTGTCTGGTCCTGCTGGTCAGGCTGGAGCTAGCTGCAAACTGTGCTTCACCACCAGGCCAGAATTCGGAGCCAAAACCTTCGGAAGAAGACAATAAATGCTGTACTGGGTTTTAAAGACAAGGCTGGTCACCCTGATACAGCAGCACCAAGTGTGCCTGCCACAGCACCACGAGCATTGTACTCCACACAGATAACACTGAGGTACAACTTTGTGGAGTAGGAGACAGGTGAAAGAGCTTCAAAGACCAACAGCTCTCCTCTAAGCAATGTGCAAAACCTTGAAGATGAAGTTTCAGCCTCAGCTGAAAATCACCACCAAAACCTGTTGGGGCATTCCTGGGGTGCAGCTGGGAAGGAGGGGCATGACACAGTGCACAGGAGGAACCCCTGGCTCAGGGCCCTCAGCAGCACTTTTCAAGAGAGATTTTTCCCTAGATAAGGTGTGGTAGGGGTTCCACAGCATCCCCTAAGTATGAACTGTGGGCAGAAAGGAATGCCTGGTTATCCTGTTCTTCTGGTGCCAGGAAGCCACGTAGCCCAGAAGGGACTGCAAACACTGGGCTGCAAACATCCTTTCTGACACACAGGCTTTTGAGTAACATCGCTTGGGTTTGGAGTTTCACACTTTCTGCAGCCTCCCAGGTTTCACTTACAAAGAACTCTCTAAAACTAAAGTGACAACAACAAACTTGAGGAAAGCACATTCCCTCCAGCATTGATTAAGCCAGCTTGTTCCCACACCTGACTGTTGCTCAGCCTCAGGAGCTGAGCTCGTGTAAGCCCAACAAAACTTAGTTTAAATACAGATGTCATGTTTAAGCTTAAAACCTAGTTCTCCTTCCTAAAATTGGACAATTTCATTTCCTTATGTCTGAGTTAATTGTTTCCATCTGAAGAGGGCTGAGTTAAATCCCCTGTCTTAGGGTAACCAAGGGGAATTCCAAAGCTGATCCTATGTGTATGTGTACCCCTCCTCAGCCCCCTCCTCCCATCCCAGTCCTGGGGGGAGGGCACAGGAAGGAAACTGGTGGGATGAAAAGCATAAATAAAAGGTGTATGAAAACTGACAATGATATGTTGATAAACAGGAGAGGGATGTGGGCAGCCAGAGATACTGTAAGACAGGAGGAAAAACACACCAGAGCTGAGGATCCGCAAACTCCCTCTCCCGGATATCACCAGGACCGTTTTTGAGGTTTTCCCTTTAACAGGCTGGGTTTAGTTTCTGCAGCCATCCTCAGACTTTGCTCTTGAATCTAAAGGCTCGTGCTTGCTGCCTGATTTTCCAAATGTACATGCAGGAAATAAAGTCACTAATATACGGAAAAACCCTTCAGCCACCCCCACAAACTACTTTATCCAAATGCCACTAAATATTTACAAACTCTGAAAAATGCAGCCATAAATCTAGACTTAAATATTTCATATGGTCCACACAGCTTGAAGCAGAAGTGCAAGTCATGTCCAAGCAGACTGCACTCATTCAGTTTTGTGCTTCCCTTTGAGAGCCACACTTTAGTCTGCCTGAACAGAAAGCAAAACTGAAATCCATTTTACTCCTTTTTGTGAGGCTTAAGCTTTCCAGCTGCAGAACATTTTTCCCCAGTGCACGCCCTGATAAGATTAGCAAACCAGAAGTGACAGTAACTCTTGATTTGCAAGGGGAGAGCAGCCTCTCTCAGCACAACACATGATTTTTAAATTAGCAAACAGTGAATTCACTCTGAGGGACTTTCCATGTCCTGTCAGAAAGAGCTCTGAGGGACTTTCCAGAGTGGGAGTGCTGAGCTGCTGCAGGACGTTACCCACAGCACAACTACGGATGCAGCTCTTCTGCGCCAGGCAGCTCTGCACTGTGGCCCTGAAGACTGGGTTTAACCTTAGCCCAAGGTTCCAAGAGGCTCTGGGCTAATGCAGCCACTCAATGCCTCCTTTCCCAGCCCTACTCAGCCACACACATGGTTCTGGCAGCGTGGGGACAGCCAGTCCTGATTAGATGCCACAGCTCTTTGGCAGGCATCTGGGAGGAGATAACACAAGCCAGATATTGCCTCCTCCCACCAGTTCCTAGGAAAGAGCCAGCTTTTCCTGAGAGGGCACAAAATTACCTCCTTCCTTAGGAGGACGCAGGCAGGAGAGATGACTCACTCCCTGACAGGAAGCAGCCAGCACTGCTCCAAAACCCCACACAGGACTCCCCGAGACTCACAAAAACCTCGGGCAGGGAAGATGCATGCCACAGACCCACAGCCCACATGCTCCACAGCCGCACCTCTATCAATCATCCTCTGTCCCAGCAAATGCCAAACTGGGGCTTGGGAAGATTAGGTGGAGAGTAAAAACAAGGCACACACTCATCCATTCAGGAGCTCTTCATCAGCTGGGTGCAAGGTTCTGGGGCATCACATGCTCCTGCAGTCCTGATCCCAGGACAGGTTGCTGCCCTTCTGAACTCCCAGTGGAAGCTCTGGCTGGACTCAAGCACTCACTTGTCAGAATGCATAGGAAGAACCTTTGGTAGCTGAAGATTTTTGCTTCTTTAAAACCAGAAGAAAAAGCTCAGCACAGCTCATAAGCCACAGCACAATTAGCACTGGAAGTCACTGAAATATAATTTGGTTTAGTATAATGAAGATGATCTCACTATAATCATTGCAGAAGATATTGGATTTCTGGGCACCAGCAGAAATTAAAGCGCGGAGCAAACAATCTGCAGACACCATCAGCACAGCCTGAACCTGAAACCTCAGTAGCAGGGTACCCTGTTCCCTGACATGCAATCCCCAAACTCTGTGCTGTGGGAGTGTGAGGCCCTCCCACTGACACTTCTTCAGTCCCACATCCACACCAACGAGCCTCTCAGAGATGTACAAATGGGGGCTCACAACAGCAGATCCATTTAGCACCAACATCCTCATCTCCTGGACTGAACTTTGAGAACACAGCAGAAGGCTCAGACAGCAGGACAAGGAAGCAGAGCTGCAGAAGCATCTCTGCTAACAGGCTCAACAGTATGGACAAAACGCTCAGGCCTGATGCACAACTGTTGCTTCTTCCTTCCACCTTGCAATGACATCATCGAGAGAATCCCAGTGTTAGCCTGGACAGACGGAGGTTAAACCTGTTCCCGAAACACATCTCAGTCACTACCAAAGCTCTGTGAACCACCAGGCTACGATCTTTATCTGGAGCAAGTGTTAGAGGAGAATGAAATGTATTCCTCTTATCTCAGGCCTCCTGTGCGGTGGTTCTGCCATTTCAAGAGGGATGACAAAATTGTGCTTCAGGAGCCAAAAGCTTCATACACACTCACATGCTATGGATGAAGCACTCACAGCCACAACTAAAACTTGGATTAAAAAGCTAGTGGGTGCTAGTAGTAGCATTTCTTCTCTCTCTCCTCGAGGAGAAATGAGGTGGAAAAACCATCCTGTCCAGCAGCCTTGTGTTCCAGAACAGCTTGGGGTGATGGGTGACCAGACAGTACTCAACATACAGTCCCACTGCCCTGGTAGCTCTGGAGACAGCTGAAATGGGATCAGGTCACTTTCTGTGGGCTGAGGAGTCTGAGGAGTTTTAGGTTCACAAAATGCAGAGAAACTCACAACCATTTCATGGCACAGCAATTTCTTGACAATCTTGTACAGCAGAAAAGAGAGCAGGTGGTTCCCATCACGGAAGGGACATTCTCACAAGCAAATCCCTGTGATCATAAGCAAACCTGAACCAATCTCAGTCCAGCCTGCGCCCTCAGCTGGGCACACAAACCCTCACTCAGGGAACCTCTCCAGCTGACAGTGAAGTCCAGAGATTTGACAACTTCTCCCCACTGTGAGCAGGCATGGACAACACTCTGAGCCCTCCCCAAAAACACAGGAAAGAAGGATGCAGATGTGCCAAGCCTTGCTTTGGTTTGTACCTCGTACTCTTTGATGGTTCCCTTCCAGGTGCAGCCACTGTTGATGCAGACAGCAGGCAGACTCTCCACTTCCCGCCGCGCCGCATTGTCTGGGAAAGCCTGAAATGGAAAACAAGCAAACCACAAATATTACTGAGGGGCTGCAGTTTTGATCAGGACTTCGAATCTTTCTGAAAACTCCTCCCAGACCGGTTGCCCCATCAACCCTCAGAGGTGTGTGAACAGCAACCAAATCACTGTGACAGCTTTAAGTAGGGCACCACTACACACACGTGACCTGGATTTCTGCACTGAGGAGTCCAACACAGTAATCACCCTTCTCTCTGCTGAAGAAAAGGGTTCCTAGGAAAAAGGGGTCCTCAGAGCTCATGTTTTAAACAAAAACTGCAACCAGTATTACTGACACCAGTGATCTATTAGATTCTTTTCAATGCATTTTTCCTTACCGAGCTTGTTTCCAAAATAGAAATTCCTTCTTCATATATTCCTTCCTGGATACAGCTGGCACACTTTTGAGGTCCAGCACTATTAGATAGAAAAATAATCACCAAACACAACAAAAAAAATTAATTTATGATTTAACAATAAATTGATTTTCGATAACGTTATGAAATTACAGTGGTGTTTTCTTATTTTTAAAGCAACCCATTGAGCTTCTGTGTATTTTTGATGCCTATTTATGCTTTTTTTCTTCTGCCAATTAATCATTCTATTAGGGTTCCCTCACTCAAAGATAGGAGTGAGATAGAACACAAGAAAAATTCTCTGGAAGCCAGCTTGTGCTTAAATGTCTCCCATTTTAACACAACAATGAAATGATGACTTTATGACTGTGATGAGGACTGAAGGCAACAGGTGATGGGCAGACCTGGACTGCCTCCTCAATTGCAAAAACAATGCAGGGGATTCTGGAAAAGAGAACTTTGAAGCAACAATTAAGGCAAGTCAGAGATTACACATTCCCTTAGAGAAGAGGTGATGCTGAACCTCAATGACTGAACACAGATCCCTTACTGAGAAGGTCCTGAAAATGACACTTTTCTCTGCTTTTGTTCTTGAAAATGCCTTTTCAAGCATTCTGCCTTCCCACTGAAGGCACAGCAGTTACCTGATGATTTTCTTCAGGCAGTAGGAGCAGTAGCGATGGCCACACTGTGCCTGGAACGGCCGCCTCAGGATGTTCTTGCAATCAGAGCACAGGTATTTGACCTCCAGTTTAGTTCCCAGGATCTCCTTTGCAAACCCAGGCTGGTTTAGATCCAAAGAACCAGGTGGGGAAGAATTTGCTGCTGCCATGTGAACGAAAAGTTCTGGCTGTATCTCCAGAGACTGAAAACAAAAGTATTTTCTCCAACTGATTATAATTGCATGGGGGTGATTTGTCATATAAACTGTGTTACTCACAGATTATTAGACTGTCCCCCAACACAAATGAACACACTGATGTAAACCACACCACAGGCCTGCCTTCACCTCCCAAATATGGGAGGAAACTTGAATTTTAGAACTAAATCCAGAACACAGAAACAGGAAGGACAGACCTAATAAAACCACCTGAGTCGACTTCTGAGGCTTCTTGTTCCAAATAAGGTAAAAAACTGTCTTAAAGGTGATGAGAAATAAATATAATAAACTCAGTTCACCAAAAACCTGTTGGCCACCATAGCCTACCAATGCCTGCTTTCACTTTTGTCAGCTGTCAGGAGGGACCAAAGTTCTGCCCAGAGGCAGATGGTCCTGGATGTTCCTTGGGGGAAGCTGGGCACACAGTAGATGTAGATGCAGGCACAGAGAGTTCTCCAGAGGGATGGAAAATGAGGACATGAGAGGCACAAGCAAGTTGAAAATGAGGAAAATAATAAAATGCTTTTGTTTCGGCCGTTTACACATCTCATACCTTCATTCCCTGTGACTACGTACCAGAGCCACTTAAAACACCTAAAAAGC